>OX451737.1:210227031-210720856 GCA_948472305.1 Vicia faba
ACTATCCTAAAGCATAAGGTAAAAGCTATGGAAAATAACCGTCTAACCAACAAGAAGTCAACACTTGACACAATGAGTCAATGTAGAATTCAGATGCTTTAGATTGAAATCAAGCAAATATAGATACTAAACCTCGTAATAATACCAAGCTTCAGATGCATTAAGTCTTCACAAAAACTGGGCAGAGTAACAGCTGTATAAAGAGGAATTCTCAATCAAAGACAAAGCATATAATCAAAACAACCTGCACACAAGGAAAATCAACCCAATGTCTCGGGATAAACCCAAAGAAATCCAGACAAAATCAACAGAAGTCACAAGGTCCCAAAGGTAGTCAAAGCTTCTAATCTTAAGTCCAAGAGGTCCAAAACTCCATAATGCCAAGGATAGTAACCAAATAGTCCAAGTAACCTTAAAGTTTTTTTATTGATCAAGTTGGTTATTATGTATCTTCAAAAATAAAATGAAAGCTCAAGTAAGAAAAATAAAAATGACATAAAAATAAATGCCCAAGAGAGCAAAGATAAAAATAGCATGAAATGTAAATACTAAAGTAAATGGTGCATAAAAATAAAGGCATAAGATAAAGGGCATAAAGTAAAAATACATAATAAAAGTCAATTATTAATGAGTTAGGAATTAGAGGTTAGTTGAATGACCATATTGAAACTTTCATTTTAAAACTCATTAGAAGATTGATAAAATCAAAGCTTCTCAACAACAAGTTTCATTTGCTTTTTGTCAAGTATATCATTCATTTTAAGTTCTCAAGGTGACAATAAATGATCAACGATATTTAAATGATTCACTTAGACCAAAATTTATGATGGTTCACTAGAGGATTGATAAGACCAAAGCCTCTTAACAATGAATCCAAAGGTTATTGGATCAAAGTTTTTCAAATTAATATACTTGGGCTTGCAAACATAAGTTTGGACCACAAATGAGTATTTCTCGAATCAGAACAAAATTTAGCGTTATGTTAAGCAATCGTAAGTGGATTTATATAGAAGTCTCAATTATTTTGAGGCCGGTCAATAGAAATCTATGTGCCATATGATTGGAGAAATGATATGTAGATCATCCTCTAACAGCATGTAGCACATGTAAGAAGGGGATGAGATGAAGAGGGAGGGAATATATTTGAACCAAAGATTTTAATCAAACTATAATTAAAATCATTCATCCATTTTGGTGGAGTTAAACTCAACATCCAAGATTCAATGATGTTAATGAAGCTTATGATTAAAAGTCACATGGTTCAAAATTAGCCAAAATAAATTCAAAATAAAATTGCATTTAATAGGCAAGATAGAAAAAAGAAAATGATTTTTTAAATATTTTTTTTAGTGAAAATAAAAGGCAAAATAACAAACTATATTCAAAGTATCAAATAAAAATGAAAAGAAAACATTGAAAGGTCAGGAATGACCTCAAGTATTTATACAAAAAAATTGGTAATTTTTTAAAACAGAAAAGTATTTTTTTAGAATTATATAAAATCACTTAAGCAAGAAAAAATGATAAGAAATAATAAAAATCAGAATAAAATTCTAAATTTTTTTAGAAAGTCAGAAATAAAGAAAGTAATTTTTATGAATTTTTCAGAATTTAAAAAGTATCAAAAAGTATTTAAAACAAATAAAAAACAAGTCAAAACAAAAGAAAAATCATAAAAAATATCAAATCTGAAAATAAAATTGTGGAAAAATAAAATTGGAAAGTGAATATTTGAAAATATTTTTGTGAATTATTTCATAATTTTTGAGTCAGAAATGAATTTTCTATGATTTTTTGAAGTTCAAAACAAATAAAAATAAAAATCAGAAAATAAAAATAGAAATAAAAAATATATGGACCATTGGATGAGAGTCAAAACGCGTTAGTAAACATATCCAATGGATCCGACGCACTGTGTATATCATGGTCTATTTTGGATATCACACCAAATCATTCTTTAATAATTAAAAGTGATTTAAAATCTGGCACGTTGGATGAAGTCTGACTAATGAAAAAAATCAGATCTAAGGGTTTTTATGACGCGCGCATGGTAAAACAGGCACACTGGATAAGAATTAAAAAAATCACATGTCACGCTATCATTGGCTGAAGCACAACACGTAGGTCGTCTTCAACCTCTAGACGCCCTAAATTGGAGTTTCACAAACTATAAAATTAGAGAACCAGACCACTACCATTAGATTCGTCTCTTCCAGAAGATTCTAATGGTACCCTCGTGCCAAATTTATATAAACTGAGCAAGGCTAGATATGAAAAAAAATCAGAAAAAATAGCGAGCACGAAAATTCAAAGTATCTCTCTCAATTTTCAATGAAAATGAAAACCGTAAGAAGTAGGAGAATCAGAAGGATGAATAGAGTAGAATAGGGATTTATTTGGTTCAATTTGGTTGAGAATTCTACCTGAACAAAGTAGCAGAAAATTTCTCTAAAATTGGACTTGGCTAGCACGATTTAGGACACTTCAAGGCTTGGTTCTTCTTCTGTTAGCTTCGGTGAAATTCAAGGATAAAGAATCAACAAAGAAATTGGATTGAAAAGTGGAGAAAAGATGAATTCGAAAACTCAAAAGTGGGTTATGTAGAGAGTTTGGCAGGGTAATTTTGGCAAACCAAGCTTGAGGAAATGAATGCAATATGTCCCTCTATTTATAGAAAAGTGAATGGTGAAAAGAATTGGAAGCAACAATGAGGTTTTGAGGGAAAATGAGTAAAGCCCGAAAGTGAGAAAAGTGTGACTTGAATTTGCTCAAAACTCACCTAACTCTTGCGTTTCGATCCTTAATTAAACTTTAGGAACTTTGTTAAACATGTTTAAATCAAAAGCGCGTGCTAATTTGGTGTTTAGAGCTGGATTGTGGATTTCAAATTCTGACTTGGAAGAAAAATTCAGTTTCAAGTGGCTGACTTTGAACTCATGGTGTGCACGATTTAGGGAACCTTAAGACCTGATTCTTGATACATTCAAAAGATGAGGTAAAATTATTTATAATGTGCCAAGAAAGAGATCATTTGGATGCTTGAGCTAGAAGTTTTGCTTGGTCAAAATCAGGAAAAATATGCTGACTTTTATACTTAGAAAAATTTTTAAGGTTTTTTCTTCAAAAATGACCTATAATGTTTTGATTCCAAACAAGGTCTTCTTAAAAAAAATTGATTTAATCAATGATGCTAGCTTGAAGTGAACTCCCTAAATTGTGAAACTTTTATCACTCAAAATTTCCAAATATTGGACAAGTTATGATCCTTTGAATTTGATGAAAATCCATAAGGTGACCTATAATCTTTTCTAATTTTCAACCACTTTCTAAGCATGTTCATGTCTTTCTCATAAAAAAAAGTTATAATAGACATCCCAAATATTGTTTTGGAAAAAGAGATGGCTCAAGGAGACAAATTTTGTCCAATTTATGAGCATTTGAAGTCACATGAGGGGACTTAATAGCCTATCTAGAGGACTTGTACTCTTTCTCAATCATTAGTGATCTTTCACACAAAATTTGCTTGAAACTTTTGAAGTAATTTGTTGATAACCCTTTAAAGAGAATCATATATTTGGAGTCACTCAAAAATCTCAAATGATGGACAAGATATAGCCCTTAGAAGTCCAAAACCCTAACTCCTAGAGTATCAAAATGGCTTGGGAACCCCTTTTAATTTTGACAATCTTCCTTGTACAAATACTTTTTCTATGTGAAGGTAAGTTGTTGTGGGTGATAATAAGAACCTATAGTAACAATAACCACTTCCAAATGTTAATAAATGAGGAAGTTATGCACTTGTGATCAAGGAATCAAGAACTTGTCCAATTAGGTCAAACTTCTTTAATCAATTATTGCATCTCTTGACTTCCTTTGGCAATTGAAGCATGATGAATCATAGTAGACCTTGTCATGAAATTATTTTAAAGAAATCTTAATGATGAAGCTTAAATTTCAAAGAAGCTTTGTTGAAGAAGGCATGGAAATAAACTCATGAACCTATGAATTAACCTGATGAAGTTTGTTGTGCTATCACCTATAGTAGCAACATTTATAGAGAAACCATTCATTATATTTGTTAGTTAAAAATCAATCAACACAAGACATATATGACAATAATATACAAATCAAAGTACTTGGTGATCCCTCATGAGCAAACCTAAAGATAGGGAGAAGAACCAAACCCTAGTGTGATCTTGATATGATTGGGTTGATGATAGAGGGATCTTAGGGATAAATATTGGGGTACAACAGTTGTTCTACACATATGATGGGTATAAAGGATTGGTTTTTCAATATCAATTAAGCCACGAAGTATAAAGTGAAATTCGTGGATGACACCACTTTAGCGGCCAATGGAGTCGGTGATGTTTTGATCATGAGAAGGGATGGGGTCGTTCCTTGATCAAATATGTGCTATAAATTTCTATAATTAAATGTAATCTCTTGAGTATTGGGAAATTACTTGAGAATACTTACATGATTCGTATGGAAAACAAGATTTTGTATGTTTTGGACCGAAATGGAGTTTTAGTCCTTAAAGAATCCATGACTGCCAATCAAACTTTCAAGATAGGGCTAAAAGTGATGGAGCACAAATGTCTTGCTACAAAGGAAAGTCGTGAAGAATGGTTGTGGTACTACCGTATTGGACATCTCAATTTTTGAGACCTCAACATGTTACAAAGGAATGGTATGGTAACCGAGAAACAATACAAGATTAGTTTCAGCAAGGATGCATGTCATAAGACCAAAAATCACTTTGAGGTAGTGTACTCCGACGTGTGTGGTCCAATGCAAGTCGACACATATGGTGGCAATATATATTTTGTCACATTTATCGATGATTTTAGTAGGAAACTATGGAAATACCTAATCAAGAGGAAGGATGAGGTATTCAATGATTTAAGAATTCCAAGTCAATGGTTGTAGCATGTTGAAGGGAAAAGTCTTACCGAAGGAACTATGGGGAGAAGCCGTTTCTACAGCCTCCTATTTGTTGAATAGGTTACCTACAAAGAATTTGGACAAGGTGACTCCAGAAGAGGTATGGTATGGATTTAAACCAAGTTTAAGTCATTTGAAATTTTTTGTTTCAGTAGCATTTCAACATATTTTGGGTCAGCTTTGAAAGAAGTTGGATGACAAAGGTGAGATGATGAGGCTTGTTGGTTATCATCCTACTGGAGGTTAAAAAAAATTTGATGTAAGAAACAAGAAGACTGTAATAAGTCAAGATGTGGTTGTAGATGAGGTAAGGTTATATGACAGCAAAAAAATGACCATGATAGGTGTGAAAATAGATTTCTTGGATAAAGAAAGTCGATTTCCTTCACAATTTTTGCATAGTGGAGCTCCTGGAGCTGGTTCTCTAGAAGAGGAAATCGATTCCCCATTTTCTGGAAATCGATTTCCATAGGAAAATGCATAAAATCAAAATTCTGTAGGTTTTACAGCAACTAATTTTAGCTGAAAACAGATAAAATAGTAGGCGACCAACTAGGCAAAGGGGATTGCCTTATACGCTCTAAGACTTTGAAGTATTCCATGATAATGAGATCAATGATGATGGTGATCTCATTCACTTTGTTCTTATGGTCGAATTTGAGCCTGTTAGCACAAAGGAGGCATTAAGTGATCCAAAATGGGTGTGTGCGATGAAAGAGGAGCTAGAATCGATTGAGAGAAATAGTACTTAGGAGTTGGTTGATCTACCGGAACGAAAGAAGCCAATCGGAGTGGGATGGGTCTATAAAGTGAAGGCAAATTCAATAGGCGAAATTGTCAAGCATAAGGATCGACTAGTTGCAAAGGTATTTTTGCAAAGAGAAGGTATAGACTTTGATGAGGTGTTTGTATATGTTTCTAGAATAGAAACCATACAGATGGTTATTGGTATTACGAATAACAAAAATTGGTGGATTTATCAAATGGATGCGAAATCCGCATTTTTGAACGGTCAACTTGAGGAGGAAGTTTATGCAGAACAACCCCTAGTTTTGTTGAGATAAATCAAGAGGGAAGGGTCTACAAATTTAAGAAAGCACTTTATGGTTTGAAACAAGCTCCTAGATCTTGGAACAAATGCATTGATAGTTTCCTAGTTAATGTTGGTTTCAAGAAACATGTTTTCAAACATGGTGTCTATGTGAAGACGGATGCAAGCAAAGATGTGATCATAATTTGCTTATATGTGGACAACTTATTGATCATGGGAAGTAATGAAGTGAGTATTTCTAAGTTCAAGAGTAAACTTATTGAGGATTTTGAAATGAGTGACCTTGGAATCATGACTTACTTTCTTGGCATAGAGGCCCACAAGTCAAAATTGGGACTGCCCATGCATCAAAGAAAGTATGCTCTTTAGATTTTGAAAAGGTGTGATATGGAGCGTTATAATGCTGCCAATACACTTGATGAAGCAAGGTTTCAATTGTCCAAAAGTTATGATAAGAGGAACGTGAATCCAACGTAATATAGGAGATTGATTGGATCACTATGTTACATGTGCAATATGCGGCCATATTTGGCATTTAGTGTTGGTATTGCGAGTATATTCATGGAGAGATCAAAGGTGTCTCACTTGGTAGCAGTTAAGAGGATCCTAAGATACGTCAAAGGAACTCTTGACTGTGGATTTCTCTTTCTCGCAGCTGATATGGGCAGAAAATGTGAGTTGCTCAGTTACACAGATTCCAATTGGTGTGGAGATAAGGACGATTGAAAGTCTACGGCTGGTTATGTCTTTATGTTCGTAGGAGCTCCAATCTCTTGGTGTTATAAAAAGGAACTTATGGTGGCACTCTCTTCTTGTGAGGACGGGTATATTGTTACATCGTTGTGTGTGTTAGGCTGTGTGAATTATGAATCTGTTGGAAGAGTTGGAAAGCAAGGTTGAAGAAGTTGTCACACTCTTGGTTGATAATGTTTCAGCTATTAATCTTACTAATAATCCCATTGCACATGGAAAGAGCAAGCATATTGAGATGAGGTTTCATTACTTAAGGGATTTGGTATATGCAGGCCAGTTGAGATTAAGATACTTTCAAAGCAAAGAACAAGTTGTAGATTTTTTAACGAAAGGTGTAACAAATGTGGTGTACAAGAAGCTTGTGATGAGATTGAGCATGAAGAACTTGGATCATTTGAATTAAGGTGATGTATTGGAAGTCCTTAATATATGTGACTTATATACTAAGTATCTAACATAACAAACCCTAACTAACTTGGGCTTGAGCTACGTAAATTAAATTATAATATCAACATGCCCCCCTATAATTCAATTTACTAAGTACATGCTAAACATACCTCGGAGAAATTCCTTTGGTGAGGAACATGTCGATCTTTAGTCCTTTGGTGAAAATTTTGGCCAACTGTTCTTCACTTGAGAAATTCCTCACTTCAAGTTCACCTCAATTTACCTTCTCCCTTAAGAAGTGAAATCTAGCTTTGATATGCTTACTCCTTCCATGCATAAGTGGATTCTTTGCAAGATTTATGGCTGAATTGTTGTCGATCTGTAGCACCAGAAGTTTCTTCACTTCGACCTCCATCTCTTCCAACATATATTTTATCCAAATTTCTTGACACACTTCATAGGATCCTGCTATATATTCATCCCCACACGATGATGATTCCACCACATGTTGCTTTCTCGAGCACCATGATATTGGGGCACCAAATAATTAAAATAAGTAACCAATTGTGCTTCTTCGATCTTCCTTATATCCACACTAATCAATATTTGAATAACAAATAGTCATAGATTCTTTGTTTTCGTAATCTCTTGTAAATAGAATTCCACAATTTATCGATCCTTTTAGGTATCTCAGGATTCTTCTTGAAGCCTTTATGTATGACATAATTGGTTCACTCATGTATCTTCTTACTAATCCAACTAAAACCTATATCAGGTCTACTATTGCACACATAACTCGGAGATCCTACCACTTTCTTGAACAAAGTTACGTCTACTTTGTCTTTCTTTCCATCCTTCTCCAATTTTAAATTTGGTTCGACATGTGACGGTGCGGGATTCAAATCATCCATCATGAATCTCTTAAGTATCTCTTTGACATAATTCCTTTGATATAGAATCATACATTTCTTAGTAATTTGAAATTCCATTCCTAGGAAATATGACAAGTTTCCCAGATTCGACATTTCAAATTCCCTCATCATCAGCTCTTTGAACTTTGACAAGTTCTCCATGTTAATTCCAGTTACCAGCAAGTCATTAACGTATAAGAAAATAATGTTTATATCTTGTGCCATGGCCTACACATAGACACCATATTCATATTTGCATTTGATGAATCTCAATTTGACTAAGTATGAATCAATATTCTTGTTCCATGCCCTAGGTGCCTGTTTGAGACCATAAATAGCTTTGTGCAACTTATATAATTTCCTTGCTTCCCCCTTTATCACAAACTCGTGAGGTTGTGTGACATATACCTCTTCATCTAAAGGATCATTTAAAAGTGATGATTTCACATCTAAGTGAAATGTCGACCAACTGGCTTGCATGCCAAGGCTACCACCAATCTGATAGTCTCCAATATTTCTAGTGGTGTATATACTTCAGAGTAGTCGAGTTGTGCTCTATGAAGAAATCTTCGAGCTATTAATCTTGCTTGTCTTGCTATCGATCCATCAACATTGTGCTTCAACTTGAACACCCACTTCACTTTGATAGCTTTATGTGTGTTGGAAATTCAACTAGCTCCCATGGTTGTTTCTTTCGACTAGATGCCATGGTTGTTTATTTCCAGCATTTATTCTTTAAATTCTCACTATAGTTGATTGGTTTATCACCTGCAAGTAAAGAGAAATGAACTAATTATCCATGTGGTGTGACTTCATCATCACCAACCATTTCATAGTCTTGAAGCCTTGTTGGAAGAACTCTAGTTCTTTAAGGTATTTGGCTTGTTATAGCCACACCCTTTTCAACTTCGACAGTGTCTGGAATGTCAGAAAATGCTCCGACTTCGACCTCATCAGTTTTTTTGTCAATGCCATAATTCATCAAAGGCTTGTTAATTGCATCACCAGAATTCCAATCCCAATCATATTTTTCATCCATCACAATATTTCGACTCACCACGATCTTATCCTTGATTGGATTGAATAGCATGTATGCTCCAGTTTTGTGATATACTATCATAATCATAGATTCACTTTTGTCATTAAGCTTTCTTCTTCTTGCATCATGGATATGCTTGTAACAAATAGCACCAATCACCTTCAAATGACTCATTGGTGGTCTTTTTCCACTCCAAAATTCTTCAGAAACCTTTTTCTTCAGTTTATTGGTAGGTCACATGTTCATAATATAGACAGTAGTGGTGACTGCCTCACCCTATAGGAATTTTAGCAGATTCTTCTGCTTCAGCATGCATCTCGCCCTGTCTAATATGGTCATATTTCTTCTTTCTGGTATTCCATTATGTTGATACATATAAGGAGCAGTTACTTCATGATCAATATTATGTTCTGTACATAATTCTTCAAACATCTTTGATGTATATTCACCACCTCTATCTGTTTGCAGAACCTTGATCTTCTTTTGACTATGATTTTTGACAATCATTTTGAATCTCTTAAAGATTGTAAATACTCCGTCTTTGTGGTTGATCACATAGATCCAAAGCTTTCAATTATACTCATTGTTAAACGAGATAATATACCTATTCTCACAAATGGTATGATCCTCAAATGGTCCCCATACATCTGAATGTACTACTTCTATCATGTAGGAGAATTTTATTGGCATAGTTGAAACAAAAGACTTTCTGGATTACTTCCATACTAGCAAACTTCACAGAGTTTGTCGGGCATCACAAGACTTGGTATACCAATTACCATATCTTGAGTGATCAATTGATTTAGTGACTGAAAATTCAGATGTCCAAATCTCAAATGCCATAGCCAACTATGCTTGAGGTCAACAACTATTTTTAAAAATTTTACTTCAGTCAAACTTATCATAGTCTTAAACGTCTTATTCTTTGGTAGAGGATATTTTAAGACCAAATTGTTCGGGGTGTCGAACAAGTCTAAGGCTCCACCTTTCATGACAACTAAGAAATATTTTTTGACCAGTTGTCCAATGTAATACCCTGATTTTATTTATTAATTATTTTATTATTTAATTGCCATGTTAATTATTATTTGGTTTTATAATTATTTAATTATTTGAGTTTTTCTGTGATTATGTGAATAATTGATTTAATTGGAACAACTGTGTATTATATGTTATTCTATTATTGAGTGAGAGAATGGATAAATACACATTTGGACCTTATGTTTCATTCGAGTGGGTGAATGGATTTAAGCCAATTTAGAGTTAGTAAGAGTTAAACAAAATAAGGAAAATATAGATTTAGAAAGAGAAAGTGAAGAAAACAAGAGAAGAGAAGAAAGAGGAAAAAAGGAAAAAAGAGAGAAAAGAGAAGAGGATAGAATCCTAGAGTATCTATATCCAGGGTAAGGGTGGGTATTCATTGATTTATGGGTATTTGTAATGATATGTGATGGGTAGTAAGCATGGATTAGATATTTGTTCTTCTTCTAGATTTTGACATGTTAGGGTTTGAATGTAGAATCATGAAATTGATGTTGGGAATCATGTTTTGATATTTGTATTTGATATTATATGTTATATATAGGTTATAATACATTTAATTGGTGAAATATATGTGTTTGAATGTAATTTGGTTAGACAAATTCGTAGGAGGCAGAAGTTGCATGTAGTAGAATTTTTTTGGATTTCGTAGAAGCCGCTTAGCGCAGTCTAGAGTACAAAAATTATTATTTTCTGAAACTATTTTGGATTATAGATTCTTATGATTTATCATTGATTTACTTGAATTTTAATAATTTATTCGATATAATTTGAATTGGTTTTGGATGACTTTTGATGAGAAACATGATACTTGATTTTGTGTACGAGAATGATGTGAAATGATGATGAATGTGAATAACATAAGTAGAATATGTTTGCTACATGTTGTAATGATATGTTGAGATGATTAATGTTATAGGAATGTATTATGTGTGATTTATGAAATGAAATATGTATATTTTGTAATTTGGTGAAGATAATTCAAATGTGTTAAATTATGTGAAATATGCTTGTATGATTAAGATATGGAGATGGTCTTAATTTCATATTTATGTTGAGATTGCACATGCATCATTTTGTCAAGAGGCAATGTTTGGTAATTTTGTAGGAATTATTGACTTGTCCCAATCTTGGAGATGAGGGTTTAAAAGCTTCGAGAAAAGGCTTTTTGGTGGTTATTTGTCTTAGATATGTGGACCCGACAAGACTAGTAAGGATAACAGTCAGTACCACATGCATATTGCATTGAGTTGCATTAGAGTCACATGTGTCGATGTGAAATGTTGAATTGCTATGCATTATGTGATATTTGTGTGAATGTTACATATGTGGTATTTGTGATTGCTTATCTTTGAATCATGAATCGTTGAGCAATGTTATACATGTAATCATGTGAATTGTGTTAGAATATGTTGGATACATGATTATGTGAAGTGTGATGAATTCAATTGATGTATGTATGTCATGCAATTACTTATTATTATATATTTCTATATTGATAACAATTCTCACCCTTCTGTTGGAATGATGTTTTATACGACATCGCTCAGGTATCGAGGATAGCGGAGGTGCTCCCATTGAGAACTAGTCAGACGAGTTAGTTCTTTGTTTATCCGTTTTATTAGGTAGTTAGTTATGCTTTGTTCATGTAACACGGGGAACGATTGGATTCATATTATATTGTTATTCATGTTTGTTTTGAGAGATGTTTGTTATACTCTCTGGATATTTATGTTATATTCGGGATTATGTGATGGTGGCCTTTAGTGCCTAATGTTTTGTTATATTATTGTCAGTCTCGGATTTCAATCATTAGTATTATTTTGAAATGAGAGTTATTCCTCTACGAGATGCATATGTGTTAGTGTATGGAACACGATTTTAAATTAATGTTATAAGCATGACCAGTGTATTGTGTTGTTATCGTGAAGTAAATATGGCGCCCTCTTTGATATGCATTCTAATTTACACTGATTATGTGATATTATTTGTGTGGGATCGGCTACAATAATCTCAAACTTTAGTGTTTACGGTGTTTTTGGGTTGAAAAAAAGATTAAAAAAGGGAAAAAAGGAAAAAGAAATTGCAATAAATAAATCAAATACTGTAAATTGCTAAGAATTTAAAATGTGGAAGCATTCATACATTGTTAAGCGTGATTTTTTTTTCTCTTAGACGCGGGTACTTTGAGTGTATTACTATTAAATGTGAAGAAATGCGACCCCTAACACAAATACATAAGTTTTCTTAAATAGACATCCTAACTATGTAACCGTCGACAGTTACTAACCTATTTTTAGGTTTCGTAGGGACTGTTTGAGTCTTCCTAGGTTCTTACTGAATCTGCATGTTGATAATTGTTTCCTCTAGTATGCATTTTCTCTTTAGCTTCTTTGAACCTTGTTTATGTCGACAACTGCCTATAATCTTCTGGATCTCGTCGACTGATTCATTTGGTCGACATCCTTCCCTTCCTTGATGCATCTTGTTATCTTTATGCCATTTCACCCAAATAATCCCACAACTTAAGGTTCATTACCTTAGTCGAAAATTGATTGTCAACAAATTTCCCCCTGTAATATGGTGGGAGAACTGCCTTTTTAGTTTTATCGCAAATGTTGCGGTTAGCAAGAGTCGCCATCGACTTTTCTTTTATCCAATAATTAGGAAAGGTGAAAAGAACAAGAAATACCTTTGATATATTTTGATTTCGGGGGGTAAGTTATGAAAAGGGAAGGTGTTAGCACCCTTTTCATTAGTAGTTATCTACGGGCTCTTAATCGCTAGCTCACTTTTGAAAATTGCTTTTTTGTGTAAGTGTTTTGTTTGAAAATATTTTGAAAAAAACCAAAGTACGGATAACTTTGTAATGGTTCTTGTATTAGTCCTCAAGAATGCGTACAAAGTGTTTGAAAATATTTTTTTTGAAAAGGTGATGTGTAAAAATGTTTTGAGGAATTGTAAGCAAGCGATTAAAAGTTTTACCCCTTCAAGGTCATTCTTGTTATTTTCATTCTCCTTTAGAGATAGTGCTATTTGCACCATTAGTTGTTAGGTAGTCCTATCTTTTAGATATGAAGGGACAGCCGAAGGGTCACCGTACGGTCATTGAAGGCAACTTGTAAGGATGCTTTAGCAATTTCATAAGGGACTAGGTCATTTTTCCGTAGGCAACTCGAAGGATCATCGAGGGACTATGATCTTTTATTCGAGGGTCTTTTGCTAAAGTATCCATACGTTCGAGGGTTATGACTGTTGTTTCTGAAAGGCAACTAAGAGAGGCTACCCTAGAGGTGCAAGTGTGAGAGTGTGTCTTATTCAATTATTTATCTTGAAATTATGGTTTTGCTATCGGTTGGTTTTATGAAGAGAATAGTTTAATGATAATAACTAATAAAAACCTAAAAATTCTAATTAATTTTAGTATTAAAAAAGTTTAATTAATTTAATTAAATAAAAAAAATTTAATTGTTATAAAAAACTTAATCCTAATTTAATTAGGTTTAGAAAAATATTATGTTAATTAAAAAATAATTAGGGTTAGCTAATTATTAGGGTTAGAAAATAATTTAAAAAAATAAGGAAAAGGGTTAGTAAAAGAGAAACAAAAAAATACCAGGGGTGGGTGTTGAACCCACGCCCTCTTGATTCACAGGTGGCCTCCTCTACAACCAAGCCATGTTGTTGTTGGTGTTAAGCAAACCAACACGCTTCATAATATATGAAACCTGCAAAAATATGAAAAAAACAAAGAAATTTTGCAAAAGGCAAGGATTGAACCCACGCCCTAGTACAATAATGCCTTAACGCGCGCACTTCTACCACTGGGGTGGCCATACATCCATTAATTTTATCTGTTGTACCCTAAAATTTGCCCTCCCATATTTCTCAAAACATTTCAAGAAAGATCCTCAAGTTGCTCAAGGAAGTCCAAGGGTTGACCAAACAAGCTCTCTCCTAAGGCAATCTACCTCAAACTAGGGTTTCATGTTGCATTAAGATACTTGAGTCCAAGGGATACCAAATGTGAACCAATGTCCTAATATGTTCTTAATATCATCCATGTCAAGTTTCAAGCCTTGCAGAGGAAATTTACTTAGTCAATTGCTCAAAGGCCTGAAAATCGACTGTGCTAGGGCAAAAGTCAACTGTGGCCCACAAACAGTCAAAATTCAAGATTTTTGGTCAACATCCTCATTTTGAAGTATCATTAATCATTTTATCAAGGTTTTATCATGATTCATCAAGTATTTCTCATAATTCATCAAGAACCAAAAGTTGCTAAATTAGGGTTTTGTAGGAAAAGCCAACTCAACTTTGACCAAGCATAACTTTCTCATACTTTATGAGAAATGACCCATCCAAAGCTCATTTTGAAGAGGATGCAATGCTCTACTATCCATCAAGCTCCCAAGTTCAAAATATGCACTCACAAGAAGTTATGAATTTGGACATTATAGGTCATTTTGGAAAGTCAACAAAAACACCTTTTTGTGAAAGCTTCATGCATGAACATGGAATACCAATTTGAGATGCGACCAAAAGGGTTGCTTAGAGGACATCTCAAGCTTTATAAAAAGTCAAAGAACACCTTCAAAGAGTAAAAATTGAGGAAGTTATGCATTGGTGAAGTTGACCCTTTTTGCAAAATTGCCAAAAGTCAACTATGCCTCAAAATGCAATTTTTGCTAAATGGGGATAATCTTTCGCACTTGTCTTGAGTTGGTAGCATGGTCCACAGGCCCTAGCTCTTTCCACTTGTCATTATATTATTTTTATTATTTATTTTGATATTTATTTGAATTAATTCAATTTAAATCAAAACAAATCATAGAAAATCCAAAACATTGAAAACTCAAGATCTTGTACATATTTCAGGTCCTATATCCAGCTAGCAAGAGATTGAATTCGTGCAAGGCCTTTATTTGCACAAAAAGATTGAATTTGGCCTATTTTTGGAAAGATATTCAAAGGAATCAAATCTAGATCAAAATCAATAATGGAGAAAGATTGAGATCATGTTTGCAACCCTAATCCATTCCTCAATACATAAGGATTATTTTCAGACCTAAACAAGAGGTTGAAGAGGCGTGAAAAAGTCAGAACAAACTTCAGAAAAACACAAAAAAGTGCTGAGTCGAATTCATAGTTCCAGGCGATTCCAGGGCTTCCTGATCATTCCAATCTCTTCTTGGGATCACAAATAAACGAAACCAATCAAGAACAAAGAGTTCCAACCCTATAACGCACTGTAAGTCAGCCACGACAATGGCCTTTTCTTGAATTCGAATTTCATAATCTTGGCATGTATATCATGAAATATTTGTATATTCTTACTCCTTGAAGCATTTGCAAACTATCTATAACATTTAATTGCATTCCTATGGATTGTATCAAGATTCACCATTACTAGGTTTTGTAGCTTCGTTTTATGGTTTTTGTGTGCAGGCAAAATTGGCCCATAAAAAGGGTATCATAATACTCAACAGGTCTAGAGGAATTGATTCATGGCATTGGATGTAATTTATCGTGCCCAGGGAGGATTTTGAGATAATCCAGGGATGTAGCTACGAATGTTGTCCGTAGGTAAAAGTTTTTGACTTTTACCAACGGAGCAAGGTTGGGGATGGCCTGCGTGGCACTGTCTTACTGAGCCATTTGAATTCTGGCGCCTTTTTCCACTAACTTGCATATATTATATATTATCTTTTATTGTTATTCTATGTACAACAAAAACAGCTAGCGCAGTTGGTAGTTGAGTGAGTGGAAGAGGCTTCAGGACCTGGGTTCAAATCCCAGGTCCCCCCAATTATCCAATATTATTTTTCTTCAGGTAATCCAGCGTGCATACAAGCCAAGAGACCACCATGTGACCTCATCATCCAACCTGCCAAGTGTCCTGGAAGCCAGATCTGAAGGCTAGCATATGAAGGACCATCATGGGACCTAGTTAACACAAAGCACGGGAGCCTGGAAGTCAACATGAACCTCAGATCATTGGGCCCAAGGCTTGCTATATACACCCCTCCAAATTACTTTTCCAGGCCCAAATTTTCCTTTTTCTCTTCATTTTATATTTTCTTTTATTAATTAATTTATTTATATTTACTAACACAAATTAATTTTTCTTTCTATCAAAAAAATCACAAAAATAATATTTTTCATCCAATTAGATTTAGGTTTATTTTTTATCAAAAATTAATTAATTTAATTAGATTATTTAATTCTAGGGTAACTTAAATTCTTTTGTAAATAATTAAAATTAATTAGAACAATTAGGGTTTTAACTTAATTATATTTTCTTTTTTCTTAAAATAACCAAAAACACAAAAATAGGTCAAATTTAGTCATTTTCTTTAATTAATTTAATTACTAATTAATTTTGTATTTAATTTTAAAATACCTAATTCTTTTCTTAAAAATAATTAAAAAAACAACAAAAACATTTTCTTCTTTCGATTAGGTTAGATGGGGTCAAAACCCTAATTTCTTATCATTCTTAATTTCTTTGCGCGCGCTTTATTATTTATTTTTCCATATTAATATAATTGCTCACAAGTTGTAATAGATTAATTAGGACCTTTTACTTTTGTTTATCGCTTTTTTTTAAGGGTTTGTTTTTGGCTATGTAAATACCCGAAGCCTTGTAATAGCGTAGCTTTTTTTTCCGCATTTTAAAATTCCGCAAAATATTGACTGTTAGATGTATGAATAATTAGGGTTGCATGACAAGAATATATGTAAATTTTAAAACAGTTAGCTAACCCTAAATGTTCAAAGATAATAACTTGAAATTGAATCACTCGCACATGCGCACTCCTAGGATATACTCTCACTTAGGTTGCCTTCGGTAAAAGATCATTAAGTATAGGATGCTTTAGTGGTCGCTCTCTTGTCTAAACAAAAGATCAAAGTCCCGTTCGGAAAAGTTGCCTCGGATATGTTGCCTCGAATAATTGATCTAAGACATTAGGGTTACTACTAAGACATCCTAACATTGCTTTAGTGATTGTACGTCCCTTTCGAGTTGACCCTCAAAACTCCAACAACGATGCTACCTACTCACTAATAGTGGGATAGCATTGTCTAAAGGAAACAAACATAGAACAATTCTCTTTTTTTGAGTAGGTAGAATCTTAGGTACTTGCTCAAACAAATAAACTTTTTCACACTTACACCTTTTTCAAACAAAGCTTTCAAAAACACTTCGTAACACCCTTGAAGACAGAAGCAAGGGTTAAATCGAAGTCAAAAACTTTTTTCAAATCAAACACACACAAGCAATTTTGAAAATGATGAGCAAGTACCTAAGATCCCGTGGAAAACCACAGATAGAAAGGGTGCTAATACCTTCCCTTTCTATAATCTACCCCCCGTACTCAAAATCTCGAAAAAGGGAATTTTTATGTGATTTTTTCCTTTCCTGTTGGATAAAATAAAAGTCGGTGGCGACTCTTGCTTACCGCGACATTTTGTGAACACAAACGCAAAACACAAACCAGCATTTTCTCAAAACAGTCAGTTATGCCACCATATCACAGAACTGGTGACTTTACTGAGGAATTAATAAGTGGGGTATACCTTAGGATCTAGGTCATCATAATTGCTTCTCTTGTTTGTTTTGGTTGCTTTACTTTTAAAGGTTTTTGTTTGGGAGTTACTATAGATCCTAACCCGGATTTGGGGACACCTTTTAGGTAAGTAGCAATAAACTGTGAGGGAACTGTACGGCGTAGACCGATACTGTTGTACCCCAAAATTTGCTCTCCCATTTCCTCAACATTTTCTCATCACAATACCCTTAGAGCTCAAGATCCAGTTAGGGTTTCCTCTGCTCAAGACTCCTCCTTGCACTGTTGACCCAAATTAGGGTTTGTGTTTGCACAAAGATGTTTTGACCTAGAATTCCTAAGATGACTTCCATGCTTCATTTTGGACTCACAAGTTTATCCATACCAAGTTTCAAGCCTTGATTCCAATCTTTGCCCAGTCAACTGGACAATTGACCTAGAAATCAGCTGTATTGGGGAAAAAGTCAACTGTAGTCAATTGACAGTCAAACCTCATGATTTATGACACACATCAACATTATGAACTCATTTGAACCATTTGGTCAAGTTTGGATCACAATTCCACAGGAAATTTGATCAGATCACCAAAGGGGCAAAATGGTCATTTTTAGAGTTTTGACTACACAAAGGCAATTTTTGACTGTTTGACCTAGCCAATGGCAAACCAAGCTCATATATGGACTCAAGGACCCCATGGAATTGTCTTGACATGTTCAACAAATTCAAAAGATCCCAAATGCACAAGATTGACAGATGAATTTTCCAGTCAATTGATCAATTTTTGACTGTATACTAAAAAGTCAAACTTTGACTTTTTGGTCAAAATCAAGTGTCAAGATTCATTTTTCATCAAAACATGCCAAATTATGAAACTTGTTCATCATGAAATCAAAAATCACAAATTAGGGTTTGAAATGAAGAATTTTCATAACTTAGAATTTTTCTAAGTTATGAAAATCCCTAATTTTTTCCTAACTTTGTCCCATTTTTTCACCAAGATGCATTTGGATTCAATCAAAAGTCAAAACATGAAAGTTGTAGTCCATGGCAAAATCTACAACTTCGATTCACAAAGTTTCCTCAAAAGAAGCTTGTAGCTCAAGTTATGATTTTTGGAACAAGGGTGCAAAACATTCTTAACTTATAGAAATTTTGACCTATTTTAGGCAGGATTTTTGCATAACTTCATGGCCACTTTTCACATGCTTCCACTTGGAATTTCAATTTGCATTACAAAGATGGATTGTAGTACACATTCCAAGCTTTCCAAAATGTCCAAGAACTCATCAAACAACCTCATGGTTAGGGAGAATCGAATTTGGCAATATGGGCAAAACTCACTTTGTTCATGGCCAATGTACATGTCCATAACCTTGCATTTTTGAACTCATCATGTTCTAAGATGAATTACAGGTCCTTTATCTCATTCACACTCATAAATTTAATGCAAATCCCTTGTGTTCAAGTCTTACATTATGTGTTTAAGCATTGCATACAAGATTAAGCCTTAATAAGAAAAAAGCATATTATCCATTTTTGTAAAGTGTTACTTTATGTCAACTTTGCAATCTATGAGGTACAATGCAGATCTTTGAGGCACAAAGGCATAGGCATATCCCACTAATCAAGACTCAATTGTGCAACATAGATAGAGGCCTGTACAAGTCTAGAGAACAAAAGTTGATTTTTCTTGCTTAAGTGTGAAGTAACTTGGCATAACCAAAACCAACTCTCATTTCAGCAAGGACAAGCTTAAGCAAAGTTGTTGTACACCTTCTAAATAACATAACTGAGCTGAAACACGAGCCTATCACCTTCTATATCTCTCCATTCACAGAAACACCATAAAACTGAAAAAACAGGGCATAAGTTGCAGTTTGAATCCCATATCTCAATCCATTCGTGCATTTTCATCCAAACCAGTTCAAACACATTCCCTACCATCCATACAAACTGTCCCAAGCCTTGGAAGCAGACTGTAACACCTCTAACCAACTTCACCATTTTCACATTTTCTGTTTTGCAGGTGGATTGCTATAGCTTGATTCACTTGGTTTCAAAGCAAACTAAAGGTTGGAATAGCATCTCTGAACTTCAAGCAAGTTGTACCAATCCTCATTTTTCCTTGAAGGTGCCTCCATTGTCAGACACGATCCAAGCTGAACAGGTAAGTTCATGAACTTCTATCTCTCAATATAGGAAGAGTTAGCTCTAAGTTTGTGAATGAAAAATGTTCTACTCATGTCCCTGAAGCCATACATATCTTTACTTTCCATTTATATTGCATATGCTGAGAGTATTTTGAACCTGAACATTGACAAAAACTTAGGTTAAGAATTAGGGACGGAGAAATTCTCTCTCATTTCTGAGAGTTAGGTTAAGTTTTTTATATGTCTGGAATCGTGGCTTGATGCCTAACATTTTTCATGTTGTGAGTTTGTGCTAAAAGTCCAAGGATCTTGAGATAGCAGAGGCACGCGTTTTGTTCAAAGAAGCTGAAGGTTGAAGAAGACAGAGTCTTGGGCTGGGCCTGAGATTTGTTTTTTCTTTTCACACCACTATTTCACATTTGCACCTCCTTGGCCCATTGCATTTTATTTTCATTATTTTTGACTTTTGATTTTTTTTTCTGACTTATTTATTGTTGACAAAGCATAAAAAATATTAAAATTATTTTTCCCATATTTTTTGGATTTATTTTGATATTTATTTGGCTTTATTTAGTTTTGTAAATAAATAAATAAGTATACTTTTATTTTAAAATATAAAAAAATAATACAAACATATTTTATTTCTGATTTTTTATTTTTATGTTATCTTTTGAAAACATTTTATAATAAATATTTTTTTTATATAATATTAAATATTTTATTTTTGTACATATAATATATATATATATAATAAATAATGTAAAATACTTATATATTTATTAGTATATTTAGGGAAAATACAAAGAATTAATACATTTTATTTTTATTAATATTTTGACATCAAAAAATACTTTTTTTATAATATACCTTCTTTTATTTATTTTTTGTACATAATTAATAAATATTACATATATTAAATAATTAATACCTTTTATTGATAAAATTAGGGTTTTACCCTAAATACATAAAAATACCAAAAATTAATTAATTTTATTTTTGTTTATTTGACACATAAAAAATACTTTTTTCATACATATAAAAAACCATTTTTGCATCTTGCACATTTATTACATTTTTATTTAATTGTTGTATATTTAATAATTTGTATAATTCAATTTGGATGTAATAGTTTAGGTTTAATTTCTTGCTAAAATATCCACATTTGAACATTTGTATCCCCCATCCCATATGTTGTGTTGTAATAACTTAGGACCTTTTATTTTTCGCATTTAAAAGCTTTCTAAATTTGCCATGTTAGAATTAGGGTTTGTATGCAAAATCAACCAAAAATAGTTTGACCTAATTTCAAGATAAACAAACATGAAAATGGACAACACTAATCACACTTGCACCCCTAGGGTACTCCACTTGTTGCCTTCAAAAATGGGCCATATTGCATGTTAGGTATCTTTGGCAAAAACAATCAAATGATCATAGTCCCTCGATGACGCTTTCGAAAGTTGCCTAAAAATGATCAAGTCCCTTAAAGGAAAAAGTGCCCAAAGATACTTGGCACCATTGCAAACATGGTCTAAACGATGACCCGCCCCCATCCCATTAACATCCTAACACAAGATTGTCCACCAAATACAACGGTGGAACAAAATTGTTAAAAGGGTTAAAACATAACAAAGATCTTTGAGAAATTTAGGGTAAATAGCTCTTGGTTACTTGCCAACTTGCAAAACAAAAACCCTTGCCTATTTTTCAAAACACACATCACAACACATTTTCAAAATAACTTTCAAAAACATTGAAAACTTTTCAAAAGATAAGTACACCTTTGTATACATTCAAACATGGATCATTACAAAGGTTGCCACAACAAATGGCCTCTTTTCAAAAACATTTTCAAACCCACACACAAAGCACCATTTCAAACAATTGAAAGCACCATTTCAAACAATTGAAAATGCAAGGCAAGTGATCTAAGCAAGTAATTAAGAGCCCATGGATAACCATGGATGAAAAGGGTGCTATCACCTTCCCTTTTCATAATCTACCCCCCGAACCCAAGAAAACATCTCAAAGGTCTTTCCTGTGCTTTTTAACCTTTCCTTAGGATAAAATAAAAAGTCGGTGGCGACTCTTGCTCAACCGAAACATTTTCGAAAACAAACGCAAATCCCAAGTCAGTTCTCCCACCGTATCACAGAACTGGCGACTCTGTTGGGGAGAATTTTAAAGTGGAGTAACCTTAGGGCTTAGATCACCCTCTTGCATGACTAATTGTTTGTTTTGATTGCTTTACATCTTGGTTCTCTTGTTTGGGTTTGGAATCCTACACCCGGATTTGGGGAAACATTCATAGATAGAAAAACGTTGTGGAAACTGTGCGGGGTATACCAACACGGTTGAAGCAATAGCTATATTAGTGCGACATATTTGTGAGTACCGGTAACCCTTGAGTTCAATCAAGGAGAGTACGGGGCCGCTGAGTGATGTCACTAAGCACTAATGACCTAGAACCTTACTTGACCATCTTGGCCTTTCATTAGGGGTAGTGAGATGACCGGCTTTGGTGCAGTCCGAAGTTGGTAGATACTCGATACTACACTCATTGAGGGTTGTTTTCTTGGGATATTTTGGTCGCTAGTTAAGTGTCTAAACCAAAACAATGAACAATGAAAACAATCCCGTGATATTGAGCTCTTTAGAACCCGGTTACTACTTATAGGACAGGTTTTTAAGCCAACTACACTCAAGAGGGTACTTACCTATGAAACCTCATGCAAGCCTGAAACTAGGGTTTGGTGTGAATTGCTTGTACATGTGTTTGTGCATACATCATGAACATCATAAAGCATCATATGCATACACTAACTATTTCAAGGGTTTAGATCTTCATCTTTGTTCTTGTTTTGTAGGTCATGGAAATTCCTCGCAGGAAAACTATCCAAGTCAACCTTGTGAGAATCCTTCCTCAACTCAAGGAGCTCACATCCAGGATTCCGGAAAGCTCTCCCTTCAGTGAAAGACATGGTAGACTGCTCATCCTAGTCAGCACCAACATTGAAGAGGACATGGTAAAGGTGTTGTTTCAGTTCTTTGACCCCCTTCACCACTGTTTCACTTTCCCCGACTACCAGTTGGTACTCACTTTGGAGGAATTTTCTAAACTCCTGAGAATTCCTATCCTTAATCAACTACCTTTCAACGGTACGGAATAGGAACCAAAGCCTGAAGATGTTGCTCGAGCACTACATCTACTACCATCTGACATCAAGGGGCATTGGGAAATTAGAAGCGGTGTCAAAGGCTTCTTAGCAAAATTCTTGTTTGAGAAGGCACAAGAATGTTGGAATTCATTGGACCTACAAGCCTTTGAAGAAATTGTGGCCCTCCTTATCTATGGGTTGGTCTTGTTCCCAAATCCTGAACAGCTCGTAGATGTTAACGCCGTCAAGATCTTCTTATCCAGAAATCCAATACCAACATTGCTTGGGGACATCCTTCACTCATTTTACACTCGAACAATGAGAAAGAGGGGTGTTCTCATGTGCTGTACTCCTCTCCTTGCAAGGTGGTTTATTTCGCACCTTCCACAATCTGTCTTGAAGAATGACCAAGGCTTAAGGTGGTCACAACGGTTGATGAACCTCACTCACTCTGATGTACATTGGTGTTCTCGGTCCAGAGAAAATGTCATCATCGTCGATCGTTGTGGAGAGTTCCCTAATGTTCCATTACTTGGCATTAGAGGGGGCATTACCTACAACCCTTGTCTAGCTTTGAGACAATTTGGATATGCACGGAGGGATGGCCCTCATGACATGTTGATTCCTGATCTAGTTTTTGACTTCGACAACGATGCGCAAGGACTTCGCCAAAGATTCATCAGAGCTTGGAGAATGCCTAACAAGGTTGACAGCAAGACACTGGGGCACAAGAACTCCATCCCTCTTGAGCCTTATCTCAAGTGGGTACGAACTCGAGCCCAGAGTCTGATGATGCCTTATCCTCATGTTCTCCATGTGATTAAAGAGCCCGTTACGGAAGGAGAGGTTCCCTACACCATCCTATATCCTGACATGCCTACATCGTGGGAGGAGATGCAGAGGAGTTGGATCCAACTCAAGGAGGAACGGAACACTTTTGAGGCCAGCTTCTATGCCAGTGAGAAGAAGGTTTTGGAGCTTACCTGCCGACTCCATGAGGAAGAGACCCTCAACACCTACATCACACCAAAGAGGATGCGCAACGTCTTTTTACCTTGAGAAGTTTTTGTAATATTTGGCCCATGGGGCATTTATGTACTGACAAATTTCTTCTTATTAATATGACGTGCGTTCTTTTTGTTTACAACAATTTTGAACTTTCTAAATCCTTGAATGCATTGCATACATAAGCATACCATTCATCATGTGCATAAGCAGGTCTCCACACCAGGTTTCCTTATCTTTCTTCTGTTTATTTCAGTAAGATGGATCTCGAACAGACGGTCAAGGACTTGCAGTCTCAGAACGCATAGTTTCAACAACTCCTGATGACCTTGGCTAAAGGTCAGGAGGATCTGAAGACCCTGCTTGGGAACAAAGACCAAGTAAAAAAGAAGAAGAAGAGAGTCGGGGTGGCTACCTTGGGGAGAAGGTTTGAGGGTGAAGCCAGAAGGGTTCTTGAATTTCCTTTCGCATCCGAAGAAGAAAACAGTAAAGGAAAAGGGGCTGCGGTACCTTCCGAATCCGAAGCTGAGGAAGAAGAGGCTGAAGAAGACGAAGACTACTCAGAACAACAATACCCACCGGTTGATGACAAGTACAAGAGTTTGGAGGACAGGTTAGCAGCTATGGAGCTGCAGAGAGTTCCAGGCTTGGATTTCGAAGATTTGGGATTAATTGCTGGAATTGTGATCCCCCCGAAGTTCAAAGTGCCTATTTTTGCAAGATATGACGGGCTGTTCTGCCCAAAAATGCACCTAAGGTCATATGTCCGAAGAATCCAACCTCACACATCTGACAGAAACCTTTGGGTACATTTCTTTCAAGATAGCCTGTCTGGCACTCAGTTAGACTGGTTTTATAAGCTGGAAAGGTCGGACATACGTAGTTGGGAGGATCTGGCAGCTGCTTTTTATTGCCAATATCAGTATAACTCTGACCTGGCACCAACCCGTACTCAGCTGCAGAGTATGGGAATGGCCTCAGGTGAGGGATTTAAGGAGTACGCCCAGAAGTGGCGCGATCTGGCTGGAAGGGTGCAGCCACCTCTTTCTGATAGAGAACTTGTTGATATGTTCCTTGGGACCCTGTCTGGTCCATTCTTTAATCATCTGATCGGTAGCTCTTCTTCGGGGTTTACTGAATTAATTCTGACTGGCGAGCGGGTAGAAGCCGGTATCAAGAATGGGAAGATTCAGAAGGATGCCTCTGCATCTACAATTGCTAATAAATCATTTCCAGCGAAGAAAGAAACAGCTGTTGTGTATTCTCAAAGGGGAGCAGAAAGAAGTGAGCGCAGGCCGACTGTGGGGGCCGTAATGATCCAAAATCCACCAAATGATCAGCCTCACAATAACCCGTCCAAACCTAAACAGCAATGGGGAGAACAGCCACCACGGCAGTTCACCCGCATTAATATGACGCCCGCGCAAGTTCTTCCACACTTGTTAAAGCTGAATCTCACAAATATCAAAGAAGCGCCGAAAAATGTGAATACAACCTCACCAGCCTACAATGCCAATGCCAAATGCGCCTACCATTCCGATAGCGTCGGACATGACACAAATAATTGTTGGGCGTTGAAAAATAAAATTCAAGACTTAATAGATGCAAAAGAGGTGGAGTTCGATGCTCCAGAGAAACCAAACGTGATATCTGCTCCGATGCCGAAGCACGGTCAAAATGTCCATGCTATTGAGGAGGATTTGTATGTTTCTGATGTCAATGACCTGATAACTCCGCTATTAACCATCAAGTTAAATATGTTAAAGGTCGGGATTTTCCAGGGATGCAAAGAAGATTGTTATTGTTGTTACTCTCTGCCAATTGACTGCCCGTTACTGAAGAAAGGCATCCAAGGCCTGATGGACAGTCAACAAATTCTGTTTGAAAAAGTTTCTGCTATTCCGACCCCTACTGAAGATGTTTCAATTATCACCATTCACGCCAATCTTTCCAAGGCCGTCAGAAAGCCTGTTAAGATTACATCTGCTACAATGTCTGTTCCTCTGAAAATAACTATGCCAGGGCCTGTCCCCTACAGTTCTGAAAAGTCAATACCATGGTATTATGGTGGAGAAACCTACTACCATGGTATTAAACAAGTTAAAGTAACCGAAGGAAGCTCTGATGAAGAAGATGCCAGCATTGGAAACATTGCCGGCACAAGAAAGATCACCCGAAGTGGGAGAATATTTTCTCCAGAGATTGCCCCCCCAAAGGCAATCTTTGGACCCTCATCTGCCGCCGAAGTTATTCCTGCACCAATAAAACTTTCCGCTAGAACCCCATTGATTGAAGATGCTGCTGATCCTTTTGTTGTCCCTCCAACTTCTGCTGATAAGGGTAAAGGGATCCAAGATGAGCTCGTCAGGACGAGGGCTCAACCTTTGGTTATCCCGGAAACCTCTAAGAAAGAGATGGAGAAGATCTTGAAGATAATTAAAAAGAGTGATTATGACGTGGTAGAGCAAATGGGGCAAACCCCCTCGAAAATCTCCATGTTAGCATTGCTACTTTGTTCAGAGGCGCACGCCAAAGCATTGATAAAGTTCCTGAAGACCGCCCATGTGCCCCAGGAAACCTCCGCCAACCAATTCCAAAACTGTGTAGCCAGTCTTACCGCAGACAACAGTTTAGGTTTCTCTGATGCTAACCTAACCTCAAAGGGAAGAAAACACAACGACGCGTTACATGTGTCAGTAGAATGCCAGGGGACTACTCTGGCCCATGTTCTAGTCGATACTGGTTCTTCTCTGAACGTGCTGCCTAAGAAGGCTCTCGACCATTTAGACTGTGAAGGCTTGGAGTTAAGGCCAAGTAATATCATTGTAAGGGCATTTGACGGGTCAAAGAGAATGGTACATGGGGAGGTAGACATTCCCATTAAGGTTGGTACAAAGGTTTTCCCCTCAACTTTCTATGTGATGGACATTCGTCCGTCATACTCATGCTTATTAGGGAGACCATGGATACACAATGCTGGGGCTGTCACCTCTTCCCTACATCAAATGCTGAAGTACCCTGTCAAAGGAAAGATAGTAACTGTCCACGGTGATGAGGAATATATGATTAGCCACCTGAACTCTTTCCGGTATGTAGAGGTAGAAGGTGAATTCATTGAGACGCCATTCCAACACTTCGAAGAAGTCTCTCCTAAGGTGGAAGCAACAAAAGTGGTAGCTGAGGTACCAAAGCAGATGGCCAGGATGGCATCTCTAAAAGACGCGAAGGCCGCAATAAAGGAAGGGAAGAAATCAACATGGGGGCAGTTGCCGGATATTCCTCATAAAACAGACAAGTTTGGTTTAGGATTCACTGTTACGGGGCAGAAAGCTATGCGCCGCTCAAAGGTTGAAAGAGCACCCATCAAGATCTCTCCTTATGGGATCAATGCTTTGGAAGGTGAAGA
This sequence comes from Vicia faba, assembly GCA_948472305.1. Classification (NCBI taxonomy): domain Eukaryota; kingdom Viridiplantae; phylum Streptophyta; class Magnoliopsida; order Fabales; family Fabaceae; genus Vicia; species Vicia faba. The sequence continues at coordinate 210,254,451 of OX451737.1, forward strand.
CGAAGAGGCCAACATTGAAGATTGGATCTACCCAACCATCGAAGGGGGACTACGCAACTAGGAGGCAAAGGACTTTGTCCCCATCACTTTTATTAATCAGTAATTATCTGTCAAACATTTCCTATGGTCTGTAATAATTACTTTTGAACAATCCGTACACTACTTTTTCACCTCATGCCTTGCCCGGGGCATGTAGGTCCATTTGTAAGGGTTTTGATTATCTTCATATCCATATGCCATGTTTAATGATTCATTGGACGTTTTTCATCGATAAACTGTTGTGTTCATTTTCTTTCCTTTTTGCATTTTTTGTTTAAAGATGGCTATCCCTTACACACACCCACGCTCACAAATGCAGGTACCCATCCACTCTGGATTCTATGGGTGACTATTCTGCTATGTCCTTCAATAACTCTGAAGATCTGGTCAATTAGGCTGAGTATGAAGATGACAAAGGTTGTGAAGTACCAGGAGAGCTAGCCAGACTTTTACAGCAAGAGGAAAGGGCCATCTTACCTCACGAAGAGTCGTTAGAAACTGTCAACTTGGGAACAGAGGAAGACCGGAAGGAAGTGCAAGTGGGCGCCAATCTGGAACAAAGTGTCAAGGAGCGCCTGATACGGCTGTTAAATGAATACGTTGAAATCTTCGCCTGGTCTTATGAAGACATACCGGGTTTAGACACAGACATTGTGGTTCACCGTCTCCCTACAAGAGAGGATTGTCCACCGATCAAGCAGAAAGTCCGCCGAATGAGGCCCGACATGTCTGAGAAGATTAAAGCAGAAGTGATGAAACAATTCAACGCTGGCTTTCTGGCTGTTACATCCTATCCACAATGGGTTACTAACATCGTGCCAGTTCCTAAAAAAGATGGCAAGGTCAGGATGTGTGTAGACTACCGGGATTTGAATAGGGCCAGCCCCAAAGATGATTTTCCGCTACCGCACATTGACATTCTGATTGACAACACAGCTCAGCACAAAGTGTTCTCCTTCATGGATGGATTCTCGGGCTACAATCAAATTAAAATGGCCCCCGAGGACATGGAGAAAACAACCTTTGTTACACAATGGGGTACTTTCTGTTACAAGGTGATGCCGTTCGGACTGAAGAACGCGGGGGCAACTTATCAACGCGCCATGGTAGCTTTATTTCATGATATGATACATCATGAGATCGAAGTTTACGTAGATGATATGATAGCTCAGTCACAAATGGAGGAGGGACACCTTGAACAGCTGGAAAAGCTGTTTGCCAGGTTGAAAGAGTACAAACTCAGGCTGAATCCAAGTAAGTGTACTTTTGGAGTCAGGTCTGGTAAACTTCTAGGGTTTATTGTCAGCAACAAAGGCATTGAGGTCGATCCAGCAAAAGTGAAAGCAATACAAGAGATGCCTGCTCCCCGTACTGAAAAGGAGGTTAGAGGGTTCTTGGGGCGCTTGAATTATATTGCCAGATTCATCTCTCATCTGACTTCTACCTGTGAGCCAATTTTCAAATTATTAAAGAAAGATCAGGTAGTCAAATGGAACAACGATTGCCAAGCTGCTTTTGATAAGATCAAGGAGTATTTGCTAGAACCTCCTATTCTGATGCCTCCCGTCGAAGGAAGACCTTTGATCATGTATCTAACTGTCTTGGATAACTCAATGGGGTGTGTTTTGGGCCAGCATGACGAGTCTGGTCGAAAAGAGCATGCTATTTATTACCTTAGCAAAAAGTTTACCGACTGTGAGACTCGCTACTCACTGCTCGAGAAAACTTGCTGCACTTTGGTATGGGCTGCTCGCCGACTAAGGCAGTATATGCTGACTCATACCACTTTGTTGATTTCCAAAATGGATCCTATCAAGTATATCTTCGAAAAGCCTGCTCTATCTGGAAGAATAGCTAGATGGCAAATGATCCTAACTGAGTATGACATCCAGTACACCACTCAAAAAGCTATAAAAGGGAGTGTACTAGCTGATCATCTAGCTCATCAAGCTATCGAAGATTATCAAACCATGAGATTTGACTTCCCAGACGAGGACATCATGAATTTGGACAGCATTGAAGGTAACGTACCGTATGACAGACCCGAAAAGGGATCCCGATGGACCCTGTACTTTGATGGTGCTTCAAATGCACTTGGAAACAGTATCGGTGCGGTACTCATTTCCCCGGAAGGGTGTCACACTCCTTTCACGGCTCGACTCTGCTTCAGCTGCACAAACAACATGGCGAAATATGAATCTTGCATCTTTGGTCTCAAGGCTGCTATAGACTTGGGGATCAAATCTTTGATCGTATTTGGGGATTCGGCTTTGGTTATCAGTCAAATAAAAGGAGAGTGGGATACCAAACATCCTAATCTTATCCCATACAAAGAACATGTCCTGACATTGTTGCCTCATTTCGAGCAAATTACCTTCGAGCATTTCCCGCGAGAAGAGAATCAGCTAGCAGATGCTCTGGCAACAATGTCTTCTATGTTTAAACTCAACTGGGATAACGAGGCTCCCCAAATCACCATCGAGCGAATGGATGAACCTGCGCATTGTCATGAGATTAATACCGAAGAAGTAGTGGAACAACCCTGGTTTCACGAAATCAAAAAGTATCTCCAGACTAGAGAATATCCCGAAGGAGCTTCCGTAAATGATAAGAAGTTCCTAAGGAAATTTGCTGCCAAGTTCTTCCTGAGCAATGGCATCCTCTATAAGCGCAACCATGATTGTGTTTTACTCTGATGTGTTGACAAAGCTGAAGTGAAGTTAATCATGACAGAGATGCACAGCGGTACATTTGGCACCCATTTGAGCGGGCATACTATGGCTAAAAAGATCCTAAGGGCAGGCTATTACTAGTCTACCATGGAAGCAGATTGCCATCAGCACTCCCGTACTTGCCACAAGTGTCAAGTCTATGCTGACAAGATTCATATTCCTCCGGTTCCTCTCAACGTGCTGACAGCTCCTTGGCCATTCGCAATGTGGGGCATTGACATGATAGGAGAGATCAAGCCCACGGCTTCCAACGGACATCGCTTCATCCTGGTTGCCATTGACTACTTCACCAAATGGGTCGAAGCAGCTTCTTTCTCCTCTGTCACTAAAAATGTGGTTGCCCGCTTCATCAAGCAAAACCTTATATGCCGGTATGGTGTTCCAGACAGGATCATCACGGACAACGGTACAAATTTGAATAATACTATGATCACCGCATTGTGCGAACAGTTCAAGATTTATCATCACAATTCATCTCCCTATCGACCGAAGATGAACGATTCTGTTGAAGTTGCGAACAAAAACATTAAGAAGATCATTCAGAAAATGACAGTCACTTACAAGGACTGGCATGAGATGTTACCGTTTGCTCTGCATGGATACCGTACGACGGCGCGTACTTCAACCGGGGCAACCCCATTTTCTTTGGTATATGGCATGGAAGCTGTCCTGCCCATGGAAGTTCAGATTCCTTCTTTAAGGATTATGAAGGACTCTGGTTTGAGTGAAGATGATTGGATTCAGACCCGACTTGATCAACTCAATTTGATCGACGAAAAGCGACTCGCTGCTGTGTGCCATGGTCAAACGTATCAAAAACGGATGATCAAGGCCTTCAACAAGAAAGTCAGACGTCAAGTATATCAAGTCGGAGATCTCGTAATCAAGCGGATTATCCTGCCACAAAGTGATCCCAGGGGCAAATGGACTCCTACATACGAAGGACCATTTGTGATCAAGAGCATATTTTCTGGTGGTGCAATGATTCTGACCACTATGGACGGCGATGATTTGCCGCACCCTGCGAACGTAGACATAGTCAAAAGATACTATGCATAAAATAACCCGACAAGTCGAAAACCCGAAAGGGCGGCTTGGGCAAAAATGGGCATCCCGGTGGACCTAAAACCCGAAAGGGCGGTTCAGGCAAAATTAGTGATAAAACAAAAAAATCTGTACACCCGGCAAGTCGAAAACCCGAAAGGGCAGCTTGGGCAAAAAGGGGTTTCTCGGTGGATCGAAAACCCGAAAGGGAGATTCAGGCAAAAGTTAGGGAATTAAAGCGTATGACTATGTCTCGTCGGATCACTTTAAGGACAATCTCTTCATCAACCAGCTCCAAGTTTCTAATCAATCCAGTCATCGGCAGACAAAGCATTGAATGGACGGGTGTTCAGAGTTGTGAAGGCTATAGCAGAATGGAATCCCATGGAATTGTTTCGCATAGCCATCTTTCTTTTGTATAAATTTTTCAATTTTTTACGACGGCATCCTCTTACTAGGATGACCGTCTCCTTTGTACCAATATACTTATAGAAAGTTAATACAAATACTTTTCCAAGTACAGATATTTGCGTTGTTTTCCTTTTCTCTGTTCTTTTGCACTTATGTTTTATTTGAGAAACTTCCAATGTTTTGTTAAATAGGCATATGCATTTGAACATAATCATTTCCTTATGAATCAGGAAATATGATTACTGATAGGTTGAAGATACAAGTAGATATCCTGATACCCTTTCAGAGGGGATCCTCAGCAGAGTTAAATTCCAAATTCCCCAGCCAGAGGGCCTTCCAGAACTCGATTCCCCTCAGAGTCAAGTGACGGAATCCCCAGTGGAGCCGTAAAAATCTGAAAATCTAATCCCCGGCGAAGCTAAGATTTCCTGCCATCAATCCCCAACTGAACCAGGCTAGTGAAACTTCTCCCCACCGAGATACCTACCACCAAACTGAAAATTCTCAGTCATGCCTCTCCAGCACGAGTCTATCAGATTCTGAACTTCCCCAGTAGAGATCTTCATGAATTCTCATTCCCCGCAAATCACCAAGGAACGACAGTTCTCCAGCAGTGGCCCTAAGATCCGTCAACGATTGAAGATCTTGTATTCCCCAAGAAGAATGAAGGTTCATTCTCAGTGCCTCACAGGATAATCAGATGTTCTCCAGTGAAGATCTCCTCAAGACGAGAATCCCCAGAAGATTGGTATACAACCCAAGCTCCTATTTCTCCAGCAGTAGTCGACAATGATGTCTCATCCTCAGCAATCAAAGTTTTGTCTTCCCCTACAACTATCAAGGATTCACATTCCCTGGCAGCAGTCAAGATTCTCTATCTCCAGGATTCATCTGTCCTCAGCAGGACAGCTCTTCGGCTTACATACGCATTCATCTACATTCATATCATAAACATTGATATAACATATTTTGCATCATACATATCATGCAACATAACTTTGTATTTTAGCTAACATTTCACCCTTTTTAGGTTAAAATTAAAAGGCTATCATTAACAATTATTCAGATATAGTATGGATACACCCCAGATACGGAGGTCATTCTATTACTCATTTAGAATCTCAAGTCAGATACAGTATGGATACACCTCAGACACGACGGTTATTCTACTACTCATTCGGACTACAGCAATCAGATACGGACTAGATACGCTCCAGACTCGGCAGCCATTCTATCTCTCATTCAGATTCATTTATCCACCTCAAGGTTCAATGCATTCCAAACACGGATACCATTCTGACCCTTACAACAACAGCTTGATTCTCTCCAGTGCGTTCGCCACGGAAGTCATTCTGCTACTCATACAACTTTCAACTTCAGATACAGTCCAGATACGCTCCAAACATGGTTGCCATTCTGTCACTCATTCAGAATTTGTCCACAGCACGCAGTTGCTCTGTACAGATGTTTCTCTGTTACCCGGATACAATACAGATACACTCCATACGCGGCAGTCATTCTGATTTTCGTTCTGCACTTCAAGCACAGTTACAGCTCAGATACGCCCCAGACACGAAGGCCATTCTTCTGCTCAAACAAACTCAGTCCTTAGATGCGGTTCAAGTACATTCCAGACACAGATACCCTTTTGATCCTCATTCTTCGGACCCATCACACTACAGTTCAACAAACCTTCCAGATGGCATCTTTAAGCCCATCTCCGACAAGGTTTTGTCACCCTTCAGATGGCATCTTTAAGCCCATCTCCAAATGGCATCTCTAAGCCCATTCCCATATCCATTGTTCTGATGAGTGCAAATTTAAGGGCACTCTAGTGTCCAATCTCCTTTTACCTTCGAGACGCGAAAGGAAAACCTGCCAATCTAACTCTTCAGGTGCAAGAAGATTGAACAGGGGCAACTGTTGTACCCTAAAATTTGCTCTCCCATTTCCTCAACATTTTCTCATCACAATACCCTTAGAGCTCAAGATCCAGTTAGGGTTTCCTCTACTCAAGACTCCTCCTTGCACTATTGACCCAAATTAGGGTTTGTGTTTGCACAAAGATGTTTTGACCTAGATTGCCTAAGATGACTTCCATGCTTCATTTTGGACTCACAAGTTTATCCATACCAAGTTTCAAACCTTGATTCCAATCTTTGCCCAGTCAACTGGACAGTTGACCTAGAAATCAGTTGTATTGGGGAAAAAGTCAACTGTGGTCAATTGACAGTCAAACCTCATGATTTTTGACACACATCAACATTATGAACTCATTTGAACCATTTGGTCAAGTTTGGATCACAATTCCACAGGAAATTTGATCAGATCACCAAAGGGGCAAAATGGTCATTTTTAGGGTTTTGACTGCACAAAGGCAATTTTTGACTGTTTGACCTAGCCAATGGCAAACCAAGCTCATATATGGACTCAAGGACCCCATGGAATTGTATTGACATGTTTAACAAATTCAAAAGATCCCAAATGCACAAGATTGACAGATGAATTTCCAGTCAATTGATCAATTTTTGACTGTATACTGAAAAGTCAAACTTTGACTTTTTGGTCAAAATCAAGTGTCAAGATTCATTTTTCATCAAAACATGCCAAATTATGAAACTTGTTCATCAAGAAATCAAAAATCACAAATTAGGGTTTGAAATGAAGAATTTTCATAACTTAGAATTTTTCTAAGTTATGAAAATCCCTAATTTTTTCCTAACTTTGTCCCATTTTTTCACCAAGATGCATTTGGATTCAATCAAAATTCAAAACATGAAAGTTGTATTCCATGGCAAAATCTACAACTTTGATTCACAAGGTTTCCTCAAAAGAAGCTTGTAGCTCAAGTTATGATTTTTGGAACAAGGGTGCAAAACATTCTTAACTTAGAGAAATTTTGACCTATTTTAGGCAGGATTTTTGCCTAACTTCATGGCCACTTTTCACATGCTTCCACTTGGAATTTCAATTTTAATTACAAAGATGGATTGTAGTAAACATTCCAAGATTTCCAAAATGTCCAAGAACTCATCAAAAACCTCATGGTTAGGGAGAATCGAATTTGGCAATATGGGCAAAACTCACTTTGTTCATGGCCAATGTACATGTCCATAACCTTGCATTTTTGAACTCAGCATGTTCTAAGATGAATTACAGGTCCTTTATCTCATTCACACTCATAAATTTAATGCAAATCCCTTGTGTTCAAGTCTTACATTATGTGTTTAAGCATTACATACAAGATTAAGCCTTAATAAGAAAAAGCATATTATCCATTTTTGTAAAGTGTTACTTTATGTCAACTTTGCAATCTATGAGGTACAATGCAGATCTTTGAGGCACAAAGGCATAGGCATATCCCACTAATCAAGACTCAATTGTGCAGCATAGATAGAGGCCTGTACAAGTCTAGAGAACAAAAGTTGATTTTTCTTGCTTAAGTGTGAAGTAACTTGGCATAACCAAAACCAACTCTCATTTCAGCAAAGACAAGCTTAAGCAAAGTTGTTGTACACATTCCAAATAACATAACTGAGCTGAAACACGAGCCTATCACCTTCCATATCTCTCCATTCACAGAAACACCATAAAACTGCAAAAATAGGGCATAAGCTGCAGTTTGAATCCCATAGCTCAATCCATTCGTGCATTTTCATCCAAACCAGTTCAAACACATTCCCTACCATCCATACAAACTGTCCCAAGCCTTGGAAGCAGACTGTAACACCTCTAACCAACTTCACCATTTTCACATTTTCTGTTTTGCAGGTGGATTGCTATAGCTTGATTCACTTGGTTTCAAAGCAAACTAAAGGTTGGAATAGCATCTCTGAACTTCAAGCAAGCTGTACCAATCCTCATTTTGCCTTGAAGGTGCCTCCATTGTCAGACACGATCCAAGCTGAACAGGTAAGTTCATGAACTTCTATCTCTCAATATAGGAAGAGTTAGCTCTAAGTTTGTGAATGAAAAATGTTCTACTCATGTCCCTGAAGCCATACATATCTTTACTTTCCATTTATATTGCATATGCTGAGAGTATTTTGAACCTGAACATTGACAAAAACTTAGGTTAAGAATTAGGGATGGAGAAATTCTCTCTCATTTCTGAGAGTTAGGTTAAGTTTTTTATATGTCTGGAATCGTGGCTTGATGCTTAACATTTTTCATGTTGTGAGTTTGTGCTAAAAGTCCAAGGATCTTGAGATAGCAGAGGCACGCGTTTTGTTCAAAGAAGCTGAAGGTTGAAGAAGACAGAGTCTTGGGCTGGGCCTGAGATTTGTTTTTTCTTTTCACACCACTATTTCACATTTGCACCTCCTTGGTCCATTGCATTTTATTTTCATTATTTTTGACTTTTGATTTTTATTTCTGACTTATTTATTGTTGACAAAGCATAAAAAATATTAAAATTATTTTTCCCATATTTTTTGCATTTATTTTGATATTTATTTGGCTTTATTTAGTTTTGTAAATAAATAAATAAGTATACTTTTATTTTAAAATATAAAAAAATAATACAAACATATTTTATTTCTGATTTTTTATTTTTATGTTATCTTTTGAAAACATTTTATAATAAATATTTTTTTTTATATAATATTAAATATTTTTTTTTTGTACATATAATATATATATATATATAATAAATAATGTAAAATACTTATATATTTATTAGTATATTTAGGGAAAATACAAAGAATTAATACATTTTATTTTTATTAATATTTTGACCTCAAAAAATACTTTTTTATAATATACCTTCTTTTATTTATTTTTTGTACATGATTAATAAATATTACATATATTAAATAATTAATACCTTTTATTGATAAAATTAGGGTTTTACCCTAAATACATAAAAATACCAAAAATTAATTAATTTTATTTTTGTTTATTTGACACATAAAAAATACTTTTTTCATACATATAAAAAACCATTTTTGCATCTTGCACATTTATTACATTTTTATTTAATTGTTGTATATTTAATAATTTGTATAATTCAATTTGGATGTAATAGTTTAGGTTTAATTTCTTGCTAAAATATCCCCATTTGAACATTTGTATCCCCCATCCCATATGTTGTGTTGTAATAACTTAGGACCTTTTATTTTTCGCATTTAAAAGCTTTCTAAATTTGCCATGTTAGAATTAGGGTTTGTATGCAAAATCAACCAAAAATAGTTTGACCTAATTTCAAGATAAACAAACATGAAAATGGACAACACTAATCACACTTGCACCCCTAGGGTACTCCACTTGTTGCCTTCAAAAATGGGCCATATTGCATGTTAGGTATCTTTGGCAAAAACAATCAAATGATCATAGTCCCTCGATGACGCTTTCGAAAGTTGCCTAAAAATGATCAAGTCCCTTAAAGGAAAAAGTGCCCAAAGATACTTGGCACCATTGCAATCATGGTCTAAACGATGACCCGCCCCCGTCCCGTTAACATCCTAACACAAGATTTTCCACCAAATATAATGGTGGAACAAAATTGTTAAAAGGGTTAAAACATAACAAAGATCTTTGAGAAATTTAGGGTAGATAGCTCTTGGTTACTTGCCAACTTGCAAAACAAAAACCCTTGCCTATTTTTCAAAACACACATCACAACATATTTTCAAAATAACTTTCAAAAACATTGAAAACTTTTCAAAAGATAAGTACACCTTTGTATACATTCAAACATGGATCATTACAAAGGTTGCCACAACAAATGGCCTCTTTTCAAAAACATTTTCAAACCCACACACAAAGCACCATTTCAAACAATTGAAAGCACCATTTCAAACAATTGAAAATGCAAGGCAAGTGATCTAAGCAAGTAATTAAGAGCCCATGGATAACCATGGATGAAAAGGGTGCTATCACCTTCCCTTTTCATAATCTACCCCCCGAACCCAAGAAAACATCTCAAAGGTCTTTCCTGTGCTTTTTAACCTTTCCTTAGGATAAAATAAAAAGTCGGTGGCGACTCTTGCTCAACCGAAACATTTGCAAAAACAAACACAAATCCCAAGTCAGTTCTCCCACCGTATCACAGATACGGTTGAAGCAGTAGCTACGTTGATGTGGCACATTGGTTGGTACCGGTATCCCTTGTGGAGAAACGAGGAGAATACGGGGCCACTATGTGTGTCGTTAAGCATTAACTGACCTTAGAACCTATAATTGAACAACTTGGCCATAGGAAGTAGTGAGATAGCCGGCCTCAGCATAGAGCTGGGAACTGGTTGATACTCGATACTACACTCATTGAGACCATACTCTCGAGAGAGTTCTGGCCGCAAGAAAAGATTCTGTGAGCTGAAACCATGACCGATGGAGGATGGTCAGTGATATTGAGAAGCTCTAGAACCCGGTTACTATTATTAGGACAGGTTGAACCAACTGAACTTCAAGAGGGTAGTACCTAGACTCCATGCAAGCCTGAAACTTAAGGGCTATTGTGTGACTTGTGTGCCTTTACCATGTTTGTTACCTGTTATACCTGTTGTGTGTTTTATCATGACATCATGCATCATGATATAGAATGCATACTCCATTGTACTAACCATTTCAAAGACCGAGGGGATTTATCTTTGTTCTGTTTTGTAGATTATGGCTTCAGTCCGCAGAAATACCACTCGAGTCAACTTCGTGCAAATCCATGCTCAACTCAGAGAGTTAGTCTCAAAAGTTCTTGATACTTCTTCATTTTTTAGAAGACATGGTCATCTCCTTAATTTGGTCACTTCAAAGTTAGATGAGCAGATGATGAGCGTCCTTTTCCAGTTCTTTGATCCATTGCATCATTGTTTCACCTTCCCAGATTATCAGCTAGTTCCCACTTTGGAGGGGTTTTCTGATTTATTAGGCATATCTATCCTCGAGCAGACACCCTTTACAGGTTTGGAGGAGGTTCCTAGGCCATAAGATATTGCTTCATCTTTACACTTGAAAAAGGCTGATGTAGTGTCTAATTGGGAGACACGGAGCGGGGTTAAAGGTTTCTTGGCTAAGTTTTTGATCGATCAAGCTCAACAGTTCTGGGATAACTTGGATTTTCAAGCTTTTGAAGACATCTTGGCTCTCCTCATCTACGGCTTGGTTCTTTTCCCGAATCCGGATTCCTTCATAGATGTGAACGCAGTTAAGATCTTCTTGTCTCGTAATCCAGTACCTACTCTTCTGGGTGATATTCTACATGATCTCTATACTCGTATTGCATGAAGAAGGGGGAAGCTCATGTGTTGCACGCCGCTGCTGGAGAGGTGGTTTATTTCGCACCTCCCCAAATTTGTATTGAAGAATGAGGAAGGTATAGGTTGGGCTTACAGAATCATGTCCCTTGCTCATACGGACATTCTTTGGAGTTCTAAGGATATGGAAAGAGTAGCTATCATTGATCGATGTGGGGAATACCCTAATGTTCTGTTGCTTGTAATTAGAGGGGGAATAACTTATACTCCTTGTTTGGCTTTGAGACAGTTTGGTCGCGCTCGGAGAGACGGTCCCCATGAGTTGCTTCTTACAGGCATTGTCTTTGACTATAAGGAGGACGTTAAAGAGCACCGCCGAAGGTTTATACGAGCCTGGGGCATGGTGAACAGGTCTGACCCTCAAGAGCTAGGACTAAAGACTTCTCTCCCAATGCAACCTTATCTCCAGTGGGTTCGAGCCCGTGCTCAAAAGCTGGGGATGCCTTATGAAGCTGTTTTTCTGGTGATTGTACAACATACTAATGAAGAAGGTGTTCCTTATATGGTCCTCCATCCCTATATGCCTACTGATCTTGGGGCATTGAAGAGATTCTAGATTTAGTTGAAGGAAGAAAGAGATACCTATCGGGAGAAGTATCACGAGCAAGAGAGGAAGATCTTGAAGCTCACGAGGAAACTTGAGAATGAGAGGACGACCATGGGATTTCTGATTTTTGCTTGTTTCTAGTTTAGATTTATTTTCAGTCTATTTCTTTTGTAACGCCGTAAAGGCATTGTTAAACATTCTTACAAGTTTAAATCTAATAAAGTTCATTTAATTCTTGGTTTGAAAATTTAAATCTCCCAAAGTCTTTGAAATCATTTCATACGCATTCCATTATCATGCACCTCATCACAGGTACCATTACAGGTTTCTTATCTTCTTCGCTGTTTATTTCAGCACATAATGTCTTCTGAAACACCTACCGATCAATCCATTAAGGATCTTCAAGCACATAATTCTCAATTCCAAGAGTTATTCTTGAACTTGGCTGAAGGACATCAGGATTTGAAGACTCTCGTCTTCAAGGAGAAGAAGAAGAAGAAGAAGAAGAAGAAGGTGGTCCTCCTAAATATGGGTTACAAATTTGGGAATAGGTTACGATAGGAAACTGATCTGTCTCATTCATCTGGAGGGGGAGAGAATCAAGAGGAAAGAAAGGGGCCTAGTCCTGTGGTCTCTGATAATGACACTGATTTTGATGAAGAACAGTATCCTCCTACTGAGGATAGGTATAAGCAACTTGAAGACCGACTGAGTGCAATGGAGATTCAGAAGATACCTGGGTTGGACTTCGGAGATCTAGGATTGGCATCGATCCCGCACAAGTTTAAATCTCCTATCTTTGATAAGTATGATGGAGTCTCTTGTCCAAAACTCCACCTCTGCTCATACGTCAGAAAAATTCAACCCTACACTGCTGATAGAAACCTATGGGTTCATTTCTTTCAAGATAGTCTGTCAGGGACTCAACTTGAATGGTTCTATCAATTGGAAGGAGCTAATGTCCGCAACTGGGAGGACCTTGTCGCTTCTTTTTATAAGCAATACAAGTACAACGCTGACCTTGCTCCCACGCGTACTCAGCTTCAGGGTATGTCTATGGGTGCAGGCGAAGGCTTTAAGGACTATGCTCAGAAATGGAGAGATCTGGCTGGAAGAGTCCAACCCCCTCTGTCTTATAGGGAGTTGGTGGATATGTTTCTTGGGACTTTGTCTGGTCCATTCTTCAATCATTTGATCGGCAATTAATCATCTGGGTTCACTGAATTGATTCGACTGGGGAGAGGGTAGAAGATGGTATCAAGAGTGGAAAGATACAGAAAGGTGCTTCATCCAATACAGAAAGGAAGCCTTTCAAGAAAGAAGCTAGTGCAGTTTACAGCTCGAGGAGCCAAAACCAACCTGAACATCGCCAAGCGGTTAATGCGGTAGTAATATCAAGACCCACTGTTGCCCCAAAACGTAATAATCAGCAAAGAGTAGAGAGACCATAAAGACAATATACTCGGCTCAGTATGAACTTATCTCATATTCTGCCGCAACTGTTGAAGACCAACCTGATAACTCTGAGGGAAGCCCCGAAGAATCCCAGTACTACATCACCGATGTATAATCCGAACGCCTGTTGTGCCTATCACTCCGATAGTCCAGGGCATGATACAAACAACTGATGGGCCTTAAGTAATAAGGTACAAAATTTGATTGAGGCTAAAGAAATTGAGTTTGACGCACTGGAAAAGCCTAATGTCATGACTTCTCCTATTCCCAAGCATGGGGTAAATGTTGTGGACGATGATTCATTTGTGACCTTTGTGGAAGACATTTCTACTCCGTTGATGACAGTAAAGAAGAACCTATTATTGGCCGGTTTATTTCCGGGCTGTGGTGAAGGTTTCCACCTATGTTCAATCCTGCCTGTTGGTTGTCATTTGTTAAGATCGGGTGTTCAACGCCTGATGGATAACAAAGAGATCATGTTCGAGAAAACATTGACTCCGTTGATTCCTGTTGAAGATGTGTCCATCATAACCATTTCCTCCAATCCTTCCAAGGCTTCCTCGAGAAAGCCTGTTAGGATTACACTCGTTACAAGAGTTGCTCCATTGATCATTACTGTTCCTGGTCCAATCCCATACACTTCGGATAAGGCTGTCCCGTGGCATTATGGGGCCGATGTGTATTATCATGGGATCAAGCAAGACTTGAAGGTTGAAGAGGCTGATACTGAGGTCAGCAATATTGTCGGGGCTAGCAAGGTCACCCGAAGCGGAAGACTTTTCTCTCCTGAGATTTCCCCTCCAACTGTTCGAAAGCCTGTTGCTATTCCATCTGCCAATACATCAGCTACTGTCCCAGTTCATATTCCAATTATCACCCCTGTCACCGAGACGTCTGACACTCGGGGCAAATAAGTCACAACTGAGCCCGCCCGGACGGAGGCACCTAAGAAGATTGTTGTAGAAACCTCTAGACAGGAGATAGAGGAAATCCTGAAGATTATCAAGAAAAGCGACTACAACATGGTCGAACAGCTGGGGCAAACCCCGTCGAAGATCTCCATGTTATCCTTATTGCTGTGTTCAGAGGCCCATGCAAAGGCTTTAATTGCTTTCCTTAAAATTGCGCATGTGCCGCAGGAAACATCTACTGATCAATTCAAAGACTGTGTGGCTAGTCTGACTGCTGACAACGGGTTGGGTTTCTCCGATGCAGATCTGACTGCCAAAGGAAGGAATCACAATGACGCTCTGCATGTTTCGATCGAGTGCAAGGGCACTACTCTGGACCACGTACTAGTAGATATTGGGTCCTCATTAAATGTTTTACCCAAGAAATCATTAGATCGGCTGGACTGTGAAGGGTTGGTTCTGAAGCCAAGTAACATTGTGGTTAGGGCCTTCAACGGGTCCAAAAGGATGGTACATGGGGAGGTGGATGTCCCTGTTAAAGTTGGCTCTCAGACATTCGCATCTACGTTCTATGTAATGGACATCCGACCATCTTATTCTTTCCTGCTAGGTCGCCCGTGGATTCATAAGGTTGGGGTAGTGACTTCTACGCTCCACCAGATGTTGAAATATCTAATGAAGGGGAATTTTGTTATAGTACAAGGGGAAGGGGAGTACATGGTGAGCAATCTTAACTCTTTTCGGTATATGGAGATGGATGGGGAGTTCATCGAAACCCTGTGTCAGAACTTTGAAGAGGTCCCCCAGACTCTGGCGTCGATTGAAATTGTTGTTGAAGAACCTCCAATGAAGATGGCTTCCCTCAAGGATGCCAGGGTTGTTATTGAAAAAGATGGGTGGCAAATTGGGGCCAACTCCCTGACTTTGCACACAAGACTGACAAGTTTGGTTTGGGTTTTACTCCAGAAGCTCAAAGGGTTGTTCGGCGTGCGCGGATTGGAAGACCTCCCCTGCGTATCAGTAATCCAGAAGTGAACGCAATTGAAGACGATGAAGAAGAGTCAGAGTTTGACAGCTGGATTAACCCGACTACCAACGGTGGATTGAACAATTGGACGGCAAAAGACTTCGTGCTGGTTTATTTTATTACATAGTAATAGACTTTTGTTTTTGAGATTTGTAATAGACAGTTTGAAACTTTATGGCCCGGTGCCCTGCCCGAGACACCGTGGCTTTGTTTGTGAGGGCTTATTGTGTGTCATTTCCATATATCATCAATAAAGCATTGGACATTTTCTTGCATTACAAATTTTGCGCTCCTTGTCTTTCTTTTCTATTTTGCACTTTATTAAAACAACTATTGTCTTACACACACTCACATATCATAATGCAGATCCACATCCAATCTGGATCCCGCTGATAACGACTCTGCTATTTCCAGTTATGACTTTGAAAGTCCGATCAACCAAGCCGAGGACGAAGGTGAGGATGATTGCGAAGTGCCCGGGGAACTTGCTAGACTGTTACTACAGGAAGAGAGGGCCATACAGCCCCATGAAGAGCCAGTGGAATCAATTAATTTGGGTACAGAGGAAGACAAGAAAGAGGTCAAAATCGGTGCAAATATGGAGTCTAGCGTCAAGCAACGGTTGATATAAATGTTGCGTGACTATGTTGAGATCTTTGCTTGGTCTTATGAAGATATGCCTGGGTTGGATACCGATATTGTGGTTCACCGCTTGCCAACTAAAGAAGACTGTCCTCCAGTGAAGCAGAAAGTTCGCCGAATGCGCCTAGAGATGTCTGAGAAAATCAAAGTTGAGGTCATGAAACAATTTAATGCTGGTTTTCTAGAAGTTACTTCTTACCCACAGTGGGTTGCCAACGTGGTGCTAGTTCCCAAGAAAGATGACAAGGTTCGAATGTGTGTTGACTATAGGGATCTGAACAGGGCAAGCCCCAAGGATGATTTCCCACTGCCTCACATCGATGTTCTGGTCGACAATATCGCGCAGCATAAGATCTTCTCCTTTATGGATGGTATTTCTGGTTACAATCAAATTAAAATGGCTCTCGAGGACATGGAGAAGACAACTTTTGTTACGCAGTGGGGTACCTTTTGCTACAAAGTCATGCCGTTCGGATTGAAGAATGCTGGGGCAATGTATCAGCGCGCCATGGTCGCTTTGTTCCACGACATGATTCATCATGAGATTGAGGTATACGTTGACGATAGGATTGCAAGGTCCCAAACTGAAGAGGAACATCTTGACCATCTCCAGAACCTATTTGACAGGTTGAAGATGTACAAGTTGAGGTTAAACCTGAACAAGTGCACCTTCGAAGTAAGGTCTGGTAAGCTGCTGGGTTTCGTTGTTAGTGATAAAGGTATTCAGGTGGATCCTGCAAAGGTAAAGGCTATACAGGAAATGCGAGAACCCCGAACTGAAAAAAAAAATCAGAGGCTTTCTAGGACGTCTGAACTACATTGCCCGATTCATTTCACACCTGACTGCTACTTGTGAACTAATCTTCAAGTTGCTGAAGAAATATCAAGTGGTAAGATAGAATGATGAATGTCAGGCCGCTTTTGAAAGGATCAAGGAATATCTCCAAGAGCCACCTATTTTGATGCCTCCAGTTGAAGGGAGACCTTTGATCTTATACTTAACAGTACTCGACAATTTGATGGGGTGCGTGCTGGGGCAGCATGACGAGTCTGGCTGAAAAGAGCATGCTATTTACTACCTTAGCAAAAAGTTTACCGACTGTGAGACCCGATACTCACTGCTTGAGAAAACTTGTTGCACTTTGGCATAGGCTGCTCGCCGGCTGAGACAGTATATGCTAACTCACACTACTATATTGATATCAAAGATGGACCCAATCAAGTGTATCTTCGAAAAGCCTGCCTTGTCCGGAAGAATAGCAAGATGGTAGATGATCTTAACTGAGTATGATATCCAATACACAACCCAAAAAGCAATAAAAGGGAGTGTGTTGGCAGATCATTTGGCGCATCAGGCCATGGATGATTACCAGTCTATGAATTTCGAGTTTCTGGATGAGAACATCATGTTGGTAACTGACTATGAAAAACCTGGACCGGATGAAGGACCCGAGGAGGGATCCCGATGGTCTATGTATTTTGACGGAGCTTAAAACGCTTTGGGTAATGGCATTGGTGCCGTGATCATATCCCCTGAAGGCTGTCATACTCCATTCACCGCCCGATTATGTTTTAACTGCACCAACAACATGGCGGAGTATGAAGCATGTATCATGGGCCTTCGAGCAGCTATTGACCTAAGGATTAAGTTATTAAGTGTTCTCAGAGATTCCGCTCTCGTGGTCAGTCAGATCAAAGGAAAGTGGGATACGAAACACCCAAATCTTGTACCTTACAAGGAGTATTTATTGACGTTACTTCCGCACTTTGAAGAGACTACCTTTGAACACTTCCCAAGAGAGTAGAATTAGTTAGCGGACGCGCTAGCTACTATGTCTTCTATGTTCAAGGTCAGGTGGGACAAAGAAGCTCCCCATATTATCATCGAGAGGTTGGATGAACCTGCACATTGCTATGACATTGAGACTGAAGAGGTAACAAATAAACCCTGGTTTCACGAGATAAAGAGGTATCTTGAGGCTCAGGATACCCCGAGGGTGCATCTGTTAATGACAAGAAGTTTCTGAGGAAATTTGATGCGAAGTTCTCCATCAACAATGGCATCCTTTACAAGCGTAATCATGATTCAACCTTACTGCGATGTGTGGAAAGGAACGATGCAGAAAGAATCATGGTGGAGTTACATGAAGGTACTTTCAGAACTCATTCCAGTGGGCATACCATGGCAAAGAAAATCCTTCGGGCAGGGTATTATTTGTCCACCATGGAAGCTGATTGTTATCAGCATTCTCGGACCTGTCATAAGTGCCAAGTCTATGCTGATAAGGTGCACATACCTCCAGTTCCTCTGAACGTCTTGACGGCTCCTTGGCCCTTTGCAATGTGGGGCATCGATATGATTGGCGAGATTAGACCTACTGCATCCAACGGGCATCGTTTCATTGTGGTGGCTATTGTGGGTTGAGGAAGCTTCTTTTGCTACAGTGACTAAGAACGTCGTGGCACGGTTTATTCGAAACAATTTTATCTGTCGATATGGTGTACCAGAGAGGATCATTACGGACAATGGTACAAATCTCAACAATACGATAATCACCGAGCTCTGTAAACAGTTCAAGATACAACATCATAACTCTTCTCCTTACCGGCCAAAGATGAATGGGGTTGTTGAAGCGACTAATAAGAACATTAAGAAGATTGTGCAGAAGATGACGGTGAGATATAAAGATTGGCACAAGATGTTACCATTTTCTCTTCGTGGGTACCGAACCTCAACGCGTACTTCAACAGGGGAAACATCCTACTCTTTGGTGTATGGCATGGAGGCAGTCTTACCCATTGAAGTCCAGATACCCTCTCTTCGGATTATGAAGGATGCATGTTTGAGAGAGGATGACTGGATCCAGACCCAGCTTGATCAGCTGAACTTAATCGACGAAAAGAGACTTACTGCTATTTGTCATGGTCAGACGTATCAAAAACGGATAATCAAGGCATTTAACAAGAAGGTTAGATGACAAGAGTATCAAGTTGGGGATCTGGTGATCCAGCGTATCATACTACCTCAAGGTGATCCCAGGGGAAAATGGACCCCTAGGTACGAAGGACCATTTGTGGTTAAGAACATTTTCTCAAGAGGAGCTATGATTCTAACCACCATGGATGGTGACGACCTTCCTCACCCCGTCAATGCAGACATAGTAAAAAAATACTATGCATAATCAAAGACCCGCTAAGTTGACTGGCCTAGGAAAAAATAAGGGCTCCCCGGCGAACCAAAAGGGTTCGGGCAAAAGTAAGGGATGAAAATGAAAAAACTGTACACTCGGCAAGTCGAAAACCTGAAAAGGAGGCTTGGGAAAAAAAGGGTATCCCGGTGGACTGAAAACCCGAAAGGGAGGTCCATGCAAAAAATAGGGATTAAAGCGTAACACTATGTCTCATTGGATCACCTTGTAACTAGACTTCGGTATCGACTATAAAGCTCTGACGACACTAATCAATATGATCTACCTTCAACCCAGTGGCAAAGTGATGAGATGCTCGGGGATATAAAGGCAATAGCAGAGTTGGAACCCAATGGGATTGTTCATATAGATGTTTTTCTTTCTTTTACACAAACTGTATAAATTCTGTTTGTTCGGCGGCGTTCCCTTACTAGGACGCCAACCTCTTGTACAAAACGCCTATTTTACAGGCCAACTTCAAAATCAATACAATTCATTTTCACAGAAATTTAAATTTTTTTTCCTTTTTCAGTTTTGTTTTGAAAGAGCGTCCGATGTTCATTTTTGATATATGCATTTGACAATAATTGCTGCTTATAAATATTTACATGTGAAACAAAAGACGATTACTCGTAATATCAGGAACAGGGGAAAACAAGAAATGTCCAAACCTTACGATTGCTCTGTCCACCAGGTATAGGGATAGACTTAGCTTGAGAATACGACTAAAGGTAAATTCACTCCCCGCAGAGTAAGAAAAGACAGTGATGTTAGCGGTCACGAACAGGACACCACTCTCCCCAACTGAGGCTCGCAACCACGAATGAGTCGGTAAGATTCTCCCCAAGCAGAGTTTATCTATCATCAGCATTAGAAGATTATCCCCAGCGGAGTTCATCTCTTTCACAAACAGAAACTCAATCCCCAACAGGGTTCATTATCGCCAACAACGGTAATTCATCCCCAGCCGAGGTTATTTCTCCAAATCAACAGATCCTCTTGCAGGACATCTTCTCCCCACAGAATCATTTTCCCGTCAGTTTATTCTCCAGCAGGATTATTCTCACAACTATCTTCGGTTGTTATCCCCAGCGAGCGAAATCCTTTTTCTCCAACATCAATCCGGGATTCATTTTCCCCAGCTAGAGATTATCATAAAAACATTGCATATCCATACATCATGACATATGCATACGCATCATACAACACAATCTCATTTATTTTGAGAACATCATTTCTTGATACATATCATACATTGCATACGACTAACATTTACCTTTCAGGAAAGATACAACCAAATTCTCACAAAGTTCAAGCTATGAAGCCCGGAGTCGACCGGATAGTACCTTGATTTCTACAGCATATTGTGAAGCCCGGAGAATGACCAGATAGCAGTGTCAAACACCGTGAAGCCTGGATTCGAATAGATAGTGGTTTATCTTTAAGCTATGAATCCCGGAGAACGACCGGATAATAGTTTAATCCCCAGCGAGCCGTGAAGCTCGGATTACGACCGAATAATAGCTCAGCAAGTTACTGTGAAGCCTGGATTACGACAAGATAGTAGTACGAGTTACCCTGAAGCCTGGATTACGACCAGGTACAAGTTATGAAGCCCGGATTACGACCAGATAGTATCTTGATTTTCTCCGAAACCCATGAAGCCTGGATTCGACCAGATAATGGTATGAGACATCGTGAAGCCTGGATTACAACCAGATAGCGATAAAAGACACTGTGAAGCCTGGATTACGACCAGATAATAGTGAGGGACACCGTGAAGCTTGGATTACGACCAAATAAAAGTTTACCCGACCAATTACTATGAAGCCCGGATTCGACCGGATATTGGTAGGCCCAAAGTCAAAGGGAATCTCGGAGGCGACCGGATAACCATTTGATTTCTTCTGAAGCTTGGATTACGACCAAATAAGAAGTAAGGTATTGTGAAGCCTGGATTACAACCAAATAACAGTACAAGACACTGCGAAGCTTGGATTACGACCAAATAGAAGTTTACCTGGACAATTACTAAGAAGCCCGGAGTCGACCGGATGTTAGTGTGCCCTAAATTCAAGTTGAAGCCCGGATGCGACCAGATAACAACTTAATTCTTTCTGAAGCCTAGATTACGACCAGATAAGAATTGAGAAATTGCGAAGCCTGGATCACGGCTGGATAGCAAGTTTAATCTCATCTCCCTAGTAAGTCACTGTAAAGCCTGGATTACGACCAGATAGCAGTCGGTCTTATCACTATGAAGCGTGAATCACGACTAGATAGTAGTTCATTTTCGCCTCTTCGACCAAGGGACGATTCCCCAGTAGAATAACGGATGACCGAAGCTCCTAAAAATTATATTTCTCTCAGGACAGAGATCAGCATTCCCCAGCGTAGTCTTTCTCAATAACAGGTATACTGACTCTCGCTAAGGAATCTCTTATGCGATTGACACTCCTTCGGATGGCATATTTAAGCCCATCTTCCGTCATCAACCTCCAAATGGCATCTATAAGCCCATTCACGACATCACAAGACAAATACCACTTCATGCGAGTGCAAATTTCTGGGCACTCTAGTGTTCAATCATCTTCCACCTTCGGATCACGAAAGGCAGAAAAGCCAATCTACATCCTCAAGTTTAAGAAGATTGAACAGGGGCAGCTGTAGTACCCTAAAATTTTCCCTCCCATATTTCTCAAAACATTTCAAGAAAGATCCTCAAGTTGCTCAAGGAAGTCCAAGGGTTGACCAGACAAGCTCTCTCCTAAGGCAGTCTACCTCAAACTAGGGTTTCATGTTGCATCAAGATACTTGAGTCCAAGGGATTCCAAATGTGCACCAATGTCCTAATATGTTCTCAAGATCAACCATGTCAAGTTTCAAGCCTTGCAGAGGAAATTTGCTCAGTCAATAGCTCAAAGGCCTGAAAATCGACTATGCTAGGGCAAAAGTCAACTGTGGCCCACAAACAGTCAAAATTCAACATTTTTGGTCAACATCCTCATTTTGAAGTATCATTCATCATTTTATCAAGGGTTGATCATGATTCATCAAGGATTTCTCATTATTCATCAAGAACCAAAAGTTGCTAAATTAGGGTTTTGTAGGAAAAGTCAACTCAACTTTGACCAAGCATAACTTTCTCATACTTTATGCGAAATGACCCATCCAAATCTCATTTTGAATAGGATGCAATGATCTACAATCCATCTTCATCTCCCAAGTTAGAAATATGCACTCACAAGAAGTTATGAATTTGGACATTATAGGTCATTTTGGAAAGTCAACAAAAACACCCTTTTTGTCAAAGCTTCATACATGAATATGGAATTCCAATTTGAGATGAGACAAAAAGGGTTTCTTAGATGACATCTCAAGATTTCTAAAAAGTCCAAGAACACCTTCAAAGAGTAAAAATTGAGGAAGTTATGCATTGGTGAAGTTGACCCTTTTTGCAAAATTGCCAAAAGTCAACTATGCCTCAAAATGCATTTTTTGCTAAATGGGCCTAATCTTTTGCACTTGTCTTGAGTTGGTAGCATGGTCCACGAGCCCTATCTCTTTCCACTTGTCATTATCTTATTTTTATTATTTATTTTGATTTTTATTTGAATTAAATCAATTTAAATCAAAACAAATCATAGAAAATCCAAAACATTGAAAACTCAAGATCTTGTACATGTTTCAGGTCCTATATCCAGCTAGCAAGAGATTGAATTTGTACAAGGCCTTTATGTGCACAAAAAGATTGAATTTGGCCTATTTTTGGAAAGATATTCAAAGGAATCAAATCAAGATCAAAATCCTTAATGGAGAAAGATTGAGATCATGTTTGCAACCCTGATCCATTCCTCAATACATAAGGATTATTTGCAGACCTAAACAAGAGGTTGAAGAGGCTTGAAAAAGTCATAACAAACTTTAGAAAAACACAAAAAAGTGCTGAGTCGAATTCATAGTTCCAGGCGATTCCAGGGCTTCCTGATCATTCCAATCCCTTCCCGGGATCACAAGCAAGCAAAACCAATCAAGAACAAAGAGTTTCCAACCCTATAACGCACTATAAGTCAGCCACGACAATGGCCCTTTCTTGAATTCGAATTTCATAATCTTGGCATTTATAGCATGAAATATTTATATATTCTTACTCCTTGAAGCATTTGCAAACTATCTGTAACGTTTAATTGCATTTCTATGGATTGTATCAAGATTCACCATTGCTAGGTTTTGTAGCTTCATTTTAGGGTTTTTGTGTGCAGGCAAAATTGGCCCATAAAAAGGGTATCATAATACTCAGCAGGTCTAGACGAATTGATTCATGGCATTGGATGTCATTTATCATGCCCAGGGAGGATTTTGAGATAAGCCAGGGATGTAGCTACGGACGTTGTCCGTAGGTAAAAGTTTTTTACTTTTACCAACAGAGCAAGGTTGGGGATGACCTGCGTGGCACTGTCTTACTGAGCCATTTGAATTCTGGCGCCTTTTTCCACTAACTTGCATATATTATATATTATCTTTTATTGTTATTCTATGTATAACAAAAACAGCTAGCGCAGTTGGTAGTGGAGTGAGTGGAAGAGGCTTCAGGACCTGGGTTTGAATCCCAGGTCCCCCCAATTATCCCATATTATTTTTCTTTAGGTAATCCAGCGTGCATACAAGCCAAGAGACCACCATGTGACCTCATCTTCCAACCTGCCAAGTGTCCTGGAAGCCAGATCTGAAGGCTAGCATATGAAGGACCATCCTGGGACCTAGTCAACGCAAAGCACGGGAGCCTGGAAGTCAACATTGACCTCAGATCTTTAGGATCAAGGCTTCCTATATACACCCCTCCAAATTACTTTTCCAGACCCAGTGTTTCCTTTTTCTCTTCATTTTATATTTTCTATTATTAATTTATTTATTTATATTTACTAACACAAATTAATTTTTCTTTTTATCAAAAAAATCACAAAAATAATATTTTTCATCCAATTAGATTTAGGTTTATTTTTTATCAAAAATTAATTAATTTAATTAGATTATTTAATTCTAGGGTAACTTAAATTCTTTTATAAATAATTAAAATTAATTAGAACAATTAGGGTTTTAACTTAATTATATTTTCTTTTTTCTTAGAATAACCAAAAACATAAAAATAGGTCAAATTTAGTCATTTTCTTTAATTAATTTAATTACTAATTAATTTTGTATTTAATTTTAAAAAACCTAATTCTTTTCTTAAAAATAATTAAAAAAACCACAAAAACATTTTCTTCTTTCGATTAGGTTAGATGGGGTCAAATCCCTAATTTCTTATCTTTCTTAATTTCTTCGCGCGCGCTTTATTATTTATTTTTCCATATTAATGTAATTGCTCACAAGTTGTAATAAATTAATTAGGACCTTTTACTTTTGTTTATAGCTTTTTTTAAGGGTTTGTTTTTGGCTATGTAAATACCCGAAGCCTTGTAATAGCGTAGCTTATTTTCCGCAATTTAAAATTCTGCAAAATATTGACTGTTAGATGTATGAATAATTAGGGTTGCATGACAAGAATGTATGTAAATTTTAAAACAATTAGCTAACCCTAAATGTGCAAAGATAATAACTTGAAATTGAATCACTCGCACATGCACACTCCTAGGGTATACTCTCACTTCGGTTGCCTTCGGTAAACAGTCATTAAGTATATGATGTTTTAATGGCCGCTCTCTTGTCTAAACAAAAGATCAAAGTCCCGTTCGGAAAAGTTTCCTCAGAAAGGTTTCCTCGGATATGTTGCCTCGAATAATTGATCTAATAAATTAGGGTTACTACTAAGACATCCTAACATTGCTTTAGTGATCGTACATCCCTTTCGAATTGACACTCAAAACTCCAACAATGATGCTACCTACTCACTAATAGTGGGATAGCATTGTCTAAAGGAAACAAACATAGAACAATTCTCTTTTTTTCGAGTAGGTAGAATCTTAGGTACTTGCTCAAACAAATAAACTTTTTCACACTTACACCTTTTTCAAACAAAGCTTTCAAAAACACTTCGTAACACCCTTGAAGACAGAAGCAAGGGTTAAATCGAAGTCAAAAACTTTTTTCAAATCAAACACACACAAGCAATTTTGAAAATGACGAGCAAGTACCTAAGAGCCCATGGAAAACCACGAATAGAAAGGGTGTTAATACCTTCCCTTTCTGTAATCTACCCCCCGTACTCAAAATCTCGAAAAAGGGAATTTTTCTATGATTTTTTCCTTTCCTGTTGGATAAAATAAAAGTCGGTGGCAACTCTTGCTTACCGCGACATTTTGCAAACACAAACGCAAAACGCAAACCAATATTTTCTCAAAACAGTCGGTTCTGCCACCGTATCACATTATTAAAAGGGAATATATATAATATAAACTGACCAGGATGATCGGAGAAGTGCAGGAGCCCTAGCTCCGGTCGTCTTATCCGGCTGGGTAGTTATTAAACCTGCAAAATTACCATGGTTAGTGATTCAAAGGGACCTTAACCCCCTAAATCGAACCTCCTGAATCCAAAGGTGTCATTGGTTTTCACTAATTCTTCTTGTAAAAATAGATGCAAAGTTGTGATACGGTGGGAGAACCTACTTGAGGTTTTGCGTTTGTGTTTGCAAATGTTGCGGTTTAGCTAGAGTTGCCATCGACTTTTCTTTTATCCAATAAGGTAAGGTGAAAAAGCACAGGAAAGACCTTTAGAGATGTTTTCTTGAGTTCGGGGGGTAGATTATGAAAAGGGAAGGTATTAGCACAATTTTCATCCATGGTTTTCCATGGGCTCTTAGTTACTCGCTAGATCACTTGCTTTTGCTTGAATGTGCTTTGTGTGGTTTTGAAAGTATTTTGAAAATGTAACTTTGTAATAATTCTCGTTTCTATAAGAATGCATACAAAGTTTTGTTTTGAAAATAGTTCAAAGAGGTGTTTGTGGGATGTGTTTTAGAAAGTGATTTTTAAAAAGAATTTTCTTCGTAATGACTCTCGTCTCTATAAGAACGCGTACAAAGTGTTTGCCTTTTAAAAATGTTTCAAAATGAGAGTGTTGGTGTATAAGATGTTTTGTTGTGAGCAAGCGAGCAACTAAGAGCGAACCTACCTACTCGAAAGGTCTTAAGTGTGCTTTTCCTTCTCCTTTAGATGTGGCTATCTTACCATTGATTTGGTAAGAAGCCTCATTGTTGGATGTGAAGGGACGTTTGTATAGTCATAGAAGGAAACTCATGGAACGTTTTAGCAATGTCGTTTTAGGGACTAGACCGTCTACTGAAGGCAACATCGAGGGTCATCGAGGGACTACGATCTTTTATCGAGGGTCTTTGCTAAAACGCCCATGTTCGAGGGACATGACTATTTTTTCCGATAGTCAACGAAATGGGATTACCCTAAGGGTGCATGTGTGAATAGTATGTTTGATTGCATGCATTTTAATCTTGATTAGGGTTGTCTATTTTGTTGTTTTCATGTCTTGCCATACATCCTATTTACTAGAAATATATGAGAAGCAAGTAAAAATGCGAAAAAAAATAAAATCTAAGCTATTACATCGCTTTAGGGGGATGGAGGTACATATTTATGAATGGGGGTTGCAAGTAAAATTAAATCCTAAGTTACTATTACAACCATATCGAAATGGATCAGAATGTGTAAGAAACGTAAATTGCTTATTTATTTAAGAAAAGAAATGAGTTTGTTTAAGAAAATATTTTTTGGTCTTTTGTTTTAAGAAATAAAGTAAAGCATGGAAAAAAATGTTTTTGGTGTTTGTGGATTAATGAAATAGAAAGTGATAGCAAAAATAGTGAGAAAAAAAAGGAAAAATAGAATCAGTGTATTACTGATTAAGGGAGGTCAAAAGTTCTTACTCTGGCGCACTTCAAAATAGAAATCCTGTTAGTGAAAAAAATAAGTAGAGTCAGAAGTTCTGAGTCCACTGGGAGCATATTAGCTTTCATAAGTTCTGATACCATCGGCAACAAAGTAGGTTTCAGAAGTTCTGATACCATTAGTAACAAAGTGGATTTCAGAAGTTCTGATACCACTGGAAGAACTTGGTCTCTCTTTCCATGCTAGTCAGAACATCTGCAACTTAGTCATTTCTTCACAAAACAGAAGATGTGCATATGACAATTATGGCAGGTTTCATAGCATTTCAGAAACAATAAATATCAGAACTATAAATCAGAGGCAAGTTTGAATTTGCTAATCCTAATTCTGAGTTCTAATTTCTTCCAGAAGTTCTGAACTGATTTATTCCATACTTAGGCAGACAAATACGTGAAGCCTCAGAATATGTATAACGTTAGAAACATGATGTCTACATTGTATTTTTGAACATGAAAATCTGATAATGCATAAGTAACGTGATAAGAGTCAGCAGAAGCTTACCTTGCAGCTGGAAAAGATTCTGTAAACTAGAGGTTGGTCCTGAACTCTGGTGAGGTTCTGAGCAACTTCTTCACGTACTCAACAGGATGGAAGTTTTCAACTTCTAGAATAGCCAAGGGGTGATACTCTGACTTCTTTGAGGTGGAAGTGAATGGAGAGTGTATGGCAGTATGAATACAGAAGTTAAAATAACTTCTAGTATGTGAATCAGCAACTATGGGATGGTTTTAGTCAAGGAACAATGTAGTTTTGATGCTAGAATCAAATGCTAAGGTTTGGGTATTTTGGTGTTTACGGCTTTTCAGATTTTTGGAATTTTGCAAGGATTCAAGGCTTTTTTTCTTTCTTTTGGTGATTCTCTCTCTCCAAAAACCAACCCTTTGAACGTGTGATGGAACAAACTTTTTATAGATGGATTTGCTGTGGTTTTGGGGGGAAAAACAAATGAATTTTTAAACATTTTTGGCATACTGTCCCTTTGTTTTTAAATCACAGTTTTCATAGGCTAATTTGGTGTAAGAAAAACGCATGCGTGGACTGGATCAGCAGCACCTTGGAGTGTTGTTGCAACTGGTTGCAGGACTGTTCCATAGCAGGGCAGCAGGTTACTTAAACGAGGTTTGAGATTTGGTGATGTTCTGATTGCAGAAGATCAAAAGCGTAACCTCCAAATGCTGAAGGGGCATCTTCTGACCAGAGCGTTGAACATAGCCTCCATATGCTGAAGAATCATGTTCTGACTGAAGCATTATGTTCTGACCAAAGAGCAACGCTTCTGCATGTTCTGATTGAAGCGTTATGTTCTGACCAAAGAGCAATGCTTCTGCATGTTCAGATTGAAGCGTCATGTTCTAGACCGTGTTTGTAACTTCTGACGGCACTTGCATAGAGGCTGGCTCAGAAGTTATGAAGTATCATATTCTCTAGACACTTAGAAAATTTTCTAAATGTTTAGAAAATTTGATTTTTTTTCAAAGTAACTTCTGACTTCTGATTTTTGACGAACCAATTTCATGCCTTAAAGGAATATGATTCTTGGAACTTGATTTTTATTTAGAAGTCAAAGTTTGAATTTTTCAATGTACTTTTGACCATTTTTCCCTTATGGATGATTTCCTTGAAAAGTGATGATTCAAGACTTGGAACTTGATAGAAGCAAAACTGAGAGTCCAAGATGAATCTCTGAGAAATGGGAGGGCAAATTTTGGGGTACAACAGTTTCCCCTGGTCAATCTTAAGCCTGAGGATGTAGATTGGCTGATATGCCTTTCGTGATCTGAAGGAGGAAGATGATTGAACACTAGAGTTCCCAGAAATTTGCACTCGCATGAATTACTACTGATTGGTGATGTTGGGAATGGGCTTACAGATTCCATTTGGAAGTCGACTGGTAACCGTCGAAGATGGGCTTAAAGATGCCATCCAGAGAAGGTATCAATTGCATAAGAGATTCCTTTGCGATAATTCTTGTACCTGCCGTTGAGAGGGGCTTTACCAGAGAATGTCGGTTTACATCCTGGGAGATAGAGTATAGGAGCTTCGGTTGTCCACTACTCTACTGGGGAATTAACTCCTGATTGAGGAGGTGGGGAGTAAGCTGTATATCTGGTTAGGGTCCAGGCTGCACCGCGACTTACTAGGGAAATGCGAGATCGACCGTATCTGGTCGGGTCCAGGTCTTGCAATATTGTAAATTGTTATATGGAGATAAGAGTGAAGGAACCTGGATAGTAGGGTTACTTCGAGATGAAATCCTAGATAATAAGGCTGTGAGAAGGAACCTGGATAGTAGGGTTACTTTGAAATGAAATCCTGGATAGTAGGACTATGAGAAGGAACCTGGATAGTAGGGTTACTTCGGAATGAAATCCTGGATAGTAGGGATGTAGGAAGGAACCTGGATAATAGGGTTACTTCAGAATGAAAGCCTGGATATCAGGGCTGTGAGAAGGAACCTAGATAGTAGGGTTACCTCGGAATGAAAGCCTGGATAGTAGGGCTGTGAGAAGGAACCTGGATAGTAGGGTTACTTCGGAATGAAAGCCTGGATAGTAGGGCTGTGAGAAGGAACCTGGATAGTAAGGTTACTTCGGAATGAAAGCCTGGATAACAGGGCTGTGAGAAGGAACCTGGATAGTAGGGCTATGAGAAGGAACCTGGATAGTAGGGTTACTTCGGAATGAAAGCCTGGATAGAAGGGCTGTGAGAAGGAACCTGGATATTAGGGTTACTTCGGAATGAAAGCCTAGATAATAGGGCTGTGAGGAGGAACTTGGATAGTAGGGTTACTTCGAAATGGAAGCCTGGATAGTAGGGCTGTGAGAAGGAACCTGGATAGTAGGGTTACTTTGAAATGAAATCCTGGATAGTAGGGCTGTGAGAAGGAACTTGGATAGTAGGGTTACTTCAGAATGAAAGCCTGGATAGTAGGGTTGTGAGAAGGAACCTGTATAGTAGGGTTACTTCGGAATGAAAGCCTGGATAGTAGGGCTGTGAGAAGGAACCTGGATAATAGGGTTACTTCGAAATGAAAGCCTGGATAGTAGTGCTGTGAGAAGGAACCTGGATAGTAGGGTTACTTCGGAATTAAAGCCTGGATAGTAGGACTGTGAGAAGGAACCTGGATAGTAGGGTTACTTCAGAATGAAAGCCTGGATAGTAGGGTTGTAAGAAGGAACCTGGGTAGTAGGGTTACTTCGTTTGATCATGTAGATTAGTTGACCAATTTGGTTTCGGGAACTGATTTTCTCTTGGTTTCCTACAGATATGACATGTATAACTGTTGGAATTGTTGGTGATAAGTTTCTTTCCTAAAAAGATTATAGGGTTAGTTATATGTGATACATGGAATGCATTGTGAGATGATGTTCTCGAGATTATGTTGTATGTGATATGTATGCGCATGTCATGAGCATGGAATGTTGGTCGTGATATATCGAGTATGGGAAAATAAATCCCTGACGGCTGCTGGAGAAAATAGAAATTCTGAATGTTGTAGAGAAATATGGCTCTTCTACTTCCGCTGGGGGTGATGAATGAAAGTGATTGTGTTGGGGATTTGCTCTTTTTTATGAATGTTTTGTCGGGGAGAGACTCTGCTCGAGAATAACTCTATGGGGAACCACTTGAAAGATGGATTCCCAATAGCTGAAGTAATGGAATCTGTCGGGGATTGAGCTTCTGTATCCAAAGAAATAAACTCTGCTTGGGGAGTCAGAAATTTGTGATGGTCCACTCGTGATTATGAGATCCGACTGGGGGGCATAGGTGTCAGGTTTCTGGAGGATCCTGGCTAGGGAGATCACTTCCCGTTCTAAGAGAACTGTTACTGATACTTTGATTACTTCTTCTCTATGGGGAATATAGATGTTACAAGGTCACATGTATTGATGACTGTGCTCCAAAGTTGTCTCTGCCCTGGTACCTGTTGGACACGGTAACTGTCGGATTTGACATTTCTTATCTTCTGTCCCTGTTTCTTAAGTTATTAGCAATTGTCTTTTGTTTCCTATGAAAATATTTGTGAACAACAATTATATTCAAGTGCATATGTCAAGAATAAATCATTGGACGTTCTTGCAAAAACAAAACAAAAGGAAAAACAAATAGTTTTGTAAAATGGCTTGTATTGATTGTTGGAGTTGGCCTATAACAGGCGTTTATTATACAGGGAAGCTGACGCTCTAGTAAGAGAGTGCCGCATTAAAAATGAAAGGTATACAATATTGTGTACAACAGAAAGAAAACAGCTATGTGCAACAATCCCATTGGGTTTCAAATCTGCTATTGCCACTATGTCTTCGAGCGTCTCCTTACTTTGCTGCTTGTCCAAAGATGATTAGATTGATTAATGTCGTTTGAGTTTGATAGTTAATATTGAGGTCAGATCGCAGGTTGATCCAATGGGACATAGTGATACGCTTTTCATCCCTAACTTTTGCCTTGACCGCCCTTTCAGGTTTTCGGCCCACCGGGATACCCTTTTTTTCTCAAGTCGCCTTTTCAGGTTTTTGACTTGCCAGGTGTACAGAGTTTTTCATTTTCATCCCTTATTTTTGCCCTAACCCTTTTGGTTTGTTGGGAAGCCCTTATTTTTGTCTAGGCCAGTCAACCTAGCGGGTCTTTGATTATGCGTAGTATCTTTTCACTATGTCTGCATTGATAGGATAAGGAAGGTCGTCACCATCCATGGTGGTCAGAATGATGGCTCCACTTGAGAAAATGTTTTTAACCATAAATGACCCTTCGTATGTGGGAGTCCATTTTCCCCTGGGGTCACCTTGCGGCAGTATGATGCGCTTGACACTAGATCTCCGACTCGATATTCTTGACGCCTGACTTTCTTGTTAAAAGCCTTGATCATCTGCTTAGGATACGTCTGACCATGGCAGATAGCAGTAAGTCTCTTTTCATCGATTAGATTTAACTGATCAAGTCAAGTTTGGATCCAGTCGTCTTCGTTTAGGCCTGCATCTCTCATAATCCTTAGGGAGGGAATCTGAACCTCAATGGGTAGGACTGCCTCCATGCCATATACCAGAGAGTAGGGTGTTTCCCCAGTCGATGTCTGTGCTGAGGTACGGTACCTATGAAGAGCGAATGGTAGCATCTCATGCCAGTCTTTGTATGTCACCTTCATCTTCTGTACAATCTTCTTGATGTTCTTGTTAGCTGCTTCGACATCACCATTCATCTTCGGCCGGTAGGGAGAAGAGTTGTGATGATGTATCTCGAATTGTTTACAGAGCTTGGTGATCATTGTATTGTTGAGATTCGTACCATTTTCAGTAATGATCCTCTCTGGCACACCATATCGACATATCAGATTATGTCGGATAAACCGCGCCACCATGTTCTTGGTTACTGTGGAAAAAGAGGCTGCTTCAACCCACTTCGTGAAGTAATCAATGGCTACTAGGATGAAGCGATGCCCATTAGAGGCGGTGGGCCTGATTTCTCCGATCATATCGATGCCCCACATTGCAAAGGGCCACGGGGCTGTCAAGATGTTCAGAGGAACCGGAGGTATATGCACCTTACCAGCATAGATTTGGCATTTATGATAAGTTCGAGAGTGCTGATAATAATCGGCTTCCATGGTGGACCAGTAGTATCCTGCCCGTAGGATCTTCTTAGCCATGGTGTGTCCACTGGAATGGGTTCTGAAGGTACCTTCATGTAGATCTGTCATAATTCTTTCTGCTTTGCTCTTGTCTACACACCTCAGTAAGATAGAGTCATGGCTGCGTTTATAGAGGATTCCATTACTGAGGAAGAACTTTGCAGCGAATCTTCTCAGAAACTTCTTATCATTGACAGATTCCCCTTAGGGATACTCTTGAGCCTCGAGATACCTTTTGACTTCGTGAAACCAGGGTTTGTCTGTTACTTTTTCGGTATCGATTTCGCAGCAGTGTACCGGTTCATCCAACCTTTCAATGGTGATTCGGGGAGCTTCGTTGTCCCACTTGACTTTAAACATGGAAGACATGGTGGTTAATGCGTCTGCCAACTGATTCTCCTCTCGTGGGAAATGTTCAAAGGTTACCTCCTCGAAGTGTTGGAGCAACGTCAGTACATGCTCTTTGTATGGGATGAGGTTTGGATGTTTTGTATCCCACTCGCCTTTGACCTGACTTATCACCAAAGTGGAATCCCTGAATACACTTAAGAACTTGATCCTTAAGTCAATGGCAGCTCGAAGACCCATGATGCAGGCTTCATACTCCGCCATATTGTTGGTGCAGTTGAAACATAATTGGGCAGTGAACGGAGTATGACAACCCTCAGGAGATATGATTATAGCGCCAATGTCATCACCCAGTGTGTTTGGGGCTCCATCAAAATACATAGTCCACTGGGATCCTTCTTCAGGTCCTTCATCCGGCCCAGGTTCTTCACAGTCGGTTACTAACATGATATTCTCATCCGGGAACTCAAAATTCATGGACTGGTTGTCATCCACGGCCTGATGAGCCAAATGATCAGCCAATACACCCCCCCTTTATTTCTTTTTGGGTTGTATATTGTATGTCGTATTCAGTTAAGATCATTTGCCACCTTGCTATTCTTCCGGAGAGAGCGAGCTTCTCGAAAATGTACTTGATCAGATCCATCTTAGATATCAACAAGGTAGTGTGAGTCAGCATATACTGTCTCAGTCGGCGAGCAGCCCATGCCAAAGCGCAACAAGTTTTCTCGAGTAGTGAGTACCGTGTCTCACAGTCGGTAAACTTTTTTCTAAGGTAGTATATTGCGTGCTCTTTTCGACCAAACTCGTCATGTTGCCCCAGCACACACCCCATTGAATTGTCTAATACTGTCAGGTACAATATCAAAGGTCTCCCTTCAACTGGAGGCATCAGGATTGGTGGTTCTTGTAGGTATTCCTTGATTCTTTCGAAAGCGGTCTGGCATTCATCATTCCACTTTACCACTTGATCTTTCTTCAGAAGCTTGAAGATTGGCTCACAAGTAGCAGTCAGATGTGAAATGAATTTGGCGATATAATTTAGGCGTCCCAAGAAACCTCTAACTTCCTTCTCTGTGCGGGGACCTGGCATTTCTTGTATGGCTTTTACCTTTGCAGGATCTACTTGAATACCTTTGTCGCTGACGATGAAACCTAGAAGCTTATCGGACCATACCCCGAAAATGCACTTGTTCGGATTCAATCTCAATTTATATACCTTCAATTTGTCGAACAACTTTTGGAGATGATCAAGGTGTTCTTCCTCAGTCTGAGACCTGGCTATCATATCATCGACATAAACCTCAATTTCATGGTGAATCATGTCGTGGAACAAAGCGACCATGGCCCGCTGATAGGTTGCCCCAGCATTCTTCAACCCAAAATGCATCACCTTATAGCAGAAAGTGCCCCACTGTGTAAAGAAAGTTGTCTATTCCATGTCTTCGGGAGCCATCATGATTTGGTTGTAGCCAGAGAAACCATCCATGAAGGAAAAGATTTTATGTTACGCGGTGTTGTTGACCATAACGTCAATATGGGGAAGCGGGAAGTCATCCTTGGGGCTTGCCCTGTTCAGATCTCTGTAATCCACACACATCTGTACGTTGCCGTCCTTCTTAGGTACCGGAACAACGTTAGCAACCCACTGCGGATAAGAGGTGTTAGCTAAGAATCCCGCGTCGAACTGCTTCATAACTTCTGCCTTAATTTTCTCTGACATTTCAGGGCGCATACAGCGGACCTTCTGTTTAACTGGCAGGCAGTCTTCCTTAGTCGGCAGGCAATGTACCACAATATCAGTGTCCAAACCAGGCATGTCTTCATAGGACCAGGCGAATATCTCAATGTAGTCGTGCAACATTTGTATCAACCTCTATTTGACGCTAAGCTCCAAATTTGCACCTATTTTAACCTCTTTTATGTCTATTTCTGTACCCAAGTTTATTGTATCAGCTGGCTCTTCATGAGGCTTTATAGCCCTCTCTTCCTGTGGTAGCAGTCTAGCAAGCTCTCCAGGTACCTCACAATCGTTCTCATCTTCGTCCTCAGCTTGGTTGATCGGATTTTCGAAGTCATAACTGGAAATAGCAGGATTGTTATCAATGGGATCCAGAGTGGATATGGATCTGCAATTTGATATATGAGTGTGTGTAAGAGCATAGCTGTATTGATAAAGCAAAGTCAAAAATGAAAAACAGGGAGTGTGAAATTTGTATGCAAAGAAAGTCCAATGTTTCATTGATGATATATGAGATGACATATAATAACCCTCACAGATAGAGCCATCGTTCCTCGGGCAAGAACAAGGCTAAGAAGTTTAAATTGTTCATTACAAATTTAAAAAACAAATGAGACAATTACTGCGGAATAAAAGAAACTGGTATGAAATCTCTGGTCGTCCAATTACTCAGTCCACCGTTGGTAGTCGGGTAAATCCAGCTTTCAAAATTAGAGTCTTACTCACTGTCTTCAATAGCATTGACCTCTCGATTGCTGATGCGTAGGGGATGTCCTCCAACTCGAGTGTGTCAAACAGCTCTCTGAGCTCCTGAAGTAAAGCCCAAGCCAAACTTGTCAGTTTTGTGAATAAACTCAGGAAGTTGTCCCCAATTGGAATTCCTGCCTTCTTCAACTATTTCTCTTGCGTCCCTGAGAGAAGCCAACTTCATAGGAGATTTGGTACTGGTAGTGGTCTCAGTTGACGCCAAAATCTGGGGAACCTCTTCAAAGTTTTGACAAGGAGTCTCTATAAATTCTCCATCCATCTCTACGTAGCAGAAGGAATTGAGGTGGCTCACCATGTATTCTTCTTCACCCCGTACTGTGATAATCTTTCCTTTCACCGGATACTTCAGCATTTGGTGAAGTGTGGAAGTAACAGCCCCATCTTCGTGGATCCAAGGACGACCCAAAAAACAGGAGTATGATGGCCTGATATCCATCACATAGAAGGTGGACTCGATCGTCTGAGAGCCTATTTTGATAGGGATGTTCACCTCCCCATGCACCATTCTCTTCGATCCGTCAAAAGCCCTTACCACAATGTTACTAGGCTTTAAAGTCAAACCCTCGCAATCCAACCGGTCCAACGCTTTCCTTGGCAGAACATTCAGTGAAGACCCAGTATCTATCAGCACATGAGGCATAATGGTGCCTCTGCATTCAATCGAGACATATAAAGCATCATTATGATTTCTTCCCTTCAGTGTCAAGTCGGCATCTGAGAAACCCATCCCATTGTCGGTAGTCAGGCTAGCCACACAATCTTTGAATTGATCAGCTGAAGTCTCTTGCGGCACATGCACAGTTTTGAGGAATGCAATCAAAGCTTTCACATGGGCCTCGGAGCACAACAGCAGGGATAACATGGATATCTTTGAGGGAGTCTGCCCCAACTGTTCGACCATATTGTAGTCAATCTTCTTGATTATTTTCAAAATTTCCTCTATCTCTTGCTTAGAGGCTTCCACAACAATCCTTCTAGGTGCCTCCGTCCGGGAAGGCTCAACTACAACTTCTTTGCCGTGAGCCCCAGATGACTTATCGGCAGGGGCGACAGCTTGAGTGAGAACAAGAATAATAGTTGATGTGCTAGCAGGAACAACAGATGGAATGATAACAGGCTTGTTGACAGTCTTAGGGGAAATCTCAGGAGAGAAAACCCTTCCACTTCTAGTAATCTTGCTGGTCCCGACAATGTTACCGACATCAGGATCAACTTCTTCGGCCTTCAAGTTTTGTTTAATGCCATGATAGTAAATGTCGGCGCCATAATGCCATGGGACGGCTTTGTCCAAGGCATACGAGATAGGACCAGGACATGTGATTATCAGCGGAGCAATTCTCGTAGCGGGTGTAATCCTAACAGGTCTTCTCGAGGAGGCCTTGGAAGGACTGGCGGAAATGGTTATAATAGCAATGTATTCAGATGGAATAACGGGAACCAGAGTTTTCTCGAACAAAATTTATTTACTGTCCATCAGGCGTTGAACACCTGACCTCAGCAAATGGCAACCAGAAGGTAGGAATGAACACATGTGGCAACCTTCACCACAACCCAGAAATAAACTGGCCACCAACAAATTCTTCTTAACAGTCATAAGAGGAGTGGAAACTTCGTCCACTGAGGTTATAAATATATTAGTATCAATGGCGTTAACTCCATGGTTGTGCTTAGGCATGGAAGCAGTTATGACACTGGGCTTCTCCAGAGCGTCGAACTTGATCTCCTTAGCTTCAATCAGGTCTTGTACCTTATTTCTTAGAGTCCAACAATCATTTGTGTCATGACCAGGACTCCCAGAATGATAGGCGCACCTAGCATTCAGATTGTAACAAGGAGAAGAGGTATTAGGATTCTTGGGAGCCTCCTTTAAAGTTGCCAAGTTGGATCTCAACAGATGGGGTAGAACCTTTATCAATGTCATATTGATCCGGGTGAATTGCCTTTGTGGTCTTTCTACCCTTTGCTGATTGTTGCATTGTGGGGCAACCACAGGCCTAGGTATTATTACAGCACTTACCGTTGGACGGTATCCCGCTCTTCTCCAATCTCTTGGGTCATAAATGGCATTGGTCTCCTTCTTACCAGTGAAAGGCTTCTTTGTTGTGCTCGAAGATGCATCTTTTTGAATTTTGCCACTTTTTATACCGGCTTCGACCCGCTCACCAGTCATGATTAGTTCAGTAAATCCAGCCAAGGAACTTTCGATCGGGTGGTTGAAGAATGGACCTGATAAAGTGCCTAGGAACATATCCACTAATTCTCTATCCGATAGAGGGGGTTGGACTCTGCCTGCGAGATCCCTCCATTTCTGAGCGTAGGTTTTGAAACCTTCACATGTTCCCATAGACATGCCTTGCAATTGCGTCCGAGTCGGAGCTAAATCACCATTGTACTGATATTGTTTGTAGAAAGCGGCAGCCAAATCTTCCTAATTGCGAACATTGGTCCCTTCCAATTGATAAAACCAATCCAACTGCGTCCCAGACAAGATCTCTTGGAAGAAATGCACCCACAGATTCTTATCAGCCGTATGGGGTTGAATTTTTATGACGTATGACCTTAGATGTAGCTTTGGGCAAGAGACACCGTCGTATTTGGTGAAAGTGGGGACATTGAATTTCTGTGGGATGACAACCCCTGAGATAAGTCCTAATTCTTCAAAATCCAATCTGGGTACCTTATGAATCTCCATAGCATTCAAACGATCCTCTAGCTGTTTGTATTTATCATCAGCAGGAGGATATTGCTCCTCAGAGTAATCAGGTTCTTCCTCTTCCTCGGATGTGGGGTCGTTGTTCACTTCCTGGGTCCCGTCTCTTTGGTTATCTCCTTCACCCGATGATGTTGCAAAGTCTAAAGTTCGTCTGGCTTGTCCTTTGAACCTTCTGCCCATGATCACAATACCGATTGACTTCTTTTCTTTCTTCTTCCTCTCTTTGGCCAGTAGAGTCTTCAACTCCTCTTGTCCTTTTTTCAGAGTCAAGAGCATTTGTTGAAACTGGGCATTTTGCACCTGAAGATCTTTCACAGTCTGTTCAACATCCATCTCACTGAAATAAACAGTAGAAGGATAAGGAGACTTGTTATGAGAAACCTGTATGATGTTATGATGAATGAAGATGCCATATGCAAATGATTTCAAGGAAATTAGAGATTTAAATTTGTTCAAACCAAAAGAAACACACGTTATATTAAATCCAGGTTTGAATACATCATGCCTCTTTGGGCTTACAATGAAAGAAACAGAATACAACAAACTCCTAAGGCAAGAAGGTTGAACGCATCCTCTTTGGAGCAATGTAGGCATTTAGGTTTTTCTCTTCATGAAGCAGCTTGGTGAGCTCCAGAACCTTCTTCTCACTGGTGTTAAACTGGGCTTCAAAGGTGTCTCGCTCTTCCTTCAACTGAACCCAAGCTTTCTGCAAGTCCTCGAGAGAGGTAGGCATGTTAGGATGAAGGACAGTGTATGGGACGTCTCCTTCAACAACAGGCTCTATGATAACACAGTGGATGGAAGGGTAAGGCATCACGAAACTCTGAGCACGAGCTCGTACCCACCTAAGGTAAGGCTCGAGAAGGATATAGTTTTTGTGTCCCAAAGTTCTATTGTCCACCTTTTTCACCATTCTCCAAGCTCGTGTAAACCTCTGGCGGTAACCTTTGTCTTCTTTGCCGTAGTCGAACACCAGACCTTGAATGAGCATCTCGTAGGGACCGCCTCTTCGGGCATACCCAAACTATCGAAGAGCTAAGCAGGGATTGTAGGTGATACCTCCCCTAATACCAAGCAGAGGTACGTTATGGAATTCCCCACAGCGGTCAATGATAGAGACATCTTCCAAGGATCTCGAACACCAACGGATGTCAGAATGGGTGCGGGACATCATCCTTTGGGACCATGTCAGTCTTTGCTTGTTCTTTAAGGCTGATTGAGGCAGGTGTGAAGTGAACCATTTAGCGATTAGGGGAATACAACACAAAAGAGTACCTCTTTTCTTCATGGTGCGAGTATGAAGCCAATGCAAGATGTCTCCCAGTAAGGTAGGTACGGGATTGCGAGAGAGAAAGACTTTGATGGCGTTAACATCTATGAATTGGTCCGAGTTGGGGAATAAAACCAAACCATAAATGAGAAGAGCCAAAATGTCTTCAAAAGCTTGGAAATCCATGTCGTCCCAGAATGAACGAGCCTTCTCCAATAGAAACTTGGCTAGGAAACCTTTGACCCCGCTTCTTGTCTCCCAATTGGATATAATGTCGACCCTCTTCAGATGCAAAGCTTCGGCGATGACTTCAGGTTCTGGAATCTCTTCCAGACCGGTGAAGATATCTGATCAAGCACGGGCACCCCTAAGAGTAGAGAGAATTCTTCTAGTGTAGGTACCAACTGATAGTCCGGGAAAGTGAAACAATGATGCACGGGATCAAAGAATTGGAACATTACATACATCATCTCTTCTTGGAAACTAGATGTAGCCAAATTGAGGATTCGACCATATTTCTTGGTAAAAGGAGAATCCCCGGGAACTCTTGAGGCTAACTCTTGAAGTTGAGGGGGCGCTTTTACAAAGCTGGTTCGGATGGTGTTTCTTCGGACAGAATTCATGACCTACAAAACAAAAACAAAGATAAACTTCTAAATCCTTGAAATGGTTAGTGAGCATGCTCATGATGCTTCTGATGTTTATGATGTTATGTACAAGTATATACACATAAATCCCTATGTCTTATGCTTGCATGAGGTTTTATAGGTAAGTACCCTCTTGAAGTTTAGTTGGCTCAAACCTGTTCTAGTAATAGTGGCCGGGTTCTAAAGGATCTCAATATCACCGACCTTTCTCTTAGGCGTTGTCTCAGCATAATAAATCTTTTCTTGCGGCCGAGATATCCCAAAATTCTAGCCTCAATGAGTGTAGTATCAAGTATCAACCAATTTTCAGCTCTACACCGAAACCGATTATCTCACTATGTCCTAATGGCCAAGTTTGTTCAATTAGGGTTCAAAAGTCCGTTAGTGCTTCTTGACGCCACTCAGCGGCCCCGTATTCTCCTCGATTCACCACAAGGGATACTGGTACCCACAAATATGTCACACTAACATAGCCATTGTTTCAACCATATCGGTCTACGCCGTACAATTTCCACAATCTATTGCTATTTACCTAAAAAGGTGTCCCAAATCCGGGTGGAGGATCAAAGCAAGCCCAAACAGAGAACCAAATGTAAAGCATTGAAATCAAACAATGAAAGCAAGTAAATGTGATCTAACCCTAAGGTAACCCCACTTTTAAGATGTTCCCCAACAGAGTCGCCAGTTCTGTGATACGGTGGGAGAACTGACTTGAGGTTTTGTGTTTGTATTCGCAAATGTTGCGGTTTAGTTAGAGTCGCCACAGACTTTTCTTTTATCCAATAAGGAAAAGTGAAAAAGAATAGGAAAGACCTTTAGAGATGTTTTCTTGAGTTCGGGGGGTAGACTATGAAAAGGGAAGGTATTAGCACCCTTTTCATCCATGGTCTCTTAGTTACTCGCTAGATCACTTGCTTTTGTTTGAATGTGCTTTTGTAATGATTCTCGTTTCTATAAGAATGCATACAAAGTTTTGTTTTGAAAATAGTTTAAAGAGGTGTTTGTGGGATGTGTTTTTGAAAGTGATTTTTAAAAAGGGTTTTCTTTGCAATGGCTCTCGTCTCTATAAGAACGCGTACAAAGTGTTTGTCTTTTAAAAATGTTTCAAAATGAGAGTGTTGGTGTATAAGATGTTTTGTTGTGAGAAATCGAGCAACTAAGAGCGAACCTACCTACTCGAAAGGTCTCAAGTGTGCTTTTCCTTCTCCTTTAGATGTGGCTATCTTACCATTGATTTGGTAAGAAGCCTCGTCGTTGGATGTGAAGGGACGGGTGTAGGGACGTTTGTATAGTCATAGAAGGTAACTCATGGAATGTTTTAGCAATGTCGTTTTAGGGACTAAACCGTTTACTGAAGGCGACATCGAGGGTCATCGAGGGACTACGATCTTTTATCGAGGGTCTTTGATAAAACACCCATGTTTGAGGGACATGACTATTTTTCCGATAGGCAACGAAATGGGATTACCCTAAGGGTGCATGTGTGAATAGTGTGTTTGATTGCATACATTTTAATCTTGATTAGGGTTATCTATTTTGTTGTTTTCATGTCTTGCCATACATCCTATTTACTAGAAATATATGAGAAGCAAGTAAAAATGCGGAAAAAAATAAAATCTAAGCTATTACATCACTTTAGGGGCATCGGGGTACATATTTATGAATGGGGGTTGCAAGTAAAATTAAATCCTGAGTTATTATTACAACCATATCGAAATGGATCAGAATGTGTAATAAACGTAAATTGCTTATTTATTTAAGAAAAGAAATGAGTTTTGTTTAAGAAAATATTTGTTGGTCTTTTGTTTTAAGAAATAAAGTAAAGCATGGAAAAAAATGTTTTTGTAGTTTGTGGATTAATGAAATAGAAAGTGATAGGAAAAATAGTGAGAAAAAAAAGGAAAAATAGAATCAGCGTATTGCTGATTAAGGGAGGTCAGAAGTTCTGACTCTGGCGCACTGCAAAACAGAAATCATGTTAGTGAAAAAAAAAGTAGAGTCAGAAGTTCTAAGTCCACTGGGAGCATATTAGCTTTCAGAATTTCTGATACCACCGGCAACAGTGTAGGTTTCAGAAGTTCTGATACCATTAGTAACAAAGTGGATTTCAGAAGTTCTGATACCACTGGAAGAACTTGGTCTCTCTTTCCATGCTAGTCAGAACATCTTCAACTTAGTCATTTCTTCACAAAACAGAAGATGTGCATATGACAATTATGGCAGGTTTCATAGCATTTCAGAAATAATAAATATCAGAACTATAAATCAGAGGTAAGTGTGAATTTGCTAATCCTAATTCTGAGTTCTAATTTCTTCCGGAAGTTCTGAACTGATTTATTCCATACTTAGGCAGACAAATACGTGAATCCTCAGAATATGTATAACGTTAGAAACATGATGTCTACATTGTATTTTTGAACATGCAAATCTGATAATGCTTAAGCAACGTGATAAGAGTCAGCAGAAGCTGACCTTGCAGCTGGAAAAGATTCTGTAAACATGAGGTTGGTCCTGAACTCTGGTGAGGTTCTGAGAAACTTCTTTACGTACTCAACAGGATGGAAGTTTTCAACTTCTAGAATAGCCAACGGGTGATACTCTGACTTCTTTAAGGTGGGGGTGAATGGAGAGTGTATGGCAGTATGAATACAAAAGTTAAAATATCTTCTAGTATGTGAATCAACAACTGTGGGGATGGTTTTAGTCAAGGAACAATGGAGTTTTGATGCTAGAATCAAATTCTAAGGTTTTGGTATTTTGGTGTTTACAACTTTTCGGATTTTTGTAATTTTGCAAGGATTCAAGGCTTTTTTTCTTTCTTTTGGTGATTCTCTCTCTCCAAAAATCAACCCTTTGAACATGTGATGGAACAAACTTTTTATAGATGGATTTGCTGTGGTTTTGGGGGGAAAAACAAATGAGTTTTTAAATTTTTTTGGCATAATGTCCCTTTGTTTTTAAATCACAGTTTTAGTAGGCTAATTTGGTGCAAGAAAAACGCAGGCGTGGACTGGATCAACAACACCTTGGAGTGTTGTGGCAACTGGTTGTAGGACTGTGCCATAGCAGGGAAGCAGGTTACTTAAACGAGGTTTGGGATTTGGTGATGTTCTGATTGTAGAAGATCAGAAACGTAACCTCTAAACGCTGAAGGGGCATCTTCTGACCAGAGTGTTGAATATAGCCTCCATATGCTGAAGAATCATGTTCTGACTAAAGCATTATGTTCTGACCAAAGAGCAACGCTTCTGCATGTTCTGATTGAAGCGTTATGTTCTGACCAAAGAGCAACGCTTCTGCATGTTTTGATTGAAGCGTCATGTTCTAGACCGTGTTTGCAACTTCTGACGGCACTTACATAGAGGCTGGCTCAGAAGTTCTGAAGTATCATATTCTCTAGACACTTAGAAAATTTTCTAAATGTTTAGAAAATTTGATTTTTTCAAAGTAACTTCTGACTTCTGATTTTTGATGAACCAATTTCATGCCTTAATGGAATATGATTCTTGGAACTTGATTTTGATTTAAAATTCAAATTTTTACTTTTTCAATGTATTTTTGACCATTTTGCCCTTATGGATGATTTCCTTGAAAAGTGATGATTCAAGACTTGGAACTTGATAGAAGCAAAACTGAGAGTCCAGGATGAATCTCTGAGAAATGAGAGGGAAAATTTTGGGGTACAACAAAATCAAATATGATAAATCGGTTCAAGAATGGCTATTCCTCATCCAAGCACTATGGGACACATGCAATGGTTCTATCCAGCACCAATAAATCTCAGAAGCACGTTGGTAAGCATAGTTTCGATCAAAGCATAATAAAAATGAAAATATGAATTCATGCAAATATAGAAACCGATGATGCATGTGTGTGAATTTCAGGCCTTTTAGATCATCAAGATCGATCAATACTTACTATATAATGTCCCTGGAGTTTATTGGGACGACTAGCTTGCTTCCAGAGAGGCTAAAAATACGGTTTGAAGCTTGCCCTAGTTTGAAAGTTTTTGAGATTTTGGAAAGTGTTTTTTCTTTCAAGATTTCGTGTCTATCTCTTGTCTGAATGTTTGGAATATATAGAGGAAAATTATGTCAATAAAAATGGGCTTGGACCTTTATATGAAAACTTTGATTCTATCTAATTTAATTTTGA
Source organism: Vicia faba (assembly GCA_948472305.1). Classification (NCBI taxonomy): domain Eukaryota; kingdom Viridiplantae; phylum Streptophyta; class Magnoliopsida; order Fabales; family Fabaceae; genus Vicia; species Vicia faba. Next base: position 210,298,863 of record OX451737.1, read on the forward strand.
ATTTAAATAAATAAAATAAAAAAATGGAATAAAAATCAAAGGGGTGTATGAATAGATTCAGATATTCACTAGGAAGTCTAAATCATGTTTGGACCTTGAAAGATAAGCCCATCAACCCAAAAATTCAAGTTTGATCAATTTGGGTTTCATGCATTTTCTCAAAATTTCCCAACTTGCACTAATCATAACTCTCTCAATTTTTATCATATGAAGGTGACCTTAGACTTTTTGGAAATCTCCCGATGTCCTCTACAATCTCTATCTTGATCATTTTTTATTTGAAGAATTTATTTTGATGTAAGTTGCCTTGACAAAAAGTGTCTTTTTGTTGACTTTCAAAATGATATGTAATGTTTTGGCTCATATCTCTTAAATGAAGCATTTTTTGGACTTGATCTAATAAAGGCAAAGTTATAGAGAATTTAATTTCCTTCAAAATGATCTTTGTTTGAGAAAAATCTGATGAAGCGTGTGAAAGTTATGCTTGGTCAAAGTTCAGTTGACTTCTACTTAAGAAAATCGTAATTTGGTAACTTTTGACTTTTGGTGAATTGAGAGTTTTCTGGATGATTCATGATCAAAACTTGATCAAATGATGAATATGACTTCAAAATCTTGATATTGACCAAAAATATTGAAGTTTGATTGTATGTCGACCACAGTTGACTTTTTACCCAATACATATTATTTTTAGTCATCTGAGCAATAGACTGAGCAAACTTATGATACAAGGATTGAAATTTGGCATGAGAATTCCTTGAGACATATGAGGAATCATGGAATCCACTTGATACATTAGAGGCCCAATATTCCTTGAGAAAAGTGAAACCATAGTTGTAGGTTAACTTCTTAGGAGGAGGGCTTGTCTGGTATAACCTTGAATAACCTTGAGTAATTGAAAACCCTAGGAGCATAAGGAGATATCTTGAAGAAAATGGGAGGGTATATTTTGGGGTACATTAGATGCCATTGTTCAATTTTCTTAAACCTGAAGAGTTAGATTGGCATGTCCTCCATTCTTGATTTGAAGGTGTAAGAGGATTGAACACTTAAGTGCCCAGAAATTTGCACTCTCTAGTGCATGAAGTAATGCTGTTGGTTGATAGTATTGCTTGAATGGGCTTAAATATTCCATTTGGAGAGATGATAGAATGTCGCAGGGGATGGGCATACAGATGCCATCCAAAGTAATTGTTGATAGGAGTATCATAATGAGTTTACGCCTAACTGTGGAGAATATTTTTCAGAAGGAAACTACTCACCAGAATTAAGTCTCTGGGGGGAATGCTTTTCAGAATACACTTCTGAAGGGGAATGCTCATCATAATTCTGTCTCTGAAGGAAAATGCTTTTCAAGATTCAGTCTCTGAAAGAAATCATTTGGTCATGCTAATAGTCGCCTCGTCCTATTTCGGGAATTGATCTACAATTTGTTTTTTGTTTGTAAACCTGTCCTATTTCGGGAATTCATATCGCTTGGTCATATAGATAGTTGCCTCATCTTGTTTCGTGAATTAATTTGCGACCTGTGTTTTGTTGGTAAACCCGTCCTGTTTCGGGAATTCATATCGCCTGGTCATATAGATAGTTGCCCCGTCCTATTTCGAGAATTAATCTTTGGCCTGCTTTTTTTGTTGGTAAACCCGTCCCGTTTCAGGAATTAATACCACCTGGTCATATAAATAGTTGCCCCGTCCTGTTTCGGGAATTAATCTTTGACTTGTTTGAAAATTTCCAATGATATTCGTCTGTTTGCGAACTTTACCTGAAAAGACAAAATTAGCTTTATGTAATGTCGTAATGCATGTAATGCATTAATGATGTTCTCAAGATAAATGAGAATGTTATATGTGTTTCGTTATGCATATGCTATGATGTATTGTGAAATGATGTATGGACGCAGTATATCATTGAAGCGTATCAGTAGCTCCTTGTAACAATGTCTAGCTGGGGAAAATAAATCCCAGACTGTTGCTAGGGATGAAGAAAGTGATTCTTCAATTTCTGCTGGGAATAATTTTGTCAAGGATTCCCGTTTTGTGTTTGAGGATACTCCTCTAGGGATCTTCGACTTCTTCTTGAGGATAGAGGCATTCAAGGAGAGTCGGTCGTTCTCCATTCTTTTTGTTAAAGAATTTGATTCTTATGTACCCTGACTAGGGATAAAAGTTATGGATATCCCTCCGGTGTGCTATCTGTCCAGGTTTCAGATACCGTAGCAACTCTTCTGGGGAAAGAAACTTTGATTAAACCATGTTGGAGAAGAGAATTTTGTTAGGGATTTACGGCATTGGAGTAATAAACTCCGATGGGAATTAAATTCTTGTAAACTGTGTCGAGGAAATAAACTCTGATGGGGTTGGAATTTTATAATCTACGCTGAGGAAGTATCCACTGTATGCTGGGGAAATTATCAAACTTCCTTATCCGCTAAGGTACCTATTGGGAATGATGATCAGGTCAAGATATCCATTAGGGATATGGAGGTGAACTGTTGGAAAATGCCCGAATTTCTACGCGTGGGCATATTAGACTTGCTGGGGAATATATCTCTGTTGGGGATGATCTTGCAAAGATAGCTCTATAGAGGTAGTTTCATGGAGATTGCTCTGTGGGGATTTATGAATGACCTAAACATTATCCCAACTCCTAGAGTCTTCGATAAATGCTAATCCTGTTTTTTTATGTAAATTTTTGTAATTGGTGATCATATTCAAATGCATATTTTCATTCAAAGTAACTATTGGACGTATTCGCAAACAAAGTAGAGGAAGTAAAAACAAATAGTTTGGTATTTTGAAATAGACTGAGTTGTGTTGATTTTGAAAGTTTTTCTATGAACATGCAGTTTTATACAAGGAGACAAAAATACTAGTAAGAGGAAGTATTGAAAGAAAACAAAGTGATAAACAAGAAAAACAGCTACGTGGAAATGATCCCATCGAGTTTCAAATATGATATTTCCTCTATGTCTTCAAGCATCTCATCAATTGCCATCAGAAGAAGATGACTGGATTGATTTGTATCGCTTGAACTTGACGTTGGTAATTATGTTGGCTGTAAGTAGATTGTTGATCCAAAGGGATATAGTCGTACACTTTAATCCCTAACTTTTGCCTGGACCGCCCTTTCGGGTTTTCAGTCCACCGGGATACTCTTTTTTGCCCAAGCCGCCTTTTCAGGTTTTGGACTTGCCGGATATACAATTTTATATATATATATATATATCCCTAAATTTTTCTTGAACCCTTTTGGTTCGCTGGGATGCCCTTATTTTTGCTTAGGCCAGTCAATCTAGCGGGTCACTTTTATGCGTAGTATCTTTTGACTATGTCCGTGTTCACTGGATATGGAAAATATTCACCGTCCATGGTGGTAAGTATGACAGCACCGCTAGAAAATATCTTCTTAATCACAAATTACCCTTCGTATGTAGGAGTCCATTTGCCCCTATGATCACCTTGTGGTAGGATAATACGCTTTATTACCAAATCACCAGTCTGGTATATCCATGATGCATGCTTCATATTTTGCCATGTTATTGGTACAATCGAAACACAATCTGGAAGTGAAGGGCGCATGGAAACCCTTAGGAGATACAATCACAACACCAATTCCATCACCAAGTGCATTAGAAGCCTCATCAAAGACCATAGTCCATCGGGATCCTAGCTCAGGTCCTTCATACGGTCCAGGTTTTTCATAGTCACTAATCAACATAATATTCTCATCTGAGAACTCAAAATTCATAGTCTGGTAGTCTTCTATAGCCTGATGAGCCAAATGAGCTTCCAGTACACTTCCTTTGATCGCCTTCAGAGTGGTGTACTGAATGTCGTATTTTGTCAAGATCATTTGCCATCTGGCTATTCTTTCGGAGAGAGCGGGTTTCTCAAATATGTATTTTATTGTATCCATCTTAGAGATCAACAAAGTAGTATGAGTCAACATATATTGTCTTAGTCAGCGAGCAGCCCATGCCAAAGCGCGTCAAGTTTTCTCGAGCAGTGAGTATCTTGTTTCAAAGTCGGTAAACTTTTTTCTAAGGTAGTATATTGCATGATCTTTTCGACCAAACTCGTCATGTTTCCCCAATACACACCCTATTCTGTTCTCTAACACTGTCAAGTACATGATAAGAGATCTTCCTTCAACTTGTGGCATCAGAATTGGAGGTTCTCTGAGGTATTCCTTGATTTTTTCGAAGGCTATCTGACAATTGTCGTTCCAATTTACTACTTGATCTTTCTTTAGTAACATGAAGATTGGCTCACAAGTAGCGGTCAGATGGGAAATAAATCTAGAAATGTAGTTCAATCGTCCTAGGAAACCTTTGACCACCTTCTTAGTACGGGGAGCTGGCATTTCTTGAATGGCTTTAACCTTGGTAGGATCAACTTCAATACCTCTACCACTAACGACAAAACCTAGGAGCTTACCAGATCTTACCCCAAAGGTGCATTTGTTTGGATTTAGACTCAAATTGTACTTCTTTAATCTCTCAAACAGCTTGTGTAGGTGGTCGATATGTTCTTCTGCAGTTTGAGACTTGGATATCATGTCATCAACGTAAACCCCTATCTCATGATGGATCATGTCATTGAATAAAGCTACCATAGCACGCTAATATGTTGCACCGACGTTCTTCAAACCAAAAGGCATAACTTTGTAACAGAAAGTGCCCCACTATGTGACAAAGGTAGTTTTCTCCATGTCTTCAGGTGCCATCTTAATTTGATTATAACTAGAGAACCCATCTATGAAGGAAAAAACACTTCATGTTGAGCGGGGTTGTTAACTAGAACATTAATATGTAGAAGAAGAAAGTCATCTTTGGGGTTGCCCTATTCAGATCCCTGTAGTCTACACACATATGCACCTTACCATCTTTCTTAAGTACTCGCACCATATTTGCAACCCACTGTGGATAGGATGTAACAGCTTATAACCATGTGTTGAATTGCTTAATAACCTCAGCCTTGATCTTTTTAGACATTTCAGGATGCATACGACGAACTTTCTGCTTTACTGGGAGGCAACCTTCCTTCATCGGTAGATGGTGAACTATAATATCAGTATCCAGCCCGGGCATATATTTGTACGACCAAGCAAAGATCTCAACATAATCATGAAACATCTGAATTAATCTCTTTTTTTTTACATTATCTTCTAGGTTGGTACCTATATTGACTTCTTTCTTGTAATTTTCAATACCCAAATTCATAACCTCGATTGGCTCTTCATGCGGTTGTATGGCTCTTTCTTCTTGCTCTAACAGTCTAGCAAGCTCTTCGGGTACTTCACAATCTTCCTCACCTTCATCCTCGACTTGGTAGATCGGATTTTCAAAGTCATAATTGGCAATAGCAGAATTGTTATCAATGGGATCCAGGGTGGATATGGATCTTCAATTTGTCGTGTGGGTGTGTGTAAGAACACATGGCTCTTTTGAAAGCAATAAAGTAAAAGAAAGACAAAGAGCGCTAAATTTGAATGCAAACGTCCAATGATTTATTAAATGAAAATATGCGAATGAAATATGACAATCCTAACAAATGGACCATTGTGCCCGGAGTAAGGCACAAAGCTTAAAGTTATTATTTAAAACTACATAATCAAAAACATGAAATCAAGAAAACAGAAAATAACATTTACTCTTGACTAAAGGAGATTGGTATAACGTCTTTAGTTTTCCAATTGTTGAGCCCGTTGCCGGTGGTAGGAAAAATCCAACTATTTAGGTCATAGTCCCTATCAGCATCTTCTACCGCATTGACTCTATTGTTGTTGATGCGGAATGGTGGTCTACCAGCATGAGCACGACGAACAACCCTCTAAGCCTCTAAAGTGAAACCCAAACCAAATTTGTCGAACTTGTAAGGAATTTAGGGAAGCTGACCCCACATAGTGAAACCACCTTCTTCTACCACAGCTCTAGTGTCTTTCAGAGAAGCCATTTTGGGTGGAACCCTGGTAACCTTAGCAATAGTAGAAACATCTTCAATAACGGTAGTTGTCCGAGGAATAACTTCAAAGGTATGGGATGGAGTTTTGATGAATTTGTCGTCTATCTCAACATGCTTGAAGGAGTTCAAGTGACTCATCATGTATTCTTCTTCACCATAAACTGTAACAATATTTCCTTTCACGGGATATTTCAACTTCTGGTACAACGTAGAAGTAACAACGCCTTCCCCATGAATCCAAGGGCTTCCAAGTAAATAGGAATAGGTATGACAAATACCCATCACATAGAAGGTAGAGTCGAAGACACATGAACCTACTTTGATCGGGAGATCCAGCTCTCTGTGCACCATCCTCTTTGAACCATCAAAGGCTCTGACCATAATGTCATTGGGTTTCAGTAGAACTCCTTCATTATCAAGCCTGTCTAGAGAACCTTTCGGTAGAATATTTAATGAGGAACTTGTATCAACCAACACATGAGCTAAGTTAGTGCCCCTGTATTCAATAGAGACATACAGGGCATTATTATGGTTCCTTCATTCGGGAGTCAAATCAGCGTCAGAAAAGCCTAGTCCATTATCAGTCGTCAGGCTAGCAACATGATTTTCAAATTGATCAGCAGATTTCTTGTGGTACATGAGAAGATTTCAAGAACTTCACCAAATCCTGAGCATGGGCTTCGGAGCACAACAACAGAGATAACATGGATATCTTGGAGGGAGTATGCCCCAGCTGTTCAACAATCTTATAGTCACTTTTACGGATGATTTTCAGTACTTCCTCCATCTCCTGCCTAGACGTATCTTCAACAGTAACCTCTATAGGTGCCCCAGTCAGGGCAGGCTCAGTCATATGTTCTTTGCCTCAAGTCTCAGTAGTTTACTCGGTATCAGTAACATAAACTGGTGTAGCAACAGTCTTAGGAGATATTTCTAGAGAGAAAACCCTTCCACTTCTGGTAACCTTATTGGTCCTAACAATATTGTCAGCATTGGGATCAGCAACCCTAGTGTCTTCACTTTTGAAAATCGATGGTTCTTGTTTAACACCGTGGTAGTAAATATCAGTTCCATGATTCCAAGGGATAGCCTTATCAGAGGAATATGGAATTGTCCCCAGTGTGGTAATGATCAGAGGAGCAATTCTAGGTTCAGAAGTAATCTTCACATGACCCTTAGAAGTGATCCTTACAAAAGTTCTAGAAATTACAGATACCTCTTCAAGCTCCAAGTCTTGAAACAAATTCTACATAGAAGGATTCTTCTCAACTAGAATTATATGGTTGTCCATTAGACGTTGAATACCTTCTTTCAGCAGTTTACAACCATTGGGTTGGGTCGCGCAGTAGTAGCACCTTTCAATGCAACCCGGAAATAAACCAACTTGCAACAAATTCTTCTTAATAATCAGGAGGGGAGTAGTCAAGTCACTTACAACAGAAACATAAGAAACATCATCAATACATTTGTCGTGGTTAGGCATAGGTGAAGTGATCACGTTGGGAATCTCGGGAGGATAGAATCCAATGTCTTTCGAGTCAATCATATCTTGAATCTTATTTTTCAGAGCCCAACGACTATTTGTGGCGTGTCTGAGACTATTGGAATGATATGCACACCTTACATTAGGATTTTACCGAGGAGAGGAGGCGTTGGGATTTTGAGGAGGATCTCTTAACCTAATCAGCTCCGCCTTTAACAAGTGTTGTAATGACCTGAGACAATGACATATTGATCTTGGTAAATTGTCTCCTGGGTGCGTTTGACCTATGTTGATTGCCTTGTTTATGTTGCGTTGGTTGGGGATTAGAGATTAGTACAGCCCCCACAGATTGGTTGCGGTCACCTCTACCACGACCCTTCTGGACATACACAACATTAGCTTCTTTTTTTCCATTGAACGTCCTCTTCACAGTACTTGAAGACGCATCCACCTGAATCTTTCCGCTTCTAATTCCACCTTCAACATGTTCCCCTATTAATATCAACTCAGTGAACCCGACTAAAGAGCTTCCGATCAGATGATTAAAGAAAGGACCTGTCAAAGTTCCAATAAACATGTCAACCAACTCCCTATCAGACAAAGGAGGTTGAACCCTTCCTGCTAGATCTCTCCATTTCTCGGCATAATCTTTGAAGCCTTCGTTCTAGCCCATGGTCATACTCTGTAGTTGCACACGGGTTGGTGCAAGATCATCATTGTATTGGTATTATTTGTAGAAAGCAGTAGCCAAATCCTCTCAAGTACGGATATTGGTCCCTTCTAGTTGATAGAACCATTCCAACTATGTTCCCAATAATCTTTCTTGAAGGAAATGCACCCATAACTTTCTATCAACAGTGTGTGGTTGAATCTTCCGGACATATGACCTTAAGTGAAGCTTTGGACAAGAAACACCGTCATACTTTGCAAAAGTAAGGGCCTTGAACTTGTGAGAATATATTTAAAAATAAATTGCACTTATTGAATAAAATAAAAAGAAAAATGATTTTTAAATTTTTTTTAAAAAGAAGGTATAAGGAAAAATAGCAAACTATATTCAAAGTGTCAAAGAAAAATTAGAAGAAACCATAGAAAAAACAGAAATGATCTCAAATATTTTTATAACATTTTTAGTAATTTTTTAAAACAGAAAAGTATTTTTAAACTAATTAAGATTACTCAAATAAGTGAAAAAATATCAAAAATAGTGGAAAACAAAATAAAATTCTAGAAAAATTTCAGAAAAGTCAGAAATAGAGAAAATGATCTTGATAAATTTTTTTAGAATTTAAAAAATGCTAAGAAGTATTTTTAATATAATTAAAATAAAGCAAAGAAAACAAAAAATATGAAAAATATCAAACATTAAAATAAAAATATGAAAAAATATTCATAAAATCATAAATAATTCAAAGTATTTTTGTATATAATTTTTATAATTTTTTGGGTAAAAAATGAGAGAGTTATGAATTTTTGAAATTAAAACAAATTTAAAACAAATTTTGTAAAAATAAATAAATCAGAAATAATGTGACGCGTTGGATCTAATTCATTAAAACACGTCGGCGCATCAGATGGCTTAAAAATGATGATGTATGGTGATCCAAGATCAACAAACGCGCACTGGAGTCACGAAAGTCAGACCAATCACAATGTTTCAATTATCTTGCTATCATTGGTTGAAGAGGCCACATAGTTCATCTTTAAGTTCCAGCTACCCTACAACTAGGGAAAAAGCATGATCCTTAAATCTGTAAATTTAGACACTAATAATGGTATCATTAGACGCGTCTCTTCAAGAATATCACAACCATATCCTCACGCCAAATTTATATAAAACACAGCTTACTCGATTTGGAAAAAATATGAGATGTTTTGAAAATTTTGAAATCGAAAACAGAAGTATCAAACGCATTGATTCTCCAAAATTGAGTTAAAAGCAAGCATCCGTGAACATCATAGACCATTCATGTAATTTGGGTTAGAAGATTTTGTGCCTTAAACTACTTGAACGAAGTCAGAGAAATTTCTCTACAAATGGACTTGGCTAGCACGATTCAGGACACCACAAGGCTTGATTCTTCTTTTGTTAATTTTAGTGAAGTTCAAGGATGAAGGATCAATGAAGAAATTAGATTGAAAAGTGGTGAAAAGAGGAATTCAAAATCTCAAAAAAGGGTTTTATGGAGGGAGTTTGACAGAGTGATTTTGGTTATTCAAGCTTTATAAAATGAGAGGAGTGACGTCCTCTATTTATAGGGAAGAGAATGGTGCAAAGAAATCAGAGAAAATTTGAAGTTTGGAGGGAAATTGGATCAAGCTCGAAAATGAAAAAAGTGTGACCCCATGTGCATCAAAACTCAATCAATTCCAGCATTTTGAACCTTAATTCATCTTTGGGAACTTTGTTAAACATGTTTAACTCAAAAATGCATTCTAATTTGATGTATAGAAGCCATATTATGAATTTCAAATTCTGACTTTGGAGAAAACTTCAGTTTAAAGGTACCATCTTTTAATCCATGGTATTCACCGCTCAGGGGGTCTTACGACATGATTCTTAAAGAAATTGAAAGATAAGGTCACAAACTTTACAATGTGAAAAGAGTGAGATCAATTGTATGCTTGAGATAAAAATTGTGATGAGTCAAAGATGAGAAAAAGATGTTGACTTTTTGTACTTAGAAAAATTCTAAGTTTTTTCTTCAAAAATGACCTATAATGTTTTGAGTCCAAACAAGGCCTTCCTCCAAAATTGAGCTTTGATCATTGATCCTAGCTCGAAGAAGACTTCCCAAATAGCATTGTGAAACTTGAATCTCTCAAAAATACCATGTATTGAAAAGTTATGGTCTTGCAAAATTGGTGAAAATTCATGAGGTGACCTATAATCTTTTGGGTTCTTAGGGCATCTTCCACTCATTTTCAAGCTTTGCACATAACAGAAGAGTTGAAGTTCGCATCCTTAAGATCATTGTGGAAAATTAATGGGCTAAAGGAGATAAAAATTGGCCAAGTTATGATCTTTTTAAGTCACATAATAGAAGTTGATGGCCCATCTAGAGGACTTGTAATCTTTCTTCATCATTAGGCATCTCCCACATAAAATTTTCTTGAAACTTTTAAAGTGATTGGTTGATAACTCTTTAGAGAGAAGCATGTCTTTGGAATCACTCAAAAATACCAAAATATGAATAAGATATATCCCTTAAAAGTTCAAAACCCTAGCTCCTAAAGCACCAAAATAACTTGGAAACCCCTTTCAATTTTGACAAACTTTCTTGCACAATTACTATTTCCATGTGAATGGAAGTTGTAGTGGATGATAATAAGAAGGTTAAAATATTCATGTCGACGCGATTAAAGATACTTAAATATAAAACAAACCCTATTTTTGGCCCTAAGAGGTCATGCAATGCTTATGATTGTGCATGCAAATAAATAGATCCAGAGGTGACACGGGACACCACTGAGGAAACATAAAATAAAAGATCAAAAGAAAATTATACCAAGAAAATAAATCACTGGTGAACAGAAGACTCGACTCTATTGGGGTAAAGCCCGAGGAGGAGACAAAGTAACATCAAATCAAATATTAAGGAGAGAATATAAAGGATAATAGTGATCGACATATAACCGTAAACTATCCACTCACTGAGAAGATAGAAAAAAAGGTAATGTCGACCCACAGGGGGAAATAAGTGGTAGGATAATACCATCAAACATCAATATTAGGGTAACTCACAAATGACCAACATTAGTACTTATAACTGGAAACAACTGAATTCCTTAAAGCAAAGTGATTCTCAATGATGAACTATCTCCCATAATGATGAGATTACCATCCATCGGAGTATAAATCTCAACAACGAACTATCTCCCATAATGATGAGACTACCATTCACCGGAGTAACAAATCTAAACAATAAACTATCTCCCATAATGACGAGACTACCATCCATCAGAGTAACAAATATCAACAACGAACTATCTCCCATAATGACGAGACTACTATTCATCGGAGTAACAAATCTCAACAACGAACTATCTCCCATAATGACGAGACTACTATTCATCGGAGTATAAATATCAACAACGAACTATCTCCCATAATGATGAGACTACCATTCATCGGAGTAATAAATCTCAACAACAAACTATCTCCCATAATGATGAGACTACCATCCATCGGAGTAACAAATCTCAACAACGAACTATCTCCCATAATGATGAGACTACTATTCATCGGAGTAACAAATCTCAACAATGAACTATCTCTCATAATGACGAGACAACTATTCATCGGAGTAACAAATCTCAACAACGAACTATCTCCCATAATGACGAGACTACCATCCATTGGAGTAACAAATCTCAACAATGAACTATCTGCCGTAATGACGAGACGGTCGTCCCTTGGAGTAACAAAATCTCAACAACAAACTATCTCCCATAATGATGAGAATACCATCCATTGGAGTATAAAATGTCTACAACGAACTATCCCCCATATTGACGAGACTACTATTCATTGGAGTAACAAAACAATTTCTTCTCTTGGAACTAACAGACTTACTGGGGAAGTACATGTTTCTCAAATAAAGAGTCTTCAATGGGGAAAACAATGTTTCAACATCTAGATTTACACTAGAGATGATAATACTGACTTCATTAGGGCAGATGAAAACCATGTCGTCGAGATATCAGCTGGAGATCCTGTGCCGACCTCATTAGGGAGGACAATACCACATCTTTGAGAGGAGCCCAAAATACATTCTTCAATACCAAGAGTGATGATTACACAAAATTTTCTGGGGAGAAATCATGAAACCACATGGGGATAACAACTTTTAGAGAGAAACATTATCTTAGATTTTCTTGGGGATCTAAGAAGTCATACAATACAACAAGAAATATAAATTATGGGGATTTTAAATCAAACCCAGCACTTGGCGGAAAAAAACCCAAAAAAGTTGAAAATTGTTTCAACACTTTTTGGAAAATATATTGTCATTGTCTAGTTTCCTGGGAAACAAACAACAACAATAATGTCATCACTACAAAGGGCGATGTCTTGCAAATGATTCTACCTCAGCACATAAAGGGATAAAGAACTTTCATCAAATGAGTGAAGACTTCGCTGGGGAATCTGGGATGGAGGCTCCAGACCATACAAATCCAAAATCAAAATAATCAACCTGGAGAAAAACCAATGAACCAAGCCTTGACTGGGGAAAATGGGATCATAGGCCCAACACTGCATCATACATCAATCAGTACCATCTCCAACTATTTGAGAAACACAAGAAGATCATACGCATATCAGCGAAAGCGACCCGAAAGAACTTTCCTGGGGAATATATACATCCAAAACTTCAGACTTCGTCCATCCTTGGAATCACTATTTTTGTTTTTCTTTAGTCACAAAATCTAAAGTAAAAGGTAGTTTGTAAATTCTTTTCAAAAACAATTTTATTATTAAATCTCTTTGTTTTGAAAATTACTACCAATAATAAATGAAGTCTTTGTAAGAAGAATAAAATGAGAATTATAAATATTTGGATAAAAGATCAAACTTTATTAATAGAATGGTAGTATGCGAATGGAGAGACCCCGCAGATGATTTCAAAGTTTGAAAAATGGTAATACATTGGAAAATATACATTGAAATACAATGACCACTATTCTCCCTAACGACTTTGAATTCCCGAGCAGCGACTTCTGTTGAAGTATGGTGAGAGTCCAAGAAGATTGTTGCTTCGATGATCAAGTCTTGTCTGACGCAATTACTTGCCAAGAAATCCTTAACTTTTTCCTAGGTTTCCCTTGCGGGTTTTCAACCTAGCGGGAAGAATATATTTTGTTTATGTCTCTTATTTTTGCCTAGACCTCCCTTTCGAGTTTTCAGCCTACCGAGATGCTCCTTTTTGCATAAGCCTCCCTTTCGGGTCTTCAACTTAGCGAGATGTTCTTTTATTTCTTTAGGCGAAGTATTTCTTGACTGCATCAGCATTCATAGGACGTGGGAACTCCTCGCCATCCATAGTTTAAAGAATCAATGCACCACCGAAGAAGGCTTTCTTGAAAACATATGGGCCTTCAAAATTGGGAGTCCACTTTCCCCTAGAATCAGTTTTAAAAGACATGATTTTCCTGAGCACGAGGTCGCCTTCTCTGAATTCACGAGGCTTGACCTTCTTATCAAAAGCTTTCTTCATTATCTTCTGGTATAACTGGCCATGACACAAGGTCGTCATTATCTTTTCTTTAATAAAATTCAATTGGTCAAACCCATTTTAGACCCATTCAACATTCGACAACTTGATTTCCATTATCACACATAAAGAGGGAATCTCAACCTCAAGGGGGAGCACTGCTTCCATACCATACACAAGAGAGAACGGGGTTGCCCTTGTTGAAGTGTGGATAGATGTACGACATCCATGCAAAGCAAAAGGGAGAATCGCATGCCAATCTTTATAGGTAACAACCATTTTCTAGATGATCTTCTTGATGTTTCTATTAGCAGCTTCAACAGCCCCATTCATCTCTGGCCTGTAAGGAGATGAATTGTGATGGACAATATTGAATTCTTCACAAAGTTCCTTCATCATCTTGTTATTTAAATTTGAGTTGTTGTCGGTGATAATCCTGCTTGGCACACCATACCGACATATAAGATTGTCCTTGATAAAGCGTACTACCACCTGCTTGGTAACATTAGCATATGAAGATGCTTCCACCCATTTGGTGAAGTAGTCAATTTCCACCAATATAAAACGATGTACATTTGACGCCTTAGGTTCAATCATTCCAAATATGTCAATACCTCATATAGATAAAGGCCACGGGGAAGAAATAACATTGAGAAGTGTCGGAGGCACATGAATTTTGTCATCATAAATCTGGCACTTATGGAACTTCTTTGCAAATTTGTAGCAGTTAGATTCCATTGTCATCCAATATAAACTTTCCCTAAGCATCTTCTTTGCCATCGAATGTCCATTGGCATGAGTACCAAAGGAACCTTCATGGTATTTCATGCATGAACATGTCTGCTTCGTGTCTATCCACACATCTGATCAAGACCATGTCATAATTTCTTTTGTATAGCACATCTTCATTGAGGAAAAAGCTACATGCCAACCTTCTCAATGTCTTTCTATCTTTGTTTGACGCACTAGCTGGGTATTCGTGAGTCTGGAGAAAATGCTTGATATCATAATACCAAGGTTTTTCGTCTGACATTCCCTCTGTTGCAAACACATGAGATGGTCTATCCAAAAATCGCACCGTGATACAAGGTACATCGTTCCAAGTATTTACTTGATACATAGAAGCTAAAGTGGCTAAAGCATCTGCCATCTGATTCTCATCTCTGGGTATATGATGGAATTCAACTTTATTAAAGAAAGGTAATAATCTTCTAGCATAGTATTTGTAGGGAATCAAGCCAGGATGACAAGTATCTCATTCTCCTTTAATCTGATTTATTACCAAAGCTAAATCGCCATATACATCTAGAATTTTGATTCTGAGATCTATAGCCTCCTTGAAACCCATGATACAAGCTTCATACTCTTCCATGTTATTGGTACAATCAAATTCCAACCTTGTAGTAAATGGGATATGCGATCCATGGGGAGTTATAATCACAACACCAATTCCTTTCCCATAAGCATTCACACTTCATCAAACATCATGCCCTAACGAGACTCAGGATCAGGACCTTCCTCAACCAACGGTTTATCATAATGTTTTACTTTCGGAAACATAACATCCTCATCAGGGAAATCATATTTAACAGACTGATAATCATCAACCAATTGGTGAGAAAGATAATCCTCCATCAAATTTCTTTTTATAGCCATCTGAGTAGGGTATTCAATATAATATTCAAACAATAGCATCTGCCAACGAGCAATTCTTCTAATAAGAGCAGGCTTTTAAAAAATATACTTAATTGGATCCATTTTGGAATTCAACCAAGTAGTATGATTCAATATATATTGCTGCAACCGTTTTTCCGCCCAGGCCAAAGCACAACATGTTTTTTCCATCATAGAATACCGTGACTCACAGTCGGTAAACTTCTTGCTGAGATAATAAATGGCATATTCTTTTCTCCTTGTTTCATCTTGTTTTCCCAAAATACAGCCCATAGAACTATCTAACACAATTAGATATACATAATTAATAGTCTTCCTTCAATAGGAGGGAGCAAGATAGGAGGTTCAAGCAAATACTCTTTAATGCTTTCAAATTCCTTTTGGAAATCATTTGTCCATGCACAACCTTGATCTTTCTTTAACAACTTAAATATCGGCTTACGTGTTGTAGTCATATGGGAGATAAATCTGGAAATGTAATTCAACCTCCCAAGGAAGCCTCTAACTTACTTTTCAGTTCTTGGCGCTGGCATTTCTTGAATTGCTTTAACTTTATCAGGGTCAACTTCAATTACTTTTTGGCTGACAATAGAACCTAACAATTTTCCTGATCGTACACCGAAGGTGCATTTATTTAGATTTAAGCGAAGTTGATACTTCCTCAAATTCTTAAACAATTTAAACAAATCTTCTACATGCCCTTCTTCAGTCTAGGATTTGGAAATCATATCATCAACATATACCTCAATTTCCTTGTGCATCAGATCATGGAATATGGTTGTCATAGCCCTCTAGTACATTGCACCAGTGTTCTTCAACCCGAAGGGCATCACTCTGTAACAGAATGTTCCCCGGGGTGTGATAAATGTTGTTTTTTCCATGTCCTCAAGAGTCATTCTGATTTGATTATATCCGAAAATCTGTCCATGAACGAAAATACTTTGAATTTTTTTGTACTATCAACCAACATATCAATATGTGGAAATGGAAAGTCATCTTCTGGTTATATTTACTTCTTCCAGTTAAAGACAGGCGAAGGATATCTGATGTCTCAGATTAAATCGGCAAAAGATTTATTCTGATACTTCTCTCAGTAGACCTTTTTATGTTCAGATTAAATCGACCAAAGATTTGTTATGATATTTCTTCTAGATGAAGTTAAACATTAGACTTAGCCTAATTTCTCTATCAACAGTCACTTCTGGATTGCATCTATAAGCCCATCTCCGATGATTCTCAACCACTTCTGGACACCATCTATAAGCCCATCTCTGACAATATTTTGTCACTCTCCAAATGGCATTTTATGCCCATTCTTGATACAATCAACTAACACATCAACAAGTGCAAATTTTTGGGCACTCTAGTGTTCAATCATCTTCCACCTTCAAGCTATGAACGAAGACATGCCATTCTCACTTTTCAGGTTTAAGAAGATTGAACAGGGGCAGCTGTTGTACCCCAAAATTTGCCCTCATATTTTCCCTTCTATCAGGTTTAGGCTTAGCATTCATTTGCATATTATTTGGTCATTAGCGTAGCATGTATTTTTATTCAATAAAGCACATGCGGTTCAAAAAGATCAGTGGTTGTGCAAGCTAAGTCTGATTCTTCTGGTTCTTCAAGCATTGAAGTGTGAAATTAGGGTTTTGATTCATGGTTATTGTGGATTTCGTCTTTATCAAGCTACATGGCCATTCGGTTCTTCTCAATATCATTTAGCAAGGTTTTCCTCTCCAAGGATTACAAGATTAGGGTTGCAATATTTGTGCTTTAACTGAGGTTCATTGAACTTTCATTTCAAGGCTATCTGGGCTATACTTCTCCCATATTTCCATATTCACTATCAAGGAGTTCCTCAAGGACATGATCTTCGTGTGAGGTCATGGGTTTTCAAGTTAATATGTTTGGTGGATGATTTGCTAAACAGTGGGCCATGGAACGAGATATGAATGGGTTCATTGAAGATGCAAATTTGATTGGAATTTGTTCATTAAGTCTTAAAGTGGAGTGTTTAGAGAATAATTAAACTGAATTAAAGATCTTAAGCATTGGTTTGTTTTCAAGAATTTGATTCAATCAAGATTGAAAGATTGGAGTTCAAATATGAAAGTTAAATTGAATTTGGATTCCATGCTGGAAGTATTCATTCAAGCTCTTAATGGGTCCGAGTTAATCAAAAGGTATCAAGGTTCATACATCAATATGTTCACCTAAATCCATATCATTCTTTCATCATCCATTTTTACCAAAGCTAAATTTCAATCTTCATTCAAATCACTTATTCTTCAAAATGCTTCTACAAAGTTTCACTTCATTGTTCAAATGTCATTCAACAAAATTTTCAAAGTTATTGTTCAAATACATTCAAAATAATTACAAAGTTAAATTCAAATACATGTTTGTCTTTCAAAAAAATATAACTCGAATTCCTAAACTTTCTAAAATCCTAAGGTTCTACTCCTTCACCTCTTTGAATTTCCTCCAAGCTTTTATGTCAAGCCACGACCTCTTCTTCAAATTTGCTTTGTCATCTTCATTAATTCCTCATCAACCATACATGAAACCAAAAGAAAACAAGAGTTAGTAGAAATTCAAAGTGGAAAAAAATTACAAATAATTTTAACTCATCATTAGGGTTTGCGTTGGGAATCAGAAAACAAATGGGGGTGTCTTAATCACATTTAAGCAACCCAGCCTCATAGAAAAATCACAATTCAATCATGGGCCATTCTTTTCTAATTGCAAATCACAAAAATGAATTTTGGTTCACAAAAAGAAAATGTGTAAAAAGCAAGGAGATCACAGAGTTACAACAGCTTAGTCCAGCCCAACAAAAGCCTCATACATTTACAAATCAGATTTCAAATCATGGGTGATCACAAAAGTAAATTTTGATTCACAAAAGAAAGAGGTGTGAGAAACAAGTTTTGCAAATTCAAAAAAATGAGCAAACATCACAGTCCAAGAACAACTGTCCAAAAAGACCTGCTTCCCTGCACAAATTCTGTCAAAAAACAGTCCAAACAAGTCCAAGTATAACAGTCCAAAATCTACCCAGAAGTTGCACTAAAATGGTAACACAAAAACTGTATCCAAAAGCAATTAAGACAACATATAAAAGTGTTCAAAACCATTACATTCCCCCCTCCCCCCCCCCCCCCCCCCCCTAAAATCTCATCTGATTCATTTTATAAATACAGCAAAAGGAGAGAATAAAAATAGCATCCATCATCCATAAAAATACCAGAACAATATTGTTGTTCAAAAGAAAAAGACAGCAAAGCTAGATATCAAGAAGAACCATTATCCCCATCATCATTTTCCCTCACACAACCCTTCAGAAATATTAAGGAAAAAGAGAGAAGGTTTTACATAAATCAACTTCCCTATCGAAAAATGCGGAGTCACTGTAACTACAATCAGCAAATCTCCATCAGTAACTCAACCGATTCAACAAAGGGAAACTCGCACAACAAATTTCACACATGTAACCTCATTCCTTATATGCTTTTGATTTTAATGTCTTCATTGAGATAGATGAGGTCGATTTTAAGAGTCAACAACAAAATTTTCATTATTCTATGACAAAAAAAAACATATACATATATGAAACGATACAGAGGTCGAGCCCCAACAAGAAACAACAACATTATCTTCCCGTCAAAAAACCATAACCCAAAAACCTTCTCCCAATCTATACACAAAAATACATACATATACAAAATGATATAGAGGTTGAGCCCTAAACCGCAACATTACCTTCTCTATCAAAAAATTCTTTTCACAAAAAAATATACAGAGGCCAAGCCCCAAAAACAAAAAGTAACATAACAGAACATGACCCAAAATATACAGAACAGAACCGAAAGAACACAACAAAACCCAAACAGTTTTTTATCCTCATTTTTCAAAACCTAACCCTTCAGAGTTCATAAAAGAGAAAGAAAAAGAATGATCTCACCAAGATAACTCCAGAAGCAAGTCGTTTCCATCGAATCTAAACACTATGGTTTCACTTTTCCCCTTTAAGATCTACGCGAAACCATGTGGTATCCGAGAAAACAAACCCCATATTAGTGATTATAAGGAAGAGCGGAAGAGATTGATGTAAAAAAACATGATTAGAGATATGTCGCCGCCGTCGCCACCGTGAGGCGATTTCTGGCGCGGCTGTATCTCCTTCTCGGGTGAAGGCACCACACAGAGAGAGAGAGAACGAGAGAGCTTAAGACAAGAGAGAGAATATGTGATGATTAATGAAACAACACATATGTTGTTGTTTTTTTATTTCAAAATAAGCCAAGCCCATTCTCCAAAACTCACCACCAAGCCCAATCCGAGTTACTTAATCACACCCCCATACTAATTGCTGAACACACCCTATGGAATTCTTGCACCTCCCTGGACTTTTCAATCTATTTTTGTTAATTATTATTAATTTTTTTGATAGACCTTTCATTATATTAATTTTCTATTAATTTTCCTCAAGATAAAAACAAAAAGAAAACATTATTTTGATATTTTAACTAATTAATTTTATTTAATAGTTTGTTTTAGTTTAATTGACTGTTTATTTTCATTTCGATTGGGTTGTATTGATTGTTTATTTAGACTTATAATCTTTTGGGTTATTAGGGCATATTCCACTCATTTTCAAGATTTTCACATAAAAGAAGAGTTGAATTTCACATCCTTAAGATCATTGTGGAAAAAGAATGGGCTCAAGGAGATAAAAATTGGCCAAGTTATGATTTTTTAAAGTCACATAAGGGAATTTGATGGCCCATCTAGAGGACTTGTAATCTTTCTTCATTATTAGGCATCTTCCACATAAACTTTTCTTGAAACATTTGAAGTGATTGGTTGATAACTCTTTAAAGATAAGCATGTATTTGGAATAACTCAAAAATACCAAAATATGAGCAAGATATATCCCTTTTAAGTTCAAAATCCTAGCTCCTAAAGCACCAAAATAACTTGGAAACCCCTTTCAATTTTGACAAACTTTATTTCACAATTACTCCTGCCATGTGAATAGAAGTTGTTGTGGATGATAATAAGAACCCATGGCAACAAAAAACCACCTCCACATGTTAAGAATTGAGAGAGTTGTGCACTTGTGATCAAGAAATCAAGAACTTATTCAATTAGGTCAAACTTCTTCAATCAACTCTTGCATCTTTTGATTTTCTTTGACAACTTAAGGCATGATGAATCATAGTAGACCTTGTCATGATATTACTTCAAAGTATCTTCAATGATGAAGCTTGAATCTTAATGAAATTTTGTTGGAGAAGGCATGGAAATAAACTCATGAACCTATGAATCAACTTGATGAAATGTGTTGTGCTCTCACCTATAATATCATCAATTAGAGAAAACATTCATTATTATTACTTAAAAGTTAATCAACACAAAACATAGATGATCATAATATACAAATCAAGGTGCTTGGTGATTCCTCATAAGAAAACCTAGAGATAGGGAGAAGAACCAAACTATTGTGTGATCTTGTTGTGATTGAGTTTATATGAGATGATAGAGGAATCTTAGGGGGAAAATTGGGGTACAACAGTTTCAATACCAGGAAACATATTTCTCTTTACCTAACTTTTTTCAAAGGCTTATTGACGCCTTTGGTGCCCTTGAAACTCGGCAGTATCCTGCATCGTTGATCTCTCGAGGGTGGGAGCACCCTCCGTTGGTTGACTTCAATAAGGTTTTACCTTGTGAACGGGTGCAGGAGCCAACGATTCTCTTTTTTAAGGATTCAGCTTTGCCAAAGCGCAGTTTTGTGCCACCAAACTTAGAGGTATCTCTTTCTTTTCCTCTTTTCTTGTTTCTCGTTTCTTCTACTAAATTGATGAAACTCTCCCAGGGCTCACCTTGTACAAGCGGTGTTGAATCAAATCCCACTAGAAGCGTCCATGTTGGTGACAACACTGCCAGATCCAATCATCCATATTTCATCACATCCACTTGCCATATTTTGAAGGATACTCCACATTTCAACTTCTCCCCCCAGAATGAGATTGAAGAGTTGAAAAAACAAGATGCAATAGAGGCCTTCAAAAGGATTCACTTTCTCCGATATGCCCCAGTTTCTTCCCAAATCTTGGCTCGACGTCTCTGCTACTCGCTGAACTAGACGCTGAAGTAATCCAAGCACTTCATGAGCTAAGATCCTATTTATTTGAAAGCGAATTTTTAGTTGTTTTCAAAAAAGACGCCTTTATGAAGGTTGCATTCTTCAAACTTATCGACACCATCTCCCAATATCCTATTCATGACTCCTTAGCTCAGTACTTGATTGATTTTAAGCTTTCTTTACCCAATTAGCAAAAGATCTTTCATTTAGTCATCGCATCGACCTCCAGCTTAAGACTAAAGTGAACCAGATGAATGTCAAATGGGACTTGAGCGAGATATGTGTGAAAAAGGCCATTGACATTAAGGCTAAGAGAAAGGAAGTGTCTGGAGCAGCATTATGCTCTCGATCAAGAGATTCTGAATTATCGACAACAGATCGACAAGCTCCAATAGAAGATTGTTGATGTTGAGCGTCAAAAGGCTTCATTGGACTCATCTGATGGTCATTTACCCCATGACATTCAATAATATACTCTCGAAGGAATAAACCATGGTGAAAAAGCCCTTCAACTTAGGAGCAAGATAACTCATCTTTCAGCCAAAATAGTTTTCCTCGACCAGAAAATTACTTATGAGAGGGCCTTTTTGGAGAACCTCGGATCTCAGTTTCCTTTGTAATCTCGTTGTTCGCCCATGTTTCGACTGGGCTTTATTTTCTGTATATGTAATCCCGTTGGGAATTTTAATAGCCATTTTAGCACTTGTCCATTTTGGCCCAAGATTTTCAACATTCTTTATTTTTCCGTAGTTCGAATTTCTTGAAGCATAGGGTTATTTTTTTTTAAATATTTACCGTTCACTTTCAAGATTCTTTTATTGAAAGCCAAATCTTCGATCTCATATGCATTATTGGTAAACATTTGCAGTATCTGGAAAGGTCCCTCCCAATTTAGTGACCATTTCCCTAAAGTTCTATCTTTTTGATCCATAGGGAGGATAACTTTCTAGACGTAATCTCCGACCATAAATGTTTTTATTCTGGCCTTTTTATTGTAGGCACTTGTAACTTGATCCTTTTGTCGAATTAGCACATCTAATGAAACTAATATTTCTTCATCTTGATCCATTGTTTCATCCAGCATCATATTCCAATATTGTTCTGATGAAAGTTTGTGTTGGGGCTACACTCATGCTGGTTGCAAGTGTATTTCGATTGGCAAAACAATGTTGTGTCCAAATGCCAGTCGAAAAGGTGTTGACCATGTCGCCTCCTTGGGGGACTTCCGCAAGCCCATAAAACTTGGTCTAACGTCTTATGCTAATTCTTGGGTTTCTTAGAGATGTGTTTCTTGATTAAGCTTATTATTACTTTGTTGGCAGCTTCAACCTGACCATTAGCTTGAGCATAATAGGGCGTGGACATTACCAGCTTGAAACATGTTTCCGATGCAAACTCTTTCATCTTTTGCCCAATGGACACTGATCCTAGGTTCGTAGTAATTGACTTAGGAATCCAAAATCTATAAATGATATGCTTTTGAATGAAGTCAATCACTGCTTCATGGTCGACACTGACCAACAAAATTGCTTCTATCCATTTAGTGAAGTAGTCTATCCCTACTAGGATGAACTTTTGTTGTTTCAACAAGGCTGGCCGAATTTCTCCTATGACATCTAGCGCCCAGCCTCGAAACGGCCATGGCTTAATGATCGTGTGCAATTCACTTGCAGGTACATGTTGAATTTCTATGTGTTTTTGGCATTCCTGGAATCCCTTGGCAAACTCAATATAATCTTTCAACATACTTGGCTAATAAACACCCTGTTGAAATAGCAACCATTTCATTTTATGGCCAGCTTGGTGAGCCCCAAAGGCTCCATTATAGACTTCGACTATTGCCAAATAAGCTTCAGTATCTCCTAAGCATTTAAGCAATACCCCTTCAGGAGTATTTCTGAACAACTCATTTCCCATGCACACGTGACTCAAAGCCCTACATTTTACTTTCTTGTCCATATTTCCGACTGGGGTTTCCAAATATTTCATAATTGGCTTTTGCCAATCTGTGTCTGACAAATTGTCAATGACAAAAATTTAAAATTCAAAATTTTCACACGTCTCATCTGACCTCCCAGTTTTTGAGATTGGCAATATGAAGGATGGTGTCGAGACTACCTTCTCTCTTACTTCAATAAAAAATTTCAGTTTTTCGGTGGACACCTTGTACCCATAGGCTATTTGCACCAAATCATTAGCCAATTGATTCTCCAATCTAGGTACGTGTGTAATACTCACTACTTCAAAATGTTCCAACAATTGATTGACCATTGCAAAATACAAGAATAAATTCTCTTTGATGCATTTGTATTCTCGAGTGATTTTCTTAATAACTAATTCTGAATCTCCTTTGATTTCGACCCTTTTTGCGCCCGAGTCTTTCAACAGTTTAAGCCTCGTAATCAACACTTCATACTCTACTCGTTGTTGGATTATTTTCCATTTACCCTACATTTGAACTTTATAGGTACTCCTTTTGAAGATATAATTAAGACACCGACCCCAGTTCCATTTTATGGCTCAACCCGTTAAAATACATTTTCCAAGGGTCAGTATCTACCATGTTCATTGTTGTTTCTATTATGGCATGATAGACTATGAAGTCTACCATAATTTGGCCTTTCATAGCCTTCAAAGGAATGTAAAATAATGAAAACTTAGTTAAGGCAAGTGCCCACTTGCCAATTCGGCTATGCAAAACTGGTTTTGACAACATATGTTTGATGACATCACAGTGAGATGAGACATAAACATCAATTGGTTTAATATATTGCTTAAGTTTAACACATGAGAAATATAAACATATGCATAATTTCTCTATCATGTTATACCTAGTTTCTGCATCTATCAATACACGAATAAGGTAATAAATGGGTCTTTAGACTCCCTTATCATCCTCTTGGACTAACATGATCCCTATTGTTAAATTGGATGCAGCTACATACAATTTCATGTTTTTATTTCTAATAGGTGGTAATAAAATAGGAGGCCTCGTTAGATATTCTTTGATTGCATCGAAGGCCTCTTGTTGTTCTTTTCCCCAGTGAAAGCCACTCTCATTCTTGATCTTTAATAATGGCGAAAAAAACCTTCGTTTTGCCACTTAGATTTGAGATAAATCTTCTCAAGAAGTTGATTTTCCCCAACACAGACTGCAACTGCTTCTTTGTCAAAGGAGGCTTGAGATCTAAAGTTGCCTTTGTTTTGATTTGGTTTATCTTGATGCCTTTTTTTGTGTACGACAAATCCTAAAAAATCTCCTGTGTGCACACAGAAAGCACATTTTAGTGGATTCATTTTCAATCCATATTTTCTCATTCTTTAAAAGGATCGTTTTTCAATCCATATTTGCATGAAATGTTCTATAAAATCATGAAACATGGCATTCATTGCCCTTTGATAGGTAGCTCCGGCATTTCTCAAACCGAATGGCATCACCACCTATTCATATGTTCCTAATGCCCCTGGGCATCTAAATGTTATTTTGGGCACATCTTCATCTATTATAAAGATCTGGTTATACCCAGAATATTCGTCGAGCATTCTAAGATATTCATATCCTGTAGCTGAATCAACTAACATTTCTGTGACATGCATTGGATATTCATCTTTGGGGGTAGCATTATTCAAATCCTTGAAGTTTATAGAAACTCTAAGAGTTCCATTTTTCTTAATAATAGGGACAATATTAGCTAACCAATCAATGTACCTTGCATTTCTGATGAACTTATTCTTGAGCAACCTCTCAATTTCTTGTTTGATCTTCAAAGTTATTTCAGGGGAAAATATCCTAGGATGTTTCTTCGTTGGCCTTTTACCTGGATGAATAGGCAGTCGATGTTCCACGACTGTTCGAGTCCCATGTGAAGCAATATCTATACTCCTTTAGTAGTTTGATCAACTTAACTTTCATCTTCAACTCAACATTAGTGCTAATGTATGTTGGTCTCTTGGTTTCTCCGTCTCCTAAGTCCACTTCTTTTAACATATATTATGCTTGCATTTTCAGTACTAGATTTAGTGGGTCTTTTTCAAACCCTAGAGGTTTATTGTCGTATATACAATCTAACCTCTGGCTTTCTGAAGCTGTTGTTTGGCCTGGTTGGCCTTCTTAATTTTATGTCTTGGCTTCAACGGTCATATTTTTCAATTCCTTAGCTTCTAAAGCCGACTTCCTTTTATTTTCATCTACATAAGCCAAAATTTGAGCCAAACTTGCTGACTCACTAGTCATCACGTTTGACTACAGACCATCCCGTAGGTGGAATCGACTCCCTAAATCATGTTGCCTTTTCAGAATCCCACGTAAAGCTATGGTCAGGATCCAAAATTAGAAAACAATTTGCATTTTCATTGGAAGTGTGACTCTCATCATCACAAGGCGCTACATTCGCCAAATATTGGTCGAAAGACTTCTTTCCACCTTTCACATTGTAGACTTTGTAGTAGCTCTGATCAGCTTCTATGTTTTCTACTACTCCGTTATTTCTCCAAATGGAAATCCTTTGGTGCAAAGTCAATGGGACTACACCTATTCTGTGAATCCATTCACGACCAAGCAACAAGTTAAAGTTGGCCTTGGAATTTATCACCATAAGCAATGTTGACCTGGTTGTTATTCGGACAACAAATTCGACTTGGATGACGCCCAATATGCTACTGGCCTTTCCTTCATTGTTTGACAACACCATGTTGTGAGGTTGAAGCTCTGACCCATACTTCCCTATTTTCTCAAACAAAGCATGTGGCATCAAATTTACAGTTGCCCCACCATCGATAAAGACCTTGCTCACTGGGATGCCATCCACCTTTTCCCTTATGAATAAAGGCTTGAGATGATATAGCATCCCTGGGCTTGGATTTTCAAATACAGCCTTCTGCTCTTCGACCACGCCACTATTCATCATATAGTAGGATAAAGGCTTTTCATCAGCCGCTTCGTCGGAGGTAAAATCATCCTCATTCTTTGATACCTCTGACAGCCTGTCATATTCAGCAGGAAGAATCGACATAATTCCATAATTAATGATGAAATCTTCACCATAATCATGGTCGTCGTCCATCATGCCATCTTCTGGAGAAGGCTCATAGTCAGATTCTTCCTCCTTTTTGCCTTCCGATGTTGGATTATACTCAGGCGCAGGAGTGTATTCCATATTTTATGTTTCACTCAATTATGTATTTCCTAAAGGAGACACCCTCATAGCCATTCTTTGATTTTCTATGGCTTTTTCTTTTTCAGTCATCTTCGACTTAGGATAGTACACCTTTGGAATTGGGAACTCTATTGTATTTATGGCTTTCGCTGGTAACATGTCTTCGACACGACCGTTGTCTTTGAGTGGCTTCACCTGAGACGTCAAAGCTTCCCTTGTGGCATTTTTATTCCTCTAATAGCGCCTCCACTGAGTCCTTGTCATTGGGTTTTTTCCCTTGTAGTTGGGGGAAACTTGATAACCCTTTGAATCAGATTTCTTCTCCTAGGCCTCAGCTTCATGCATACTCACTTTCCACTTTGGCCTCTTGCCCCCCTTTTGGCTCACTGATTCCACCCATTTTTCTTATGGAATATCTGATGGAGGGTGAAAGGTTCTTGGACGAGACTGTTGGAACAATTTTATATACTCCTCGTTTTGTCGAGAATTTCCTTGCTTCTCAAAAACAAACCTTGGGACTGGAGGATTCTCTTGCTTAAGAGCCTCTTTTTTGAAAGCTTCATACTTCTCAGCTGCTTCTTCATCAAACACATCGTTGCATCTTGGGCATAATTTTTCCTTCGACCCTTTCCCTCTGCATTTCTCTTAGAAATTAGACAAGCTTTCTTCAGGTTGAGGGTATACTGCCTGCAATCCCTCTTCCTTCTCTAGGTCGTAACATTCATTGGTTCTAACCATCATAACTTATATGTCACCAATCATTATAACCTCTTTGTCGAGGCCCTCAGTAGCTTCGACCATCATGCAATCTAAATGCTCTGAGTATAAATCCACTTCGACCTTCAAAGGATCAATATCGACTTGCATCTTTGGCTTCTCACTAAATTGGAGTCTGCCATCTTTTAGAGCTTTCTGCACCAAATCCCTGAAAAGAACACATTGAGAAGTTTTATGACCAAGAAAATTATGAAATTTACAAAACCCCCTCTTTTTATTTTGTTCAAGTGGGGGTATTCTTTAGGCTCTAAGGGACCATAATTTGACCATTAACTACTAATAAATCAAATATTTCATCACATTTAGTGATGTTGAAAGTATAGGTCTTAGTAATGGCTTTTCCATTCTTTTCCATTTCGACGGGGTTCTTCCCATTTGACGGTTTCAACAATTTACACGCATAAGGAGGTCCAGGCAGGAGTTCAGCCATGTTAACTTATGTTTCTTCCCCTGACTCATTTTTGTCAGAAGAACATTCATCAATTGCGACATAAGAAACTTTCCCTTTTTCGTGATATTTATTTGGCTTGGTTTTTTCAGCTTTCAAACGTTCGATCAGTAGAACTTTGATAGCTAATTGAGCCATATCTTTCAAAGACTCGGTGTCTAACAATTTCTTCCTAATGGAATACTCTAACCCATTTACAGCCATTTTCACCAACTCATGTTTAGAGACTTGTGTAAAGCATTGCGCTTTCAGGAGTCTAAACTTTTAAGGTATTGGTCCATTGATCGTGACTTTAAGAGTCTATCGGGTGTTAGTTGGACTTGCTAATATTGTTAACCGCTCTCTCTATATTAAAAACTAATATTTGATTACCACTATCCAGTTAAAAACCCATACTCTCGTGATTATTGATTTTAGCCTTCATTTGTCTCTTACTCTCGTAACAAAATAGTTTTTAATATCAAAATTGGAAACCAAACCAGAAAAATATTTTATAAAATGTTTATGCCAATTTATTACCGAACCCCTTCAGTTTATGACCTTACATACCGGTATCATGGAAGTTAGCCAGACCTATTATTCATTATGAACACAAAATAATAACAAACATATAGTGATTCGATCATGATTGATAAATAAAGAGACATTAATATAATTGAATTAAAAACCCGGAGTTAAATCATGGAAAATAGAATTTCTACAACACTTCTAGTAATGTAAGCAACCCTCCACAATATGTCTACATGATTTGCTTACGGAAAAATAACTTGAATGCAGAACAAAAAAAAATATAAAACTTAAAGTAAAATTCATGGGGCAATGAAAAGAAACTAATGATGCAATAGATTTCTGGTGTAGAAAACTATTGTTGTTTAGGTGAAGGTTTTATCTGCTTAAAGATTCTAAACAAAGCTCTGAACTATTGAAATTGGAATAATGGGCATAAATGAGAGCGAGATGCAAGATGGCATAAAGAAAAACGAGAGAGTCGTTCTGTTGTAAATTGTCCTTATTTTATAGTGCTCTCGTATAACAGATTTCTTGACAGAATGTATGAGTTGCGACTTCATGGCCTAGTCACAAAAAAATATGTGCATGGAGAAAGACCAGGAGAAAATACATGAGTCGTGGTTGATACTAGCAACATGGATATAACATGGAGAAAACTTGCATCAAACTCTAAAAATAGCATGTGACGAGTGGGATGCATTGTGTTCTGTGGGGCACACATATTTTTATTACGTTACGATCATCATGTCATATGTTACAAGGGGCACACATGTTTAACTTGTGTCGAGCATCAGGGAAGGTGTGACGATCGTCACATCCTTCTAATATGAATTTTCTGCTATTTTCTGATTTTCAGTCCGTTTCTTTTCCATTTCTTCTCCTTTTCTCATGTAGGCCTTGTGGGAAATAATTACCTAAAACAAACTTGAAATACCAATATAATGCAACATAATCAAGATAAAATGGTAACCTTATTTATGCAAATTGGGTCGAATATGCTTCGTATTTTCGCGTTATCAAACTCCCCTATACTTGAAGCTTTGCTTGTCCTCAAGCAAATAATCAGTATGGTAATATTTTAAGCACAAGTTAAATTCAATTACATGACACAAATCAATTTGTAAGTGGTGGCGTGGTGTTTTCGTTAGAACAATATAAGCTCAATATCAACACCAAAGATACAGTAATGACACTAGACAGCCCCTCCTTATGCACACTAGTTCCAGTCATGCTATTATAGCTAAACCTAATTATGTTTTCTTTGTTTCACCCGTTTTGTTCAAGCGCAATCATATTAATCCCTTTATCTTATTGCACGCACATAGTAGAGTAACCGGTTAGTGATGGACATTTTAAGCATGGGGTTCTGGTACATAAATTTGGTAACCCCTTTATTAATCTGATTGTAAGATGCGGAGGATCGAACCGTAGTCCGCCCTACCAAGTTCATCACCAGAGACCTCTGAACCAACTTACATCAGGTAGTTATAACATAATTTGTAGGTTCTGCAACTGTTGGATTAAGTAACGAGTGAGGGTCACCTAACTTAATTAGCAAAACCCCTATTTTCAATTTATTATTACAAGATGTTTTTGGAAAATGATTTAAGACAACTAACTTATATTCATCGGCTCTCTACGTAGTTTGTTTTTAAGACGGTGTTGACTGCTTGTATAAACTACTCGGGGCTACTTTAAAGATTGAGGTTTCGGTATAATAGGTACTTAAACCGGTCTCACGTAAGCAGGGGTTTTAGAGTGTTAAAACGGTATCAATTTTGTTTAAATCTTACTCATGGTTTCTAACATATCTTAAGAGTGAGAAACCTATATACTTTTTGAATGTGTCAAGTAAATAAATTTTGTTATGGCTCAAGAAAGTGAGGGAGTCAAATAATGAACGAAAATCTGCATATAACGACTTGATAGTACATAAATTTTATTCGAGGAAAATTTGTGATAATGTAAATCTACTTAGAAAATGGTAAATTAAAGTGGCATAGCTTCCTCCCCCAAAATTATACTGAGCATTGACCCTAATGCAACGAAGTAGTGCGAGCAAGGAAGGAAGAAATTGATATGATGACTACTCTTCGCCTCGGCCACGCACTCTGTGATGTCTTTGTGCTCGTGCTCATCCACGTGCATCACATATGCCGTTGCAAGGCTCTACACCATATCCTTGCAGTCTGACATGAGTAACAAAATCATGCAGGCCATCAACCCGATAAGTCAATATTTACATCTCTTCGGTAAGCTCCGACTTACTACGGTCATGCTAGTATGCATAGTCGTGTTGATCTCTTTGAAGTTGTCGGACCTCTTACATCATCTCATTATTCTGCGCTTCCATTATTTAATATTGTTGAGCTTCAGCTTCGTTATATCGTAGCATTTCAGCATAAATGTCATTAAGAGTTGTTGGTTGTCTGTGGTTTCTTCTTCTTCGGGATTGATTCCCAGATGATGAAGCTGTAAGATTATCGGTAGGAACTTGTGTAGCATATGGGTGGGTGTCAGGTTATGAAGCGTCTTGCTCTAGCACGTGCTCCATTTCATCGGGCTCAGCATTGCTCGGGCCACCTTGATCATCTTGGACATTTTCACCAGGAGCAGGAGCACTTAGATCATAACACCACCTTTCCATATTTGTTACATCAGTAATCTGGGGATTAGGAAAAATAATACTAGGAACTACTTTGTCCTGAACCATAAGATTATATCTTCCATCATCTCTAGCCTTGATTAGGTGTCCAACAAAACAGTTGTCAATATCAATAAATAAGTTGGTAGTGAAGGCAAATTCGCTAGTTTGTCCCCCAAGTTCAAAGCAAGTGTTATAGAGGTGACTAACCCTTCAAAACAGAAAGGTGTAGTACCCCTTGCACAGATGGATTGGATGTGTGCCAAGAGGAATGCACTAACATTGATCTTCAAACCAAGCGTGAAGATGCAGTGTAAGAAAAATAATTCTTTGGAATTAAATTGTTGTTGTTTTCCCTCCCGAAAATTATGTGGGAAAGGATGCGATGAAAGTAACGGATGGGAGGTGTAGCGATAAAAAATGTAGCGGGGTAAATCGGAGATCGAACTATTAATTAATTCGTCTCACAAAAGCAAGAGTCGCCACCGCGCTTTATTATTTCCAAGGGAAAAGGGAAAAGAGCGAAATAAAACCCTAAAGTATGCAATGTAAAACAATACTTTTTAAAAGTAACGAAAATACAAGGCGTTTTTGAAAAGAGGTCTATGGTTCGGGGGTTGGTTATACAATGGGAAGGTATTAGCACCCAATGCATCTATAGTATCCTATAGGAACCTTTTGAAATATCTGTTTATTAAAATTCGTTTGTTTGATTGAAATAAATTGTTTTGGCCAAAAAGGGGGTACGGACGAGTTTTTGAAGATACGACGACCTAATGTCAAAGTTTTGACTTAAACGGTATGAGTTTTGAAAAAATCGAATATTTGGGAAAATTATCTTAAGTTTTAATGAAATGAAGGCATTCGCGTGATTGGATTTGAGGACATGAAGTCAACAAATTTAATCATTTTTTCTCTTGGATTTAGACATAAACAGAATAACCAAGTAAAGACTGAATAATCAAACAGAAAATTAGATAGATAATGATTAAGTAGCTATATAACCACAACAATGATTAAATAACAGACTAACTGGTGTGAACATGCATTTTTATATTTTTGTTTAATATGTACAAAGCAAGAGAATTTAATTAAAGGAAAGAAAATGTTTTTAAATTTTCTATTTTTATGTATTTATTAGTATTAATATGTGAATAATAAAATATACTAATGTCTTATACTAATTCAAGTTTTTTAACTAATCTTTTTATACATAAAGTCTTAATTAATATATAAAAAAGTAAATTTTGTGTATAAACAAAATTAAATTAAAAAGTTTTAAGCTTTTAATTATATTATGTATTATTGTATTAATGTACAAAGTTTGCATTTAAATAAATACTTTTAATGAAACAAAAACAAGAAAGAAAAAAGTTTTAATCTTAATAATATTTAATATTCGAGTATTTTAGTTATAATGAAAATATTGATAATATTATTATTAAAAGGAAAAAATAAGATAAAAATCTTTTTTAGTTTGAATGAAATAATAAAAATGAAAAGAGGTAAATGGGTTCAAAAGGGGATTTATAGGCCCAAACAGAATTTGGATAGAAGTCATAAAGGGGGGTGCATCCAAAATGGAGGGGTCAGGCGCTGAGGTTATTGGGCTTAAGGTTTATTAGTGGGACAAAGCCCAAAACATGTTAGCAACATTCTTGTAAGGGTTTCACTTGAGTTGTTCATTTGGGATTTTAGGTTTAGGCAAGAACACAGAGGCGCTGTTCTTCATTCATCACTTCGTCTTCTTCGTTCGTCATATGCCTCCGCCTATGAATTTCCCTTACCCATGGCCACCGGCGTCCTCAAACTTCCTCTTCCCTCCAAAGAAACGCTAGGGTGACAGATTCAAGGTAATAATCTTTTTTTAATCTCATTAGGGTTTTGTTATTTGCATGTTATGATTTCGCCCCTTTTTGATTCTGATTTCATATTGTTATGGTTATTTGAGGTGCGTGAAAGAAAGAGAGGGAGAGATATTACCTTTGGAGACGGAGGAGGAAAGGGTTGAGAAAAGCTGTGGCGGCCAAGGCGGTGAGGGACGGCGCTGAGTTAGCTTCGCTTGGAGACCCTGGTTTGTGTTTCTGAGGCCCTTTTTGTTGCCTTGATGATGATGAACTGAACCATTTTATCTTCTTTCTTCTTGCTGTCTTTGCCTTGGTGATTCTGAGTATGCTATATGATTTTTTAATCTGTATGTTTAATGATGATTTGCACCCGGTGATGATGTTTTCTGAGGGCCTGGGAATTCTGACTGGAATTTGTGGATGTTTGATTCGAGTGCCTAGCTCATTGTTTCACTTCTTCTGGTTGCCTTCTGTATGCTTGGCTTATGTTCGATATTTGCTTGTTGGTTTTGAGTTGCCTGGCTTCTGTTTTCCCAGTGTTGTACCCAAAATTTGCCCTCCCATATTCTTCAAAATTTGCCAAGTCAAAGCTTCAGAAATCTCCCCAAGGGTTGCACAGTTCAAGGGCCTCCTAACAGTCAAAATTAGGGCTTTGGTTCTGACAAAATAATTGAAGTTTCCAAGGGTCCAATCAAGTCCCGCATGCTTATAAACATGGTCAAGTATCCTCATACCAAGTTTCAAGACTTACAGCATAAAATTGCACAGTCAAAACCCTAATTGCACTACAGTCAACTGTAGGGGCAAAATGGTCATTTGACAGTCAAAAGTTCAAATGTTTTGTCAACATCTCATTTTGAATCCACAAACATCATTTGATCAATGCTTGATCATGATTCTCAAAGTTTGGCTCAAGAAGTCTCAAAATGCAAAAGTTTCCATATTTGGACAGTTGAAAAAGTCAACTGTAACTTGACCAGGACATTCATATGGATTATCAGAAAAATTCCATCCAAAGCTCATTTTGAAGATGAAGACATTTCCTACAACTCCTCTTCACACTTCAAGTCCAAGAAATGCTCTCACAAAAAGTTATCAATTTCAACATTATAGGTCATTTTCAAAAGTCAACAAAAAGGGACTTTAAGTCAAAGGACATAACTTGAGATTGGTAAATCAAAATGACATGGGACCAAAGGCATTGGTTAGAGGACTCAAAGACCTTTCCAAAATGTCCAAGAACATGAGCAAAGCTTAAAAATTGAGCAAGTTATGCCTTGTGGAAGTTGGGAAATTTTTGGATATTTTGAAAAGTCAACATTGCTTCAAAAGTCTTAAAAATGCAAATGGGCCTCTTTTTCTTCCACAATTCATCATCCAAGGCATGTGCACGACTATTTGGCCCAAAGGGAAGTTTTTATCATTTTTATTTTATTTATTTGGATTTTTAATAATTAATAATTCATTTAATTAAAACAAATATGTGAAAAATACTAAACCTAACTTTTTAAATCTTTTTGTGCATGAAATAGTCTCAAGATTTTGTGTATAATCAGATTTGGAAAGAATCTTGATAATTGGACATGATTTGAACCAAGTTTGCATGAAAAAAGATTTGAAAACTTATGCCATAAAAATAAAATATCTCTTCATCAATTCATGGATTTTTTTTGATCAATTTCTTAACCCTAATCATTCACATGTATATATTGATGCTAACCCTCGTGCCCATAACCGCCCAGCTGCGCCATAGACCAAGAACAAAACTTGAGTTTTTTGCAAAAAAGTTGAAAACTGAAAACTAGGTTTTAGGGCGATTCAAGCCAAAATAATCATTCCATTAGCTTGCCAAGGTGACCAGGAGACTATTCCAATCAAGAACATCAACTCTAACGCCCAGAATCGGTATAGGGGATTCAAACTTTTTCACATTTTTTTCATAATCGTGTTTTAATATTCAAGCATATTCATTGCATTTTTTTCATGGATTCTTGCTAATTGGATGATTCTGAAACTAACCATATGCTTTGATTGAGTTTTCACGCGTTATATAAGGATTCACCATTAAAGATATCTAGGGTTTTTCAAGTTCTAATTTGGGCATTTCCAGCTACTGTAAAATTAGGACATGCCAATACCATGAATGAACTCAGCGTGCTTGGACGAAAACAAAACACTCCTCGCGCCTAATTTATACTCCAAGACGGCCTAATCGCTATTACTGGAAAACGCATATTTTGGGGGGGTTCAAAACCCCCGCTAACCACCTTTTATATTTCAGGAAAAAGAGCCAAACGAAGAAGATGATGAAGTGTCAAAGCATGATAGGGTGATTTGAATTTTCGCGCTGAATTTATCCACTAACCATTGTTTATTTCATATTATTTATTAGTTGTTATATAAACAAAGAACGCAAGTGGAGCAGTTGGCAAGGCGCGTTACTGGTAATCCCTGGGACCTGGGTTCGAGCCCCAGGTCCCCACCCCTTTCCATATTATTTTTATTAACATGCTTGCGTGCAGTTTCGTTACAAGGGAACATCATACACCCCTGATCCAGCTACGCCACACGTCCCACAGCACTCAATCAAGGGCCAGGATTCAG
Organism: Vicia faba; assembly: GCA_948472305.1. NCBI lineage: Eukaryota > Viridiplantae > Streptophyta > Magnoliopsida > Fabales > Fabaceae > Vicia > Vicia faba. The sequence goes on from OX451737.1 coordinate 210,334,338, forward strand.
AGACTAGGGTGTGCCTCAGTCAACGCACATGTATGCCAGCCCAAGAGTCAAACGAGGCCATGAGTTTAATGGGCCTAAAATGCTAACAAACCCTCCAATTTGGGGACAGACCCCCATGGTTTGCATTCCTAATTCCTTTTCTCATATTTTTCTATTTCTTGTTTTAATTAGTTTTTTAATTTAATTCTTTAATTAATTATTTTCATAATAATATAAAAAACACAAAAAAAATCAGAAAGGCCATAAAAATTAAAAATATATTTTATTTTAATATTTTGTAAATAAATATTATTCATTGATTTTAGCTATTAAATTAGGTTTAATTCAAGCATTTTCTTAATTAACTTAAAATTTGTAGAACTAGGGTTTGTATTAATTTTTTTTTATCCCTTTTCTTTTCTTTTCACTAATAATTAAATATTATTTATTTTTTATAAATCAAATTACCATGTAAATAATTAATTTAATTTTAGGTTTAAATTTTAACATGTTTTCTTAATAAAAACAAATAAAAATTAGAATTAGGGTTAATATTCTTTTCATTTAATTCTCACATAAAAAAAACCATATACAAAAAATACCAAAATAATTTCTTTTTTTTCATCTTTATTTAATCAATTTAATCATTTAATTTAATTTCATTAAAAAGGGTCCAACGCCCTCGTTTCCAATTTTAATTCCTATTCGCGCATTTTATCTATTTCCTTCTTATGATATTTATGTAATTCTCCCAAAGCCGTGTAATATTTATCTTTCGCAATTTACTTTAATTATTTATTTTTCTGTTAAATCGGGTCCTGGAAATTTTGGCGATGTGGACCCGCGCCTTTGTAATAGCTTAGGAACTTTAATTTTCCGCATCTCTTTTAACTGTTAAATAAATGCATGCAAGAATGAATGACAAAAAATAAAAAACGAACGCATAGATCACTTTGACATGAACAAGATAAAATAACTGAACATGACACACAAATCACACACCACCCCTAGGGTACGCCTCATTGTTGCCTTGCCTCGAAAGGTGATCGTCGAGTAGAGGATGTCTTAGTAAGTCCTCATGATCCGGGAACCTGGCATGAGGGTAGCTTCTAAGGTGTCTTCCCATTGCTCTGGTGATCACCATGTCCTGAACCTCGAATTGACCCGAACACCTCCAACGGTGGTGCTACCTACCTCTCAATGGTGGGATGGCACTACTTTAAAGGACATTTACACAGACGAATTCCTTAGGGTAGGTAGACGACTCTAGATACTTGCTCTAATTTCAAAACAAATCAAAAAAATACTTTTCACACCGACACCTTTTCAAAAGCTTTCGAAAGAAAATTTTTCAAACACTCTTGAGGACCGATACAAGAGTCGAACTGGAATTTTCAAAGAAACTTTTTTAAAACCCACAATTGAAAAGCAAACAAACCATTTTTGAAAACACAAATGAGCAAGTATCTAAGAGCCCATGGATAACCATGGATAGAAAGGGTGCTAACACCTTCCCTTTCTATAATATACCTCCCGAACCGAGAGCAATCTCTTTAAGGAATTTTTCTGTGCTTTTGTCCTTTCCATTTGGAGAAAATAAAAGACGGTGGCGACTCTTGCTTCCGCGACATTTCGCGAACCAGCGTTAAACAGTTAGTTCCAGATCCACCGATCACAGAACTGGTGACTCTGCTGGGGAAATCTACTTAAAGTGAGGTGTACTTTAGGGATAGTTCATAACTGTGTTTTCAATTGCTTTCTTTGCTTGCTTTAAATTGTGGGACTATCTTGGGAGTTCTATAGATCCTAACCCGGATCTGGGGATACCTTCTTAGAAAGTAGCAACAAGGTTGTGAGGTAAATGTGCGGGGTATACCGACATGGTTGAAACAGTCTGCTACGTTGATGTGGCACTTTGGTGTGTACCGGTAACCCTTGAGTTCAGTCGAGGAGAGTACGGGGCCTCCGCGTGGTGTCATGAAGCATCAACAGACCTTAGGAACCTTAATTGAACCATCTTGGCCTCTTTAGGGTAGTGAGATAACTGACTTTGGTGCAGTCTGAGGTTGGTTGATACTCGATACTACACTCAATTGAGGGTTGCTTTCCTGGAATATTTCGGTCGCCAGTTCAGTGGCTAAATCGAAACGATGAACAATGAAAGCAATCCCGTGATATTGGGACCCTTAGAACCCGGTTACTTCTAATAGGACAGGTTGAGCCCACCAACTTCAAGAGGGTAATACCCAGACCTCATGCTGGCCTAAACTCTAAGGGCTTCTCTTGTGTGACTTGTGTGCCTTCGTACTTGACTGCTTGCATGCTTGTTATCTGACACATGAACTACTTGCAGGTTTTGTTTATAGTCCTTAATTGGGACTCATAACATGGTTACTAAGTCTTGCAGGTTTTGTTTATAGTCTTTAATTGGGACTCATAACAGGGTTACTAAGTCTTGCAGGTTTTGTTTATAGTCCTTAATTGGGACTCATGACAGGTTTTACTTGAGTTTCTTGCAGGTTTTGGTTTGCAGTCCTTAATTAGGACTCATAACAGGGTTACTCACATTATCCCATGCATACCATAACATCATACCATTGCATACATCCTAACCCATTTCAAGGATCTCAAGGGCTTGTGATGCAGGTCATGGTGAATCAATTATCCCAGCAAGGGGCAAAGGGGATTTATTTTCCTCTAGACAAGGTTGTCAGGGGCTATGACCCACTGGATATGGTGAGCCTTTGACTCTTGAAGAAGGACTCTCTACAACAGGAAGTTCCTTCAATCAATGTTACCGGACCCAAGTTCTAACAAATTTTCTTGTTTACCCCGCGAGGTCCTTGAAAACGTTACATGCATATCATACACATCATTGCATAACAGGTACCCTTGTCGCAGGTCACTTACCTTTCTCGCTGTTTATTTCAGCAATGGCTTTCCAACAAGATAACCAGGACCTTCTTGATCAAGAGACTCGGTTCGGGGAAATCCTTCTGAATCTATCCAAGGGGCAGGAGGAGCTAAGGACACTTCTCATGGGGACCTTTGTCAGGAACAGTGCTGAGGATGAAAGGCTGAAACACCTACAAGCTGAAGTGGATGCATTGAAGGTCCAGATGTTGGGGCAGGCGACTGCCATTCAAGGGTTAACTCAAAGACAAGATGAGCTCGGGGTTCTCATCAACCAACTACTTCAGGGTAACCAACTGGGGCAAACGTCTAAGGGTAAAAAGCCAGTCATCGTTCAACCACCTTTGAGACAAGGAGATAAGGGGAGAGCTCCTCACATGGCTCCAGTGTCACAAATTCAGCATCAACCTCACCGGCTTCAGCCAGACAAGTCCAGGAGGCAATTCACCCCGCTCAACATGTCGCTGTTTCAAGCTTTACAACGACTGTTGAGATTGAATTTGATCACATTAAGGGCTCATCCCCAGAGTCCCAAAACAGCACATCCTACTTATGATCCCAATAAAAGGTGTGCCTACCATTCTGCCTGTCCAGGACATGATACAAATGAGTGTTGGGCTCTGAAGAACAAGATCCAGGACCTGATTGATGAAGGGGCATTGGAGTTCACACAAGATGGTCAGGCTGAATTTTTCTACCATCCCTCCAAGGCTCACCAGTTGAAGTGACATACCCTGAGATTAGAAAACTTTTGTTCATTCGAATGTTCAAGTTGTGTTGTTTTTTGATTGTTTAAACGTTTACTCATATCAAACGTTGTTATTCCATTAATGCATTGCATATGTCTGTTTTAAAGCAATATATTCGTATTCACTATATGCAAATTATTTTCATATTTTTTCTGATGATCAACGCTCGTTAATTCTAAGCCTCTTGAGGGAGGATGACGAAAACGATACCACGATCCTTACAGTATGCTTTTGAACAGACCCCGCTGATGAGGTACAGGCATTGTTTCAAATCCCTAAACACTGGAGTTATAAGGAAGATAATCCCTCGTCAACCCCTCTGAGCCAAAGAAGTAGGAGTTTTTCTTTTCGAAATTTAAAACCCTTAATCATAACCTGGGGCAGGGTAGTTCTCTCAGTTGATCCAAGTGCATAACGAATGGCACCAAAGAAATCCTTCCAAAAACAAAAGATGGTGATGGTTACGAATAAAATTAAAGAAAGGCAGTCATTATCTTTCAAAATAAAAACCCAATAAGTCAAAACCTATGAAGGAGACTTACAAAACTGGGGCATCCCGCTGACTGTAATCATAAAAGAACAGTTCGGGCAAAAAAATAGGGATAGCGAAATCAAAAAGAAAGAGGTCCAACAAACCCTCGACAAAAAATGACTGCCTATTCAGAATAAATCATCAATATCTAAACCATCACCGAAAAATCAGAGCAAAGACTCAAACAAGGTCTAACGCACGGTCAACTGAGCTTAGGTTTGAAGAACATCACGAAGAGCGGGTGGGTACAAATAATTTGAGCCTTTATCCTTTGTTTCTTGAACCGTGAACCAGGCCACGATATAACCCTTAAAAAGTCCTAGCTGAAGCATGGGTTAATTGGAAAGCATACTGTTACGAAAGGTATCCTGACTCCTTAAGGTTTACGATAAATACGGAGTTGACATCACGTTTTACAAACATTCACTTGTTTTATGAAAAAGAATGCATTTTCAAAATCTTCAAGACAGACATAAGCTTTGCATTTTTAACATGACTTTGTTTGCATATGACTTTTTGTTTGAACAGCATAGAAATTCGCACGACGAATGCCTAATGAACAGAAGCATTTCCAATCAAGGGGCACGACATGATCATGGTCCATCATCTGGGGCAATCCAATCAAGATTCGGAGAATCTCTCAAAGGCCAAATAGCCTGGGGCAAATCTCTGCCCGAGTCACTTGGGGCACTCCGGCAGCGAATCTTGCCTAATCAAACATCTTCTGGTGGTATGGCAACACTACACTACTGACAGGGGCACCTCCCTACATCCTGAGAACATGGACATAGTCGAAAAAATACTGCGCATAATCAAAGACCCGCTAGGTTGACGCACCTAGGAAAAAATAAGGGCTTCCCGGCGAACCAAAAGGGTTCGGGCAAAAATAAGGGATGAAATGAAAAAAATCTGTACACCCGGCAAGTCGAAAACCTGAAAGGGCGACTTGGGCAAAAATGGGTATCCCGATGGACTGAAAAACCGAAAGGGCGGTCCAGGCAAAAAGTTAGGGATCAAAGCGTACGACTATGTCCTGTCGTCTTGTCACCTGCCTACCTGAAGAGGGTTTGTCTAACCAACAACTATCAGCACCTCACAGGTCTTCCTCTCCCACCTCAGAAACAGGGGCAATGATGAGTTTCCCAAATGATCTAATGGCTCTGTCCACCAAGGTACTAAGATAGGTTCGGTTGAAGAACAACCAGATATCTTAATTCCCCAGAGAGTGAGCCAGCAAGTCAATACACTCTCCCCAAGCAAAGCTATACAGTCAGCCTTAAGGAAGTTGGGTATCCTCCAGCAGATCTCAACATTCCCCAGCAGTATACAGGCATTCCTAGCAAGCATCCCCGGCAGTCTTGGTCTAAAAATTGTTCCCCGGCGGTATGTCAAACATTCAAAGGAGTCACTTCCCCAATACAATTCAAATCTTCCCCAGGAGAGTTCAATCCAGTTTCCCCAGGAAAGGTTGGAATTCATCTCCCCAAGCAGTAAGCTTATCCCCAGTAGATTCTGGAAGCTTATCCCTCGCAGAGCACGAACGCGTCTCCCGACTTTATTCAAAGAGTTATTTCCTTACCAGGATATAACTGGGTTATCCTCAGCCAAAAGCCGCGGAAAGATCGTCCTCGACGAAATCTTCTTATCCCCAGCAGAGTCTATTAACACTTCCAACACAACAAGGGTATCCCCAGCAAGTTATTATCAACATTCTAGCAAAACACCTCTCCCCCCACAGAGTATTGCTTCCCAGCAAGATCGTTAGAGTATTTTTCTCTCCGCAGAGTAATTCATTCGCCAAGTTTATTCCCCAACGGAGTCATCTTCTCCTACTGGTATTCTTGCAACTATCATCCAGCGGAAGCAAAATCTGTTCTCCAACATCAGCCCAGGAGTGACTTCCCGGCACCCGTCAAGGATTTATCTTCCTAAAGACGAAAACATACATTCCTAAACATCACATACATCATTATAGCATGCATATACGCATCATATCTTACAAATCTCATTTACGTTGAGAACATCATTGCTTGATCCATATCACGCATTGCATATGACCGAACCTTACCTTTCAGGAAAGATCCAGTTAAGTTCTCAGCTATATTCAAGACCTAGACTGGTTCAGTTAAATCGACTCCAAAGATTTCTCTGTTTCTTATCCAGTCAAAGGCCTTCTCTGGTTCAGTCAGATCGACCCTAAGATCTCCCTGTTTCTTATCCAGTCAAAGGCCTTCTCTGGTTCAGTCAGATCGACCCTAAGATCTCCCTGTTTCTTATCCAGTTGAAGATTTCAAGACCTAGACCGGTTCAGTTAATCGACCCTAAGATTTTCTGTTTCTTATCCAGTCCAAGGCCTTCTCTAGTCCAGCTAAATCGACCCCTAACAGATTTTCCTGATGAAGACTCAGTAGAAGTTATCCAAGATTCTCTCAATGATTACTGTTGACGTTGTAGTCGCCTATGGTTCTCTCCCCGATACTGCGGAGGTAGTAATCATCCCCAGATTCGCTCAGCGTTACTATTGAAGTTGAAGTCGTCCAAAGATTCTCTCAATGATTACTGTTTAGGTTGTAGTCGCCTATGGTTCTCTCCCCGATACTGCGGAGGTAGTAATCATCCCCAGATTCGCTCAGCGTTACTGTTGAAGTTGAAGTCGTCCAAAGATTCTCTCAATGATTACTGTTGAGGTTGTAGTCGCCTATGGTTCTCTCCCCGATACTGCGGAGGTAGTAATCATCCCCAGATTCTCTCAATGATTACTGTTGAGGTTGTAGTCGCCTATGGTTCTCTCCCCGATACTGCGGAGGTAGTAATCATCCCCAGATTCGCTCAGTGTTACTGTTGAAGTTGAAGTCGTCCAAAGATTCTCTCAATGATTACTGTTGAGGTTGTAGTCGCCTATGGTTCTCTCCCCGATACTGCGGGGGTAGTAATCATCCCCAGATTCGCTCAGCGTTACTGTTGAAGTTGAAGTCACCCAAGGTTCTCTCCCCGTTACTGCGGAGGTAGTAATCGCCCCAAGATTCTCTCAGCGTTCCTATTGAGGTATTAATCATCCATGGTTCTCTCACCGTTCCTGTTAAGGTAGTAACCATCCCTGGTTCATTCATCACCGTCTGAAGCTCCAGATCCAGCTCCTGTAACCAGTCAGGACACATCTATACAAAGAATCTGAAGACCAGCTCCTGTAACAGGTCAGGTAATCATTTTCTTTTGCAGGTACGCAAGTTCTCGCTAAGGAAACTCTTACGCAATCAACACCCAGATGGCATCTATAAGCCCATCCACCGTCCATCACCTCTTAGCATGGCATCTATAAGCCCATCATCCTATCCATCAATCTCCAAATGGCATCTATAAGCCCATTCCCCATCATCACACTACTATGTGAGCGCAAATTTCTAGGCACTCTAGTGTTCAATCATCTTCCACCTTCGGATTACGAAAGGCACGTCAGCCAATCTGCATCCTCAGGTCTAAGAAGATTGAACAGGGGCAACTGTTGTACCCCAAAATTTTCCCTCCCATATTCTTCAAAATTTGCCAAGTCAAAGCTACAGAAATCTCCCCAAGGGTTGCACAGTTCAAGGGCCTCCTAACAGTCAAAATTAGGGTTTTGGTTCTGACAAAATAATTGAAGTTTCCAAGGGTCCAATCAAGTCCCACATGCTTATAAACATGGTCAAGTATCCTCATACCAAGTTTCAAGACTTACAGCACAAAATTGCACAGTCAAAACCCTAATTGCACTACAGTCAACTGTAGGGGCAAAATGGTCATTTGACAGTCAAAAGTTCAAATGTTTGGTCAACAAACCCTCCAATTTGGGGACAGACCCCCATGGTTTGCATTCCTAATTCCTTTTCTCATATTTTTCTATTTCTTGTTTTAATTAGTTTTTTAATTTAATTCTTTAATTAATTATTTTCATAATAATATAAAAAACACAAAAAAAATCAGAAAGGCCATAAAAATTAAAAATATATTTTATTTTAATATTTTGTAAATAAATATTATTCATTGATTTTAGCTATTAAATTAGGTTTAATTCAAGCATTTTCTTAATTAACTTAAAATTTGTAGAATTAGGGTTTGTATTAATTTTTTTTTATCCCTTTTCTTTTCTTTTCACTAATAATTAAATATTATTTATTTTTTATAAATCAAATTACCATGTAAATAATTAATTTAATTTTAGGTTTAAATTTTAACATGTTTTCTTAATAAAAACAAATAAAAATTAGAATTAGGGTTAATATTCTTTTCATTTAATTCTCACATAAAAAAAACCATATACAAAAAATACCAAAATAATTTCTTTTTTTTCATCTTTATTTAATCAATTTAATCATTTAATTTAATTTCATTAAAAGGGTCCAACGCCCTCGTTTCCAATTTTAATTCCTATTCGCGCATTTTATCTATTTCCTTCTTATGATATTTATGTAATTCTCCCAAAGCCGTGTAATATTTATCTTTCGCACTTTACTTTAATTATTTATTTTTCTGTTAAATCGGGTCCTGGAAATTTTGGCGATGTGGACCCGCGCCTTTGTAATAGCTTAGGAACTTTAATTTTCCGTATCTCTTTTAACTGTTAAATAAATGCATGCAAGAATGAATGACAAAAAATAAAAAACGAACGCATAGATCACTTTGACATGAACAAGATAAAATAACTGAACATGACACACAAATCACACACCACCCCTAGGGTACGCCTCATTGTTGCCTTGCCTCGAAAGGTGATCGTCGAGTAGAGGATGTCTTAGTAAGTCCTCATGATCCGGGAACCTGGCATGAGGGTAGCTTCTAAGGTGTCTTCCCATTGCTCTGGTGATCACCATGTCCCGAACCTCGAATTGACCCGAACACCTCCAACGGTGGTGCTACCTACCTCTCAATGGTGGGATGGCACTACTTTAAAGGAAATTTACACAGACGAATTCCTTAGGGTAGGTAGACGACTCTAGATACTTGCTCTGATTTTAAAACAAATCAAAAAAATACTTTTCACACCGACACCTTTTCAAAAGCTTTCGAAAGCAAATTTTTCAAACACTCTTGAGGATCGATACAAGAGTCGAACTGGAATTTTCAAAGAAACTTTTTTAAAACCCACAAATGAAAAGCAAACAAACCATTTTTGAAAACACAAATGAGCAAGTATCTAAGAGCCCATGGATAACCATGGATAGAAAGGGTGCTAACACCTTCCCTTTCTATAATCTACCTCCCGAACCGAGAGCAATCTCTTTAAGGAATTTTTCCTGTGCTTTTGTCCTTTCCATTTGGAGAAAATAAAAGACGGTGGCGACTCTTGCTTCCGCGACATTTCGCGAACCAGCATTAAACAGTCAGTTCCAAATCCACCGATCACACCCAGTGATGAAGATTTTTCTGAGGGCTTGGGGATGTTTGACCCTGTATGTTCCTGAACACGCTTTAGCTTGATGGTTTTTTTGGCGAAGATTTCAGGTTGGTGGCCTGAAATGCAGGTTAGTGGCTTATGAGGTCTTGACAGTTTTAAGGTTATTGGTTGATGGATTTACTGGTTTATGCTTCAGGCAGGTTGAAGGCTTGACATGGTTAAGGTTTATGGCTTTCTGGTCATGGTTTCAGGTTTGTGGTCTTGAGGCTTAAGTTACAGGTTCAAGGCTTAAGCAGGTTTTAGGCTTTGTGTTTGGATAGTTTTCTGGTTAGGCTATGTGTTTATGATTTCGGTTATGGCTTGATGCTGTTTGGGATATGGTTTTCAGCAGGTTGAAGGCTTGACATGGTTAAGGTTTTTGGCTTTGTGTTACAGGTTATATTTTGGGCGTTGGACAACAGGTTGTATATGTTTTGAATGCAGGTTCTTGAGGTTTTTTGTACTTTGAGAATAGGCTTCTGGTATTTGTTTGACAGTTCTCGTTTTAAGGCTTGAAAACAGGTTTTGAACTCTGGCCTTGCTTGAGAAGTTTTTGAGTTGTTATAATATCCGTTGGTTGGCTTGGCTTTGGATGGTTCAGGTTTTTGACAGTCTTGTCCTTTTCCTTTTCCTTGTTTCTGACTGTGTTAGCAGTTTTATCTATTTTTCTATGCTTCTCTTTTCACTGTGTTACCGCAGTTTTGTTTTCTATCTCTTTTCTGCCTAAAGCAAAAACCTGTAAACCTACACTTCTCCTCTTTCTTCTCTCTCTCCAATCCTTAAGCATATTATATTGCTTAACATATTTTAATTCTGAAAAAGCAAATGGTCTGGAAATGATGAAATGGGAATTAATTGCTTGCATATATGGTCTTAACCTGCACATTTCCTTCTTTAGCTTTCCTGCATCTGTTACAGTATAGAGGAGCCTTTGTATTGACATACTTCCATACTTTGGGACAATTTACGTTGGACTTGTTTTGACAATGTGACTTTGACTTGCATATGCTGTTGGTTTTGAAATATGCAGTTGATTTTGAACTATGCAGTTGGTTTTTTTGGCAAAAATGAATTTGTGCATTTCAAATACTTGTGCATTCATTTTTAATTTGCAAATATTTTTCATCCCTCTTTGTGAACCGGGAGAAATCCCGTGATTTGCAGAGAGGGCTAACTGATCCCGACCATTGCTTTTAATGATGAATTCTAAATTAATTGTCTGCTTTTAATTATATATCTATTTCTGATTTTTTTTTCTTTAATTATTCTTTGCAGATGAAATCAAAGGTGCATCAAAGAAGTATTGGATAGAAGATGAAGATTTAGAACTTAGAAAAATTAGGATAGTTTTTTTTATTTCACTTTAAACATTTGTACAATTATCATTGTAAATACTTTGTAAATAAGTACGGTATTTAAACAACAATTGTAACAATTAGAATAAAGATGAATAAAACTCTATTATTTTACCAGTTAATTCTTTTCTTCTATTCAATTATTATTTACTTTATTATTTATAATTTTTTAAATTATAATAACTGAAAATAAATTCCAACTATTTAAACTCAGAATCGTAAATAATTAAATAAACATTATTTTAGCATTGATCAATTAATAAACTTCTTTTCAATTATTTACTTTATTATTTATAATTCTTTAAATTATAATAACTGAAAATAAATTCCAACTATTTAAACTTAGAATAATAAATAATTAAATAAACATTGGCGTTTCAAAAATAATCAGCTCTTGACTTCTAAAGAAAAGTTGTAGTCGTTGTCAAGGAGAATCATAGGTAAAATAGCAACTAAAAAATTGCCGAAATTTGAAAAAGTTATGACTTTTTTAAAATCTGCTTTAAAAATTGATAAGATAGGTCAAATCGCTTGTGAACGCTTGTAATGTAATGATACAGATGGGAGATGGTATCTTAGGTCAAAATTTGGGGTACAACAGGAGGATTATGGATAGATGAAGAAAAATGTCCCTCCTAACTAGAAGTTCTCTCATCAGTCAAAGTGTGCCATAAACCGAATGTTGTCGATGCCCAGTCTACTTCTGGAGGGATTCTGTAATACGGTGGGAGAACTGACTTGTTTCACGTTTTATCGCAAATGTTGCGGATAGCTAGAGTCACCACCGACTTTTCTTTTATCTAATGAGGAAATTTGAAAATAACAGGAAAGACCTTTGATAGATTTTGAGTTCGGGGGGTAGGTTATAAAAAGGGAAGGTGATAGCACCTTTTTCATCCGTAGTTATCTATGAGCTCTTAATCGCTTAGCTCACTTTGAGAACCTGCTTTGTGTGTGATGTTTGAAAATATTTTGAAAAGCCTAAAGTACGGCCATCTTTGTAATGGTTCTTGTATCAGACCTCAAGAACACGTACAAAGTGTTTGAAAATATTTTGAAATTATGATATGAGAAATGTTTTAAGAAATTGTGAACAAGCGATTAAAAGTATTCTACTCACTCAAGGTCGTTCTTATACTTTTCCTTATCCTTTAGAGAGTGTTATCCGTACCATTAGTTGGTAAGAAGCTCTATCTTTTGGATGGGAAGGGACAGACGAAGGGTTATCATACGGTCATCAAAGGCAACTTGTAAAGATGCTTTAGAAATTTCGTAAGGGACTAGATCATTTTTCGAAAGGCAACATCAAAGGGTCATCGAGGGACTTATGATCTTTTATTCGAGGGACTTTGCTAAAGCATCCCTGCTTTCGAGGGACATGACTGTTATTCTAAAAGGTAACAAAGAGAGGTTATCCTAAAGGTGTGAGTGTCCAAGTGTGTTCATTTCAGTTATTTAATCTTGCAATTAGGTTTTTTAGCGTTAATTTTTATATTACCATACAAATCCTAATTACTAATAATTGCATAAAATATAGTAGAAGAAGGTAAAGACGGAAATGTAAACCTAGACTATTACAGAGCTTTGAGGTAGTTACATAATAGTGAAGTGCAGAAAATAAAAATATGAAACTATTACATACTAGAAGAAGTTACATAATAGAAAAATACAGGAAATAAATAAAGCTACGCTGTGATCGGTGGATCTGGAACTGACTGTTTAACGCTGGTTCGCGAAATGTCGCGGAAGCAAGAGTCGCCACCGTCTTTTATTTTCTCCAAATGGGAAGGACAAAAGCACAGAAAAATTCCTTTTAAGAGATCGCTCTCGGTTCGGGAGGTAGGTTATAGAAAGGGAAGGTGTTAGCACCCTTTCTATCCATAGTTATCCATGGGCTCTTAGATACTTGCTCATTTGTGTTTTCCAAATTGTTTTGCGTGCTTTTCAATGTGGGTTTAAAAGTTTCTTTTGAAAAATTTCAGATCGACTCATACGTCAGAGTGTTTGAAAAGTTTGCTTTGAAAGCTTTTGAAAAGTGTTGGTGTGAAAAGTCTTTTTGAGTTTGTTTTGAGATTAGAGCAAGTATCCTTGAGAACCTACCTACCCTAAGGAATTCTTCTGTGTAAATGTCCTTTAAAGTAGTGCCATCCCACCATTGAGAGGTAGGTAGCACCACCGTTGGAGGTGTTCGGGTCAATTCGAAGTTCGGGACATGGTGATCACCAGAGCAATAGGAAGACACCTTAGAAGCTACCCTCATGCCAGGTTCCCGGATCATGAGGACTTACTAAGACGTTTTCTACTCGACGACCACCTTTCGAAAGGCAACAGTGAGGCGCACCCTAGGGGTGGTGTGTGCGAATTGTGTGTCATGTTTCAGTTATTTGTCTTGTCATGTTTGAAGTGTTCTACGCTTGATTTTATTAAGACCAATCATTCTTGCATGCATATTTAGCAGTTATAAAGTTGCGAAAAATAAATCTAAGATTATTACAAAGGCGCGGGTCCACATCGCCAAAATTAAACCGGACCCGATTTAGCGGAAAATAAATAAAGCGAAGAAATAAAGTGCGAAAAGTAAATTACATGGCTTTGGGATATTTACAAAATTATAATAAGCGATAATAAAATAAATGCGCGAAATAAAGAAATTAAAATAAAAATAGGGCATTGGACCCTTTTTTGCAAATAATTAAAATTAATAAGGACTTGAAAATTAAAATTAAATGAGAATAATATTTTTGTGTTTTTTAGATTTAATGGAAAAAAGAAATTAATTGAGATTAAATTAAACGGCAAACCCTAATTCTAATATTTTTTTATTTATTATGAAAGAATTAAATTACAACCTAAATTAAACTCTAAATTAATTTGTACAATTTTTAATTTATGAAAATAAAATAATAAGTAAATAAGATTGTTATTCTGAAAAAAAAAAGGAAAATTAAAAGAAAATAAAAAAAGATATTAAACCTAAATTCTATTTTTGGTATTTTTTATTAAAAAGATGAGAACTATAACCTAATTAACCTAAATTATTTACATGTTTAAAAATAATCATAATAAAATAAATATTATATTTTTTTCTATTTTTCTGACTTTTTGTGTGTTTTTGTATTTTTTTATTAAAATAATTAATTAAATAAACATAATTAAATAAAAGTAAAAAAGAAAAAGAAAATTAAAGAAAGAATAAATAAAAAGATGATAAAGCAAACCAGGGGGGGGGGTTGCCCCAAATAAGGAGGTAAGGCCTGGTAATCTGGCCCAATAAGCATGCAGGTCCATTGACTTTTGGTGTAGCGTGTGATACGTTTGACTCAAGTTCAGGGTGTTCTCCAATCCTGGCCCTTGACTAGATCTCCTGGGACGCGTGGATGGTGATTGTTGAATGTGCATGGTGAACCTTAACGTTAAGCCTGCATGTGAATTTGATTTGAAAAATAATATAGCAAATATACAGACCTGGGACTTGAACCCAGGTCTTGAAGGTTACAAGCGTAGCACTTAACCACTGAGCCATCACGTTCATATTTAACATATAATATAACATAAATAATATAAAAAGAACACGCTAACGCTTTTGGAAATTCGCGCGAAATTCAAACTATCCAATGGCTGATGGACACGTCATCTTCTTCCTCCCCACCCCTGTAACACAGAACGCTATGGGAACGGTTTTGAAACGTGGTTTTAGAGGGTAAGCATATGGTACATCTGGACGTTAGTGCTGCATAGAATCAAATATTGAAAAATAATATTGAGCATTGCAAGACCTGGGATTTGAACCCAGGTCTTTGATGTCACATGCATAGTGCGTTGCCAGCTGAACCATTCACTTTCAATTAACATAATATATCAATTAAATAACAAATATCAAAATTGGTCAGTGGTCCTAAAAGCGCGCGCTGGTTTGAATGAACCACTCAGTGGTTGCCAGCGCGTCATCTTCCCCATTATTTTCTGAAACAAAACCCTTTAGCCACGGTTTTGGATGCGTGGCCTTAAGCAACCTACAAGAAAATAGCGATTAGCATCCTGTGGACCATAAATTGTTCGCGAGGCATGTGTTTTATTCAGAAGAACACGCTGAATGCAATGGTAACAATCTTGAGTCCCAATTGTTCCTTGGGTGAGAAACCCCAAATTTGAAACCTGCAAACCCTAGAGAACGCTCATGGCAGAATCACGTGTATTGCTCAAAAATGAAATTAATTAGCATGGTTAGCTTTAGAACATCATGAGAAACAAGAATTCATAAACAAAATATGCAAAAGATGTATGATTCGTGCTATGCGATTTCAATATTTTCTTGGTTCAGTTTGACTTTGTGATACCGTTTCAAGGAGTTTTGGTGGTTGTTTTGGGTTGGCACGCGTTCAGGACACTCCAATGAAGCTATTGAGATCAAAGTTAGGGCTTGAATCGTCCCCTAGAATGTTTTTCAGAATTGACTTTTTTTCTCAAAAATTTCAAGTTGTTAAAGGCTTCTTATGCGCAGCTTTTTGTCTTCTTGGCATTAGGTCTTCATTCTGATCATATAGGGAGTGATTAGGTCAAGAAACATTGGACAAAATCTTATGCATTGATGAATTTCAATATTTGATTTTGGAAAATCTTTTTTCATATCTTTTTCATGTTGTTTTTGTTCAATCATGATCCAATCTCATCCAAAACTTGCCTATTTAAGACTTACACGAAATATTGAGCTTATAATGTGCATGAAAAGATTTTTTTAGGTTAGTTTGATATTTTTCATATATTAAAATCATTTAAATGAATATAAATTAATATTAATTCAAATAAATAATTAAAAATTATGAGAATACTTCCCTTTGGGCCTAATGGTCGTGCATAGGCTTGGCATGAAGAAACTTGGAAGAAAATTGGGCCCATTTGCATTTTTAGGCCTTTTGCATCAATGTTGATTTTCAAAAATTTCCAAAAATTTCCCAACTTCCACAAGGCATAACTTGGTCAATTTTTAAGCTTTTCACATGTTCTTGGACATTTTGGAAAGGTCTTTGAGTCCTTTAACCAATGCCTTTGGTCCCATGTCATTTTGATTTACCAATCTCAAGTTATGGCCTTTGACTTAAAGTCACTTTTTGTTGACTTTTGAAAATGACCTATAATGTTGAAATTGATAACTTTTTGTGAGAGCATTTCTTGGACTTGGAACATGAAGATGAATTGTAGGAAATGTCTTTCTCTTCAAAATGAGCTTTGGATGGAATTTTTCTGATAATCCATGTGAAAGTTATGCCCTGGTCAATTTCAGTTGACTTTTTCAGCTGTCCAAATATAGTAACTTTTGTATCCTTGATGATTTCTGAGCCAAATTTTGAGAATCATGATCAAGCATTGATCAAATGATGTTTGTGGCTTCAAAATGATATATTGACCAAAAATTTGAAATTTTGACTGTCAAATGACCATTTTGCCCCTACAGTTGACTGTAGTGCAATTTAGGGTTTTGACTGTGCAATTTTGAGCTGAATGCCTTGAAACTTGACATGAAGACACTTGACCATCTTTTTGAGCATATTAGACTTGATTAGGCCTTTGAAAAGTTCACTTGCTTGACCAGAACCCAAACCCTAGTTTTGACTGTCTAGGAGACAGTTGAGCTGCACGACCCTGGGGGAATTTTGTGACCTTGACTTTGACAATTCTTGATGAATATGGGAGGGCAAATTTTGGGGTACAACAGTTGCCCCTGTTCAATTTTCTTAGACCTGAGGATGCAGATTGGCTGACGTGCCTTTCGTAATCCGAGGGTAAAAGATGATTGAACACTAAAGTGCCCAGAAATTTGCGCTCACATAGTGACGGTGATGGGGGAATGGGCTTATAGATGCCATTTAGAGCTTGCTGGATAGGATGATGGGCTTATAGATGCCATCTGGACGTTGATCGCGCAGGAGATTCCTTAGCGAGAACCTGCATACCTGCAAAACAGAAAAATGAGTACCTGACACGTCGCAGGGGCTGATTTTAGATGCTTGATATAGATATATCCTGACTGGTTACAGGAGCTGAGTCTGGAGCTTCAAACGCTGATGAATGAACCAGGGATGGTTACTGCCTTAACATGAATGATAAGAGAACCTTGAATGATTTCAACCTCAACAACGCTCGTTGAGAAAATCTTGGTGAGGACTACCATCTTTGTAGTGTCAGGAAGAGAACCAAAGGACATTATAATCTCAGAGGGAGTCACCTTACTCACCGTTGGAGGGGGAACTATAGGAAATTATAATCTGAAAGGAAATATCACCTCACGCTCATGCCGGAGAGGGAAACATTTGAAGAAGGAATTACCACCTCACACGCCGTTGGAGAGGGGACCATAGGAGAATATCGCCTCACGCTCATGCCGGAGAGGGGAACATCTGAAAAGGAATTACCGCCTCACACGCCGTTGGAGAGGGGACCATAAGAGAATATCACCTCACGCTCATGCCGGAGAGGGAAACATCTAAAGAAGGAATTACCACCTCACACGCCGTTGGAGAGGGGACCATAAGAGAATATCACCTCACGCTCATGCCGGAGAGGAGAACATCTGAAGAAGGAATTACCACCTCACACGCCGTTGGAGAGGGGACCATAAGAGAATATCACCTCACGCTCATGCCGGAGAGGAGAACATCTGAAGAAGGAATTACCACCTCACACGCCGTTGGAGAGGGGACCATAAGAGAATATCACCTCACGCTCATGCCGGAGAGGAGAACATCTGAAGAAGGAATTACCGCCTCACACGCCGTTGGAGAGGGGACCATAAGAGAATATCACCTCACGCTCATGCCGGAGAGGGGAACATCTGAAGAAGGAATTACCGCCTCACACGCCGTTGGAGAGGGGACCATAAGAGAACTACTACTGAGTCTTTATCAGAAAAATCTGTTTGGAGTCGATTTAACTGGACTAGAGAAATCCTTGAAATATGTTTGAGAACTTCAACTGCATCTTTCCTGAAAGGTAAAGGTCAGTCATATGCAATGCATGATATGGATCAAGCAATGATGTTCTCACCATGGATGCGATTTATATGATATGATGCGTACACGCATGCTATAATGATGTATGTGATGATTCATGTATGTTTCTGTCTAGGAAAATAAATCCTTGACGGGTGCCGGGAAGTCATATCCTGGGCTGATGTTGAGGAAGAGATTTTGCTTCCGCTGTGGATGATTCGTTGCAAGAATACCGATAGGAGAAGATAACTCCGTTGAGGAATAAACTTGGCAAATGAAATAATTCTGCGGGAGAAAAAATACTCTAACGATCATGCTGGGAAGTGCTACTCTGTGGGGATAGCGATGCTTTGCTGAGTTGACGAAGATAACTTCGCTGGGGGATACCGTTGGTGAGTTATGCTGGAAGTGTTGATAGACTTCGCTGGGGTAGGAAGATACTTTGCCGAGGACGCTCTTTCCGTGGCTTTTGGCTGAGGATAACCCAGTTATATCCTGTTACGGAAACAACTCTTTTAAATCAAGCCGGGACGACGCGTTCGTGTTCTGCGAGGGATAAGCTTCCAGAATCTACTGGGGATAAGCTTGCTGCTTGGGGAGATATGAATTCCAACTTTCCTGGGGAAACTGGATTGGACTCTTCTGGGGGAGGTTTGAATTGCAGGGAAGTGATTCCTTTGAATAGTGGTATACCGCCGGGGAACAATCTTTAGACCAAGACTGCCGGGGATGTTTGTGTATTGCTGCTGGGGAAGTATTGAGATCTACGGGAGGATACTCAATTTCCTTGATATTTGATGACTTTGCTTGGAGAAGAATGTATTGACTTGTTGAACCACTCTCTGGGGGATTAAGATACACTTGGCCGTGTTCTTTAGCTGAACCTATCTTAGTACCTTGGGGGATAGAACAATTAGCTGCTCGGACAACTCTTTATTGCCCCTGTTTCCAGTGTCACCTGCAATGAATTCCTTTGTTTCATATGCAAATATTTATGAGTTAGCAAATTATTGTCAATGCATACATCACAAATTGAACCTTGGACGTTCTTCGCAAAACAAAACAGAAAAAAGAAAAACACTTGGGCACGTTTAACTGAAAATGTATTTTTTATTGATTTTTGAATGGCCTGAATAGGCGTTTTGTATACAAGAGGCTGACGTCCTAGTAAGAGGTACGTCGCCGAGCAAAAGTTTATACAAGCTTTGTACAAAAGAAAAGTAAAACAGCTGTGTGAAAGATGAATGATCCACTGGGTTTCAACTCTGCTATTGCCTTTATAACTCCGAGCGTCTCATCACTTGATGACCTTGGTTGAAGGTGACGCTGACTGATCGATGCCGTTTTGAACTTGATGCAGATACCGGATTCTGGATGTACAGTGATTAATGAGACATAATTTTACGCTTTTATCCCTAATTTTTGCCTGGACCGCCCTTTCGGGTTTTCAGTCCACCGGGATACCCATTTTTGCCCAAGTCGCCTTTTCAGGTTTTCGACTTGCCGGGTGTACAGATTTTTTCATTTTCATCCCTTCATTTTGCCCGAACCCTTTTGGTTCGACGGGAAGCCCTAATTTTTGCCTAGGCATGTCAGCCTAGCGGGTCTTTTTCATGCGTAGTATTTTTTAACTATGTCTGCATTGGCGGGGTGAGGAAGGTCGTCACCATCCATGCTAGTTAAGATCATTGCTCCTCCTGAGAACACATGCTTAACCACAAATGGCCCTTCGTACGTAGGGGTCCATTTGCCCCTTGGATCACTCTGAGGAAGGATGCTTCTTTTGATAACCAGATCCCCGACTTGATACTCTTGTGGTCTGACTTTCTTGTTAAATGCCCTGATCATCCGTTTCTGATACGTCTGACCATGACAGATAGCAGCAAGTCGCTTTTCGTCAATGAGGTTGAGTTGATCAAGTCGTGTCTGGATCCAATCATCTTCGCTCAGATTTGCATCCTTCATTATCCGGAGAGAGGGAATTTGCACTTCGATCGGCAAGACTGCCTCCATACCATAGACCAGAGAGAAAGGAGTTGCCCCGGTTGATGTCCTAGCTGAGGTACGGTACCCATGCAGAGCGAACGGTAACATCTCGTGCCAATCTTTGTATGTTACTGTCATCTTTTGCACGATCTTCTTGATGTTCTTGTTAGCTGCTTCTACAGCCCCATTCATCTTCGGTCTGTAAGGAGAAGAATTGTGGTGCTGTATTTTGAACTGTTCGCAGAGCTCAGCGATCATCTTATTGTTCAGATTGGTACCGTTGTCCGTAATGATCCGCTCAGGGACGCCGTATCGACAGATCAGGTTGTGTCGAATAAACCGTGCCACAACAGTCTTGGTTACTGTAGCATAGGATGCTGCTTCGACCCACTTCGTAAAATAATCAATCGCCACTAGGATGAAGCGATGTCCATTGGATGCCGTAGGTTTTATCTCGCCGATCATGTCTATGCCCCACATTGCAAACGGCCAAGGCGCAGTCAGAACATTCAAGGGAACCGGGGGAACATGCACCTTATCTGCATAGATCTGGCACTTGTGGCATGTCCTCGAATGTTGGTAGCAGTCAGCTTCCATTGTGGACCAGTAATATCCTGCCCGTAGGATCTTTTTAGCCATAGTATGTCCACTGGAATGCGTACCAAAGGTCCCTTCATGTAGCTCTTCCATGATTCTTTCTGCTTCAATCTTGTCCACACAACGCAGTAAGGTTGAATCATGATTCCTCTTGTACAAGATGCCGTTGCTTAGGAAGAACTTTGCTGCGAACCTTCTCAGGAATTTCTTATCATTGATAGAGGCACCTTCAGGGTATTCCTGAGCTTCCAAATATCTCTTCACTTCGTGGTACCAAGGCTTTTCAGTTACCAATTCAGTTTCGATATCACAACAGTATGCCGGTTCGTCCAGTTTCCAAATGGTAATCTGGGGAGCTTCATTATCCCATTTAACCTTGAACATTGAAGACATTGTAGCTAACGCGTCCGCTAATTGATTCTCTTCTCTCGGAAAGTGCTCAAAGATTATCTCTGTAAAGTGGGGAATCATGGTCAACACACATTCTCTGTAAGGAATCAAGTTTGGATGTTTCGTATCCCACTCTCCATTGATCTGATTGATCACTAGAGCGGAATCTCCGAAGACACTGAGGAACTTGATCCGTAAGTCGATCGCAGCTTGAAGACCCATGATACACGCCTCATACTCCGCCATGTTGTTGGTACAGTTGAAACACAGCCGGGCAGTGAGTGGAGTATGAGTACCTTGTGGAGATATGATGATGGCGCCGATACCATTTCCCAAAGCATTAGAGGCTCCGTCAAAGTGCATAGACCATCGGGATCCTGGTTCAGGTCCTTCATCTGGTCCAGGTACTTCACAATCAGTTACAATCATGATGCTTTCGTCCGGAAACTCGAAGTTCATTGATTGGTAGTCATCTACAGCTTGATGAGCTAAGTGGTCTGCCAATACACTCCCTTTGATGGCTTTCTGGGTTGTGTACTGAATGTCATATTCCGTCAAGATCATTTGCCATCTTGCAATTCTCCCAGACAGAGCAGGCTTTTCGAATATGTATTTTATCGGATCCATTTTTGAGATCAACAAAGTAGTGTGAGTCAGCATATACTGTCTCAGCCGGCGAGCAGCCCATACCAAAGCGCAGCAAGTTTTCTCAAGCAGTGAGTATCGGGTCTCACAGTCGGTAAACTTTTTGCTAAGGTAATAAATGGCGTGCTCTTTTCGGCCAGACTCGTCATGCTGCCCCAGCACACACCCCATTGAGTTGTCAAGTACTGTCAGATATAGGATCAGAGGTCTCCCTTCAACCGGTGGCATAAGGATAGGTGGTTCTTGGAGATACTCTTTAATTTTGTCGAAGGCGGCCTGACATTCATCGTTCCAACGTACTACCTGATCTTTCTTCAACAGCTTGAAGATTGGCTCACAGGTAGCAGTCAGATGAGAGATGAATCGAGCAATGTAATTCAGGCGCCCTAAAAAGCCTCTGACTTCCTTCTCTGTCTTAGGAACTGGCATCTCTTGAATAGCTTTGACCTTAGCAGGGTCCACTTGAATACCTTTATCACTGACCACGAAGCCTAGCAATTTCCCAGATCTTACCCCGAAGGTGCACTTGTTCGGGTTCAATCTCAACTTGTACAATTTCAACCGGTCAAACAACTTCTGTAGATGATCTAGATGCTCTTCCTCAGTCTGGGACCTAGCGATCATGTCGTCCACATACACTTCGATCTCATGATGGATCATATCATGAAATAAGGCAACCATGGCACGTTGGTAGGTTGCCCCAGCATTCTTTAACCCGAACGGCATGACCTTGTAACAGAAGGTGCCCCACTGAGTAACAAATGTAGTCTTCTCCATGTCTTCAGGTGCCATCTTGATCTGATTGTAGCCTGAAAAACCATCCATGAAAGAGAATACTTTGTGTTGGGCTGTATTATCCACAAGGACATCAATGTGAGGTAAGGGGAAGTCGTCTTTGGGGCTGGCCCTGTTCAGATCCCTATAATCGACACACATTCTGACCTTACCGTCCTTCTTAGGTACCGGCACCACATTAGCAACCCACTGAGGGTAAGAAGTCACTGCAAGGAACCCGGCATCAAATTGTTTCATGACCTCGGCCTTAATCTTCTCGGACATCTCTGGACGCATCCGACGAACCTTTTGTTTAATTGGAGGGCAGTCTTCCCTAGTCGGCAAATGATGGACAACAATATCGGTATCCAACCCTGGCATGTCTTCGTAGGACCAGGCAAAGATCTCCATATAGTCATGCAGCATCTTGGTTAACCGTTGCTTCACGCTGAGCTCTAGGTTGGCACCAATCTTTACCTCTTTCCTGTCTGCTTCAGTACCCAAGTTTATGGTTTCCACTGGCTCTTCATGGGGTTGAATTGCCCTCTCTTCCTGAAGCAACAGTCTTGCAAACTCGCTAGGCACTTCGCAATCATCTTCACCTTCGTCTTCGGCTAAGTTGATCGGATTTTCGAAGTCATAATTGGCATTAGCAGAGCTGTTATCAGCGAGATCCAGAGTGGATTGGAACCTGTATGAGTGAGTGTGTGTGTAAATACAGCTGTTTTGAAAATTATGTAAAGGAAAGGAAAGATAGAAAAGGAACACAATATTTGCAATGCGAAAAACGTCCAAGATTTTCATTCATGATGTATAAAATGACAGTTCATATGCCCTCACAAATAGAACCACGGTGCCTCGGGTAAGACACCGGGCCATAGAGTTTATCAATGTTTATTACAAAATAACAAAAACATTGGAATTCATTACTGTGTCACAAAGGTAACAGGGGTATGATCCTTTGCACTCCAATTGTTCAATCCTTCTTCGGCCGTCGGATAAATCCAGCTGTTGAATTCGGCTTCGTCCACTTCAAGGTCTTCCCCGACAGCATTCGCTTCTGAACCTTTAATAAATACCGGAGGCCTTCCGATCTTCTCTTTCCTCATAACTCTCTGCCCTTCTGAAGTGAAACCCAGCCCAAGTTTATCAGTCTTCTGGGTGAAGTCTGGCAGTTTGCCCCAGTTGGCACCTTCACCCTTTTGCACTACAGCCCTGGCATCCTTTAGGGAAGCCATCTTCAGAAGACCACCTGCTTCTGCTGTTTCTGCTGCGATTGGAAACACCTCCTCGAAATGCTGAAAGGGGGTCTCAATGAACTCCCCATCCATCTCAATGTATCTGAACGAGTTTAGGTGGCTCACCATGTATTCTTCCTCACCTTGCACGGTGACGATCTTCCCTCTGACGGGGTACTTCAGTTTTTGATGCAAGGTAGAGGTCACTGCCCCAGCCTTATGTATCCAGGGTCGACCCAGCAGACAAGAGTAAGATGGACGGATGTCCATTACATAAAAAGTGGAATCGAACACCTGAGAACCCACACGAATTGGAATGTCAACCTTCCCGTGGACCATTCTCTTCGAACCGTCAAAGGCCCTGACAATGATGTTGCTGGGTTTCAAATCCAGGCCTTCACAATCTAGACGATCCAGAGCCTTCTTGGGTAGCACATTCAAAGATGACCCAGTATCAACCAACACATGTGCCAAGGTGGTGCCCCTGTATTCGATTGAGACATGCAGCGCATCATTATGATCTTTCCCCTTTGAGGTCAAATCAGCATCTGAGAAGCCCAAGCCATTATCTGCCGTCAGATTTGCCACGCAATCAGTGAACTGGACTGCAGAGGTTTCATGTGGCACATGGGCTGTCTTGAGGAATGAGATGAGGGCCTTTGCATGGGCCTCAGAGCACAGCAATAGAGAGAGCATGGAGATCTTGGAGGGCGTATGCCCCAGCTGTTCCACAACATTAAAATCGCTCTTCTTTATAATCTTCAAAATCTCCTCCATCTCTTGTGGGGAGGCCTCAGCAGCTATTGGTATGGGTACCTCCATCTGGGCAGGCTCAGTTTCAATTCCCTTGCCCCGAGCATTGGATGACTCGACAGCAGGAGAAATAATAGGATCAGCAGCAGGAATAACAACTTGATCAGCAACGGGAGTAGGCGTACTTGCAGGGATTATCAGGAGCGGTCTTCTAGCAGCAGGTGGCGCAATGTCAGGCGAGAAGAGCCTGCCACTGCGGGTAACTTTGGCTGGGCCAGTAATGTCACAGATGCTGGCGCCAGCGTTGAGCTCTTGTTTAACTCCGTTTATATATACATCTGCCCCATAGTGCCAAGGGACAGCTTTGTTGGATACATAGGGCAGGGGCCCAGGAACAGTGATAGTAACAGGTGCAACGGTCAAAATTTGAACGGGCTTCTTCTGGAGAGCCGGGATCGGATTGTTGAAGATAGTCACCACAGAGACTTCTTCCATTGGAACCATACGAACAGCAGATTTCTTGAATAGAATCTCCTTGCTATCCATTAAGCTTTGGATGCCTAACTTTAGCAAGGGACAACCGGATGGGGATACAACACAGAACAGGCAATCCTCAATACAACCCGGAAATAAACCGGCCTGCAGTAGGTTCTTCTTAATGATCTTTAAAGGAGTGGCTAGATCATCCACAGAAACAGCATAAACATCTTCATCAATAGCATTTACCCCGTGCTGAGGCATAGGGGCAGTAACTACATTCGGTTTTGCGGGCGCTTCGAATTGTATCTCCTTAGCATCGATAAGGTCTTGCACCTTATTCTTTAACGCCCAACAGTCATCAGTAGAGTGCCCCGGGCTTTCTGAATGGTAAGCACAACGAGCATTCGGATTGTACTTAGGAGAAGTAGTGTTTGAGAATTTTGGCGCCTCCTTGACAGTCACCAAATTGGTGGATAGTAACTGTGGCAGGATTTGCGATAGGGTCATGCTTAACCGGGTGAACTCTCTCCGGGGTCTATCAGCCCTTTGAGGATTGTTTGGCCGGGGAGCGGCAGCAGGCGTAGCGATCATTACCGCACTGACAGATTGGCGGCGATCAGGTCTTTCTGATTTTCTGGAGCCGTACACGGCACTAGACTCCTTTTTAAATGGTTTCTTGTCCGACCCAGATGATGATGCAGCCTTTGCAATCTTCCCAGATTTCAGCCCAGCTTCGATTCTCTCTCCCGTCAAGATCAGATCAGTGAAACCAGCAGAAGAATTCCCAATGAGATGGTTAAAGAATGGCCCAGACAGGGTTCCCAAGAACATATCCACTAACTCTCGATCAGTCAAAGGTGGCTGCACCCTGCCAGCCAGATCTCTCCACTTCTGCGCGTACTCTTTAAAACCTTCGCTTACGCCCAACGACATACCCTGGAGTTGGGTACGTGTGGGGGCAAGGTCGGCATTATACTGATACTGCTTGTAGAAAGCAGTAGCCAGCTCCTCCCAGTTACGAACTTTGGTCCCATCCAGCTGATAGAACCATTCGAGATGAGTCCCTGAAAGACTCTCCTGGAAGAAGTGGATCCATAGATTTTTGTCCGCAGAGTACGGCTGAATCTTTCGAACATAGGACCTCAAATGCAGCTTGGGACAGGATACCCCGTCATACTTGGAAAAGGTTGGAGCTTTGAACTTGTGTGGGATAATTATACCAGTCGACAAACCCAGATCTCCGAAATCCAGCCCAGGTGTCTGTTGCACCTCCATAGCCTTCAACCTGTCCTCCAGTTGTTTGTACTTGTTGTCTTCAGGAGGGTACTGCTCTTCATCAAAATCCGTCTCGTTGTCGGAGACCACTGGAGTAGGAACCCTTGCTTCTGCCTGAGAAGGACTCTTGCCAACAGAAGAACCAGCCTCTTCCTGATGCAGAGTATTACCCAACCTTCGGCCCGAGTTGAACAGAACAGTTCTTCTCTTCTTCTTCTTTTTTAGGAGCATAGTCTTCAATTCTTCTTGGCCTTTAGCTAGACCCATGATCATTTCTTGAAACTGCGCATTCTGCGCCTGGAGAGCCTTGATTGAAGTCTCAGTTGATTCAGATCCGGGATTCATGATGCTGAAATAAACAGCGAAGAACTGTAAGCAACCTGAAAAAGGGAAAAACCTGCTATGCACATGATGTATGAAATGCGTATGCAATGCATTCAAGGGTTCGAAAGTTCAAATTCGTTGTAGACAAGAAAAGAACACACGTTATTATTAATGAAATCACTGTTTAATACATCAAGGCCTCATGGGCCAAAAGAAATACAAAAGTCAAGTCAATCCCAAAATACACTGCGCATCCTCTTCGGAGCTATGTAGGTGTTGAGATTCCTCTCCTCATGCAACAGACGGGTGAGCTCCAAGACTTTCTTTTCACTGGCATGCAGACTAGTCTCAAGAGAATTCCTTTCCTCCTTAAGCTGGATCCAGCTCTTCTGCATCTCTTCCCAGGATGTGGGCATATCAGGGTGCTGAATAACATGAGACACTTCCCCTTCCAAGACAGGCTCTTTGATTACTGGAAGCATGTGAGGATAAGGCATCACTAACTTCTGAGAACGGGCGCGTACCCATTTGAGATAGGGTTCCAAAGGGATGGAGTTCCTGTGCCCCAGTGTCTTGCTGTCTATCCTACTAGGCATCCTCCAGGCTCTGATAAATCTCTGACGAAGTCCTTGAGTATCACTGTCGAAGTCAAAAACTATGTCAGGGATTAGCATGTCATGAGGACCGTCCCTCCGAGCATAACCAAACTGTCTCCAAGCCAGGCATGGGCTATAGGTAATACCTCCTCTGATTCCAAGTAAAGGAACATTAGGGTACTCCCCACAACGATCAATGATAGTGACATCTCCTCTGGACCTAGGACACCAATGTATATCTGCATGTGTAAGAGTCATCAACCGTTGTGACCATCTCAAACCCCGCTCATTCTTCAGGACTGATTGGGGAAGGTGCGAAATAAACCACCTTCCCAGGAGAGGAGTGCAACACATAAGGACACCTCTTTTTCTCATGGTTCGAGTGTAACATGAGTGAAGGATGTCCCCCAGCAATGTAGGTATAGGATTCCTGGACATAAAGATCTGAACGGCACTGATATCAATAAGCTGATCTGGATTAGGGAACAATACCAAACCATAAACAAGGAGGGCCACAACCTCTTCAAAAGCTTGCAAGTCAAGAGAGTTCCAACATTCAAGGGCTTTCTCAAACAGAAACCTGGCTAAGAACCCTTTGACGCCACTTCTAACTTCCCAATGTCCCTTGAGGTCAGATGACTGTAGGTGCAAGGCTTTAGCAATCTCTTCAAGCTTAGGTTCCCTTTCTGTGCCGTTGAAAGGCAGCTGATCAAGGATAGGGATCTTCAGGAGCCGGGAGAACTCCTCCAATGTAGGTACCAACTGATAGTCCAAGAAGGTAAAACAGTGATGCAGAGGATCGAAGAACTGGAACAGGACCTTTATCATATCTTCCTCAATGTTGGTGTTGACCAAGCTGATGAGGCTTCCATGTCTGTCACTGAATGAAGAGTTCTCGGGAATCCTGGATATAAGCTCCTTAAGCTGAGGAGGGATCCTTACAAGATTGACCTGAATTGTCTTTCTACGAGCGGTTTCCATGTCCTACAAAACAAGAACAAAGATGAAAATTCGAACCCCTGAAATGGTTAGTCAATGCATATGATGCTGGATGATGTCATGATGCTATGATTAAACACACCACAGATATTTACAAAGACAAACATGTAGGGCAAACAAGGCACACAAGACAAGCCCTTAAGGTTTAAGGCCAGCATGGGGTCTGGGTAGTACCCTCTTGAGTTGGTGGGTTCAACCTGTCCTAATCAAAGTAACCGGGTTCTAAGGTTCCCAATATCACGGGATTGCTTTCATTGTTCATCGTTTCGATTTAACCACTGAACTGGCGACCGAAATATTCCAGGAAAGCAACCCTCAATTGAGCGTAGTATCGAGTATCCACCAACCTCGGACTGCACCAAAGTCAGTGATCTCACTACCCTAAAGAGGCCAAGATAGTTCAATTAAGGTTCCTAAGGTCTGTTGATGCTTCACGACACCACGCGGAGGCCCCGTACTCTCCTTGACTGAACTCAAGGGTTACCGGTACACACCAAAGTGCCACATCAACGTAGCAGACTGTTTCAACCGTGTCGGTATACCCCGCACAGTTCCCTCACAGCCTTGTTGCTACTTTCTAAGAAGGTATCCCCCAGATCCGGGTGTAGGATCTATAGAACTCCCAAGCAACCCACAATTTAAAGCACACAAGGAAAACAATTGAAAACATAGTTATAAGCTAGCCCTAAGGTACACCTCACAACAAGGATATCCCCAGCAGAGTCGCCAGTTCTGTGATCGGTGGATCTGGAACTGACTGTTTAACGCTGGTTCGCGAAATGTCGCGGAAGCAAGAGTCGCCACCGTCTTTTATTTTCTCCAAATGGGAAGGACAAAAGCACAGAAAAATTCCTTTTAAGAGATCGCTCTCGGTTCGGGAGGTAGGTTATAGAAAGGGAAGGTGTTAGCACCCTTTCTATCCATGGTTATCCATGGGCTCTTAGATACTTGCTCATTTGTGTTTTCCAAATTGTTTTGCGTGCTTTTCAATGTGGGTTTAAAAGTTTCTTTTGAAAAATTTCAGATCGACTCATACGTCAGAGTGTTTGAAAAGTTTGCTTTGAAAGCTTTTGAAAAGTGTTGGTGTGAAAAGTCTTTTTGAGTTTGTTTTGAGATTAGAGCAAGTATCCTTGAGAACCTACCTACCCTAAGGAATTCGTCTGTGTAAATGTCCTTTAAAGTAGTGCCATCCCACCATTGAGAGGTAGGTAGCACCACCGTTGGAGGTGTTCGGGTCAATTCGAAGTTCGGGACATGGTGATCACCAGAGCAATAGGAAGACACCTTAGAAGCTACCCTCATGCCAGGTTCCCGGATCATGAGGACTTACTAAGACGTTTTCTACTCGACGACCACCTTTCGAAAGGCAACAGTGAGGCGCACCCTAGGGGTGGTGTGTGCGAATTGTGTGTCATGTTTCAGTTATTTGTCTTGTCATGTTTGAAGTGTTCTACGCTTGATTTTATTAAGACCAATCATTCTTGCATGCATATTTAGCAGTTATAAAGTTGCGAAAAATAAATCTAAGATTATTACAAAGGCGCGGGTCCACATCGCCAAAATTAAACCGGACCCGATTTAGCGGAAAATAAATAAAGCGAAGAAATAAAGTGCGAAAAGTAAATTACATGGCTTTGGGATATTTACAAAATTATAATAAGCGATAATAAAATAAATGCGCGAAATAAAGAAATTAAAATAAAAATAGGGCATTGGACCCTTTTTTGCAAATAATTAAAATTAATAAGGACTTGAAAATTAAAATTAAATGAGAATAATATTTTTGTGTTTTTTAGATTTAATGGAAAAAAGAAATTAATTGAGATTAAATTAAACGGCAAACCCTAATTCTAATATTTTTTTATTTATTATGAAAGAATTAAATTACAACCTAAATTAAACTCTAAATTAATTTGTACAATTTTTAATTTATGAAAATAAAATAATAAGTAAATAAGATTGTTATTCTGAAAAAAAAAAGGAAAATTAAAAGAAAATAAAAAAAGATATTAAACCTAAATTCTATTTTTGGTATTTTTTATTAAAAAGATGAGAACTATAACCTAATTAACCTAAATTATTTACATGTTTAAAAATAATCATAATAAAATAAATATTATATTTTTTTCTATTTTTCTGACTTTTTGTGTGTTTTTGTATTTTTTTATTAAAATAATTAATTAAATAAACATAATTAAATAAAAGTAAAAAAGAAAAAGAAAATTAAAGAAAGAATAAATAAAAAGATGATAAAGCAAACCAGGGGGGGGGTTGCCCCAAATAAGGAGGTAAGGCCTGGTAATCTGGCCCAATAAGCATGCAGGTCCATTGACTTTTGGTGTAGCGTGTGATACGTTTGACTCAAGTTCAGGGTGTTCTCCAATCCTGGCCCTTGACTAGATCTCCTGGGACGCGTGGATGGTGATTGTTGAATGTGCATGGTGAACCTTAACGTTAAGCCTGCATGTGAATTTGATTTGAAAAATAATATAGCAAATATACAGACCTGGGACTTGAACCCAGGTCTTGAAGGTTACAAGCGTAGCACTTAACCACTGAGCCATCACGTTCATATTTAACATATAATATAACATAAATAATATAAAAAGAACACGCTAACGCTTTTGGAAATTCGCGCGAAATTCAAACTATCCAATGGCTGATGGACACGCCATCTTCTTCCTCCCCACCCCTGTAACACAGAACGCTATGGGAACGGTTTTGAAACGTGGTTTTAGAGGGTAAGCATATGGTACATCTGGACGTTAGTGCTGCATAGAATCAAATATTGAAAAATAATATTGAGCATTGCAAGACCTGGGATTTGAACCCAGGTCTTTGATGTCACATGCATAGTGCGTTGCCAGCTGAACCATTCACTTTCAATTAACATAATATATCAATTAAATAACAAATATCAAAATTGGTCAGTGGTCCTAAAAGCGCGCGCTGGTTTGAATGAACCACTCAGTGGTTGCCAGCGCGTCATCTTCCCTATTATTTTCTGAAACAAAACCCTTTAGCCACGGTTTTGGATGCGTGGCCTTAAGCAACCTACAAGAAAATAGCGATTAGCATCCTGTGGACCATAAATTGTTCGCGAGGCATGTGTTTTATTCAGAAGAACACGCTGAATGCAATGGTAACAATCTTGAGTCCCAATTGTTCCTTGGGTGAGAAACCCCAAATTTGAAACCTGCAAACCCTAGAGAACGCTCATGGCAGAATCACGTGTATTGCTCAAAAATGAAATTAATTAGCATGGTTAGCTTTAGAACATCATGAGAAACAAGAATTCATAAACAAAATATGCAAAAGATGTATGATTCGTGCTATGCGATTTCAATATTTTCTTGGTTCAGTTTGAC
The DNA here is from genome assembly GCA_948472305.1 of Vicia faba. NCBI lineage: Eukaryota > Viridiplantae > Streptophyta > Magnoliopsida > Fabales > Fabaceae > Vicia > Vicia faba. Next base: position 210,365,687 of record OX451737.1, read on the forward strand.
TTTGTGATACCGTTTCAAGGAGTTTTGGTGGTTGTTTTGGGTTGGCACGCGTTCAGGACACTCCAATGAAGCTATTGAGATCAAAGTTAGGGCTTGAATCGTCCCCTAGAATGTTTTTCAGAATTGACTTTTTTTCTCAAAAATTTCAAGTTGTTAAAGGCTTCTTATGCGCAGCTTTTTGTCTTCTTGGCATTAGGTCTTCATTCTGATCATATAGGGAGTGATTAGGTCAAGAAACATTGGACAAAATCTTATGCATTGATGAATTTCAATATTTGATTTTGGAAAATCTTTTTTCATATCTTTTTCATGTTGTTTTTGTTCAATCATGATCCAATCTCATCCAAAACTTGCCTATTTAAGACTTACACGAAATATTGAGCTTATAATGTGCATGAAAAGATTTTTTTAGGTTAGTTTGATATTTTTCATATATTAAAATCATTTAAATGAATATAAATTAATATTAATTCAAATAAATAATTAAAAATTATGAGAATACTTCCCTTTGGGCCTAATGGTCGTGCATAGGCTTGGCATGAAGAAACTTGGAAGAAAATTGGGCCCATTTGCATTTTTAGGCCTTTTGCATCAATGTTGATTTTCAAAAATTTCCAAAAATTTCCCAACTTCCACAAGGCATAACTTGGTCAATTTTTAAGCTTTTCACATGTTCTTTGACATTTTGGAAAGGTCTTTGAGTCCTTTAACCAATGCCTTTGGTCCCATGTCATTTTGATTTACCAATCTCAAGTTATGGCCTTTGACTTAAAGTCACTTTTTGTTGACTTTTGAAAATGACCTATAATGTTGAAATTGATAACTTTTTGTGAGAGCATTTCTTGGACTTGGAACATGAAGATGAATTGTAGGAAATGTCTTTCTCTTCAAAATGAGCTTTGGATGGAATTTTTCTGATAATCCATGTGAAAGTTATGCCCTGGTCAATTTCAGTTGACTTTTTCAGCTGTCCAAATATAGTAACTTTTGTATCCTTGATGATTTCTGAGCCAAATTTTGAGAATCATGATCAAGCATTGATCAAATGATGTTTGTGGCTTCAAAATGATATATTGACCAAAAATTTGAACTTTTGACTGTCAAATGACCATTTTGCCCCTACAGTTGACTGTAGTGCAATTTAGGGTTTTGACTGTGCAATTTTGAGCTGAATGCCTTGAAACTTGACATGAAGACACTTGACCATCTTTTTGAGCATATTAGACTTGATTAGGCCTTTGAAAAGTTCACTTGCTTGACCAGAACCCAAACCCTAGTTTTGACTGTCTAGGAGACAGTTGAGCTGCACGACCCTGGGGGAATTTTGTGACCTTGACTTTGACAATTCTTGATGAATATGGGAGGGCAAATTTTGGGGTACAACATACGCTATTACAATTTGAACGCACCCTATACACTTTATTTAAGAAAATAAAAATAAGATGAAAATAGAAGAGAAAATATTTTGGTGATTTTTTATGAAAAAATTGATTTATGATAATTAGTTAAATAAATCTAAAGATCTAATTAATTTTAAAATTAAAAAAAAGGTTAATTTTGAAAGAAAAAAAGTTAATTAAAAATCTAAAACCTAATTAATTTTAATTTAAAAAAGGTTAATTTTGTAAAAAAGATAAAAAAAACCTAAAACCTAATTAATTTTAATTAATAAAAAAGGTTAATTTTGAAAGAAAAAAAAGGTTAATTAGAAAAACCTAAAACCTAATTAATTTTAATTAATAAAAAAGGTTAATTTTGTTTCATGATAAATAAAAAACCTAAAACCTAATTAATTTTAATTAATAAAAAAAGGTTTATGTTTAATGATAAATAAAAAAAGAATTAAGTTTGCCAAAAAATAGATAGGGGAAGAAGCATCAATGGAAAATATGGTTAGAAAAAAAAATAGTGTAAATGCCAAGGTTGGATGTTAAACCCCATGCCCTTTGCCTTCACAAAAGTTTGGATTGCCAAAAAATAGATAGGGGAAGAAGCATCAATGGAAAATAGAGTTTATCCTGCGTAGTTATACCTCAGAAGAATGTTAGTAATGTTAGTATGCATCAAAACAACATGAAAACAAAAAATATGAATTACAAAAAAAACAAGGAAACCGAAGATGAATGTATGCGATTTTTAGGCCCTTTGGATCATCAAGATTGATCCATTTTTACCCTACAATGCCTCAGAGATTGATTTGGATGATTAACTTTCTTGGAGAAAGGCTGAAAATAGAGTTTGAAGTTTGCCCTAGTTTTGGATAATTTTGGAGTTTTTTAGAATAGTGATCTCTTTCCATGTTTTTTGTGTCCTTGTTGTTGTATGAATATGGGATATATAGAGGAAAATTAGGTTAAAATAAGTGGGCTTGGACCTTTGTATGAAAGCCTTGACTTTATTTAATTTATTTTGAATTTAAATAAATAAAATTAAAAATAAATGGAATAAAAACCAAACAGGTGAATGAATAGCTTCAGAGGTTCACTTATGAGACCTAATACATGTTTGGACCTTGAAACACAAGCCCATTAGCTCTAAAATTTGAGTTTGATTAATTTGGGTTTCATGCATTTTCTCGAAATTTCCCAACTTGTGCCAATCATAACTCTCTCAATTTTTATCATATGAAGGTGATCTTGGACTTTTTGCAAAGCTCAAGATGTCCCCTACAATATCTATGTTGATCATTTTTCATTTGAAGACTTTATCTTGATGTAAGTTTCCTTGACAAAAAGTTTCTTTTTGTTGACTTTTGAAATGACCCATAACATTTTGGCCCATGTGTCTCAAGGGAAACATATTTTGGACTTGAGCTTAGAGAGATAAAGTTTTATAGAATTGAATTTCCTTAAAAATGAGATTTGGTTAAGAAAAATATAATGAAGAATGTAAAATGTATGCTTGATCAGAGTTCAGTTGACTTCTCCTTAAGAAAAACCTAATTTGACTACTTTGACTTTTGATGAATTGAAAGTTTTCTTGATGAATCATGATCAACCCTTGATAAAAATATAAATGTGACTTCAAGATATTGATGTTGACAAAAAATCTTGAAGTTTGATTGTATGTTGACCACAGTTGACTTTTTGTTCAATGCAGTTGATTTGCAGTCATCTGAGCAATTGACTAAGCAAACTTGTGATGCAAGGCTTGAAATTTGGCATGAGCATTCCTTGAGACATATTAGAAACCATGAAATCTACTTGAGGCATTATAAGATCAAATTTTCTTGATAAAAGTGAAACCCTAGTTATAGGTTAACTACTTAGGAGGAGAATTTGTCTGATCAAACATTGAGTAGCCTTGAGCAATTGAAAATTCTAGGAGCATGAGGAGGTGTCTTAAAGAAAATGTAAGGGGAAATTTTAAGGTAAAACAGCTGCCCCTTTTCAATCTTCTTAAACCTGAAAAGTTAGATTGGCATGTCCACCATTCGTGATCTGGAGGTGAAAGAGGATTGAACACTTAAGTGCCCGGAAATTTGCACTCGCCGGTGCATGAAGTAACGTTGTTGGTTGATAGTATTGCTTGAATGGAATCGAAAATGCCATTCATAGAGATGATAGAATATCGTCGGGGATGGGCTTACAGATGTCATCCAGAGTAAGTTTTGATAGGAGTATCAGAACGAGTCTACACCTGACTATGAAGAATGTTTTTCAGAAGGAAAATGCTCGCCAGAATTCAGTCTCTGGGGGGAATGCTTTTCATAATAAAATTCTCAAGGGGAATGCTCGTCAAAATTCAGTCTCTGAAGGAATTCATTTGGTCATGCAGATAATTGTCCCGTCTTGTTTTAGAAATTGATCTACAATTTGTTTTTCATTGGTAAACCCGTCTTGTTTCGGGAATTCATACCGCCTAGTCATATAGATAGTTGCCCCGTCCTATTTCAGGTATTAATATGTGACCTACTTTTTTGTTGGTAAACTCGTCCTGTTTCGGGAATTCATACCGCTTGGTCATATAAATAGCTGCCCTGTCTTTTGTACCTGTTGTACCCCAAAATTTTCCCTCCCATATTCTTCAAGATTTGGCAAGATCATGATCCAAAATCTCTCAAGGGTTGCACAGTCCAATTGCCTCTTAACACAGTCAAAATTAGGGTTTTGGTTCTTGCAAAGGAAATGAGGTTTCCAAGGGTCCAATCAAGTCCCACATGCCTATAAACATTGTCAAGCATTCATATGTCAAGTTTCAAGACTCACAGCATCAAATTGCACAATCAAAAACCCTAAATGCTTCACAGTCAACTGCAGGGGGCAAAATGGTCATTTGACAGCCAAAAGTCAAAAATTTTGGTCAACGTCTTATTTTGAAGCCACAATCATCATTTGATCGATTCTTGATCATGATTCTCAAAGTATGGCTCAAAAAGTCTCAAGATGCAAAAGTTTCTATTTTTGGACAGTTGAAAAGTCAACTGCAAATTGACCAGGGCATAACTTCCTCATGGTTCATCAGAAAAATCCCATCCAAAGCTCATTTTGAAGAGAATGACATTCCCTACAACTCATCTTCACACTTCAAGTCCAAGAAATGCTCTCACAAAAAGTTAACAATTTCAACATTATAGGTCATTTTCAAAAGTCAGCAAAAAGGCACTTTAAGTCAAAGACCATAACTTGAGATTGCTAAATCAAAATGACATGGGACCAAAGGCATTGGTTAGAGAACTTCAAGACCTTTCCAAAATGTCCAAGAACATGATCATAGCTTCAACATTAAGCAAGATATGCCTTGGAGAAGTTGGGAAATTTTTGGGAATTTTGAAAAGTCAACTTTGCCTAAAACACTTCAAAATTGCTAATGGGCCTCAATTTCTTTCTTGAATCATTACCCAAAGCCTATGCACGACCCATTGAGCTAAAGATGATTTATTTTCTTATTTTTAATTAATTAATTGAATTTTTATTCATTTTAATTCATTTAATTAGATTTAATTATGAGAAAATATCAAATAATGCTTTTTCAAATCTTTTTGTGCAGCAAATATACTCATTATATGCTAAAGATTTCGTGCATCATCCAAAGGGGACAAGATCATCCATATTTGGCAAGATTTCCATGAAAAAAAGATTGAAAAAGATATGATGAAAATCAAATATTGAAATCATCAATTCTTGGATTTATGGGCTTGTTTCTTGACCTAATTTCGTTCATATACTTGTGCATAACCTAACCTAATGGGAACATACACGAAAAAGCTGCTCACAAATCCATACTCACTTTGCAAAATTCTCATAAAAAGCTTGAAACTGATTTCATAGTGAGAGGACAATTCAAGGCCTAAAAACGATTCTAACGCATTGCTGGACCTTCCAGTAGTCCATTGGCATCAAGAATCAACCCTAACACGTGAAGAATCCAAGAACACAGGCCATACGATTTGTCTTGTTTTTCAAATTCGCATAGCATGATTCATGTGCTTTTAATTGGTTTTCTTGTTTGATTTACACTAATAGGTACCTCATGAAGCGATTGGCATAGGTTAATTGACCTAACTCTTCCTAAACCGAAATCTACCATTGAAGGATATCTAGGGTTTCAGGACTTGAAAATTAGGGCTTTCCTTATATGGTAAAATTGGACCTTAAAACTTGTATGGATGAATTCGTTGCATCAAGACGAAGCAAATGGAAACCTCGCGCTCAATTTATCCTATTTGTGGGCCTATTCGCTATTATGCACTGTTCTATTTAGTGGGGGTTTAAAACCCCCGCTACTTGTTTTATAATTTGCAGGCAAACAAAGACGAAGTACGCGTGGCCTATGATGACTGGAGCATTTGAAATCTGGCGCGTTTTCGTTTGTTCTATATCATTAGCGTTTGTTGTTTTTATTTGTTTTCCACTAACATTACAAACGCGTTGCATGGTTCAGATGGTGGATGTCACGCCTTGCAAACATTGGGACCTGGGTTCGATTCCCAGGTCCCCCCACATTATTCATGATTTTTGCTTTAATATGTTCCTATGCAGCATTCACCCAGAGGCTCACCATACGCACTCACGCTCAGGCTGGCCACACACTCATGATGATCAATCTGAGGGCCACAAAAGGAGGTCTATCATGTACCTCAGTCAACCAAGGCGCACACAAGCGTGGAAAGTCAAACAAGGCCTATGCTGATGGGCCAAATTACTCCAATTCACCTCCCTTTGGGCCTGATACCCCCCCTGGTTTGCATTATTTTTTCAATTTTGTTTATAATTCTTTTTAGATTGTTTTAATTTTTTTTTCTCACCAAAAAAATAATTTTCATAATATAAAAATCAGAAACCAAAAAATGTTTTATATTTAATTTCACCATTAAAATGTTTTTGTAAATAAACTCTAACCATTAATTTAGTTTAATTTAGGTTTTAAACTTTAATCTTTTCTTAATAAATAAAATAGGTAGAATTAGGGTTTTTGACATTTTCATCTTTTTTCTTAATTAATTATTTTTCTCATTATTTATTATTATAATTACTATTTATTTTTGTGAATAAACATGTAAATTAATTAATTAGCGTAAATTAGGTTAACTTTGATATTTTCTTTAATAACTAAAAATAATCTAGAATTAGGGTTCCCAATTTAATTTTAATTTTCTTTATTTTCATAAATACAAAACATAAAAAAAAAACAATTTCTTTTCTTTAATTAAATAATTAATTATCTTTAATTTCATTTAATTTCAAAAGGGTCACAACCCTCGGACGTCCTAACTTTTATTCTTTCGCAAGTTATTCTTTTTTCTTTTCGAATATTATGTAACTGCTCAAGGATTGTAATAGTAATTAGGAATTTATTTACTTTCTGCGTCTTTTACCAAACGGGTCTTTGTATTTTGGCGATGTATAGACCCGCGCCTTGTAATAGCGTAGTTTTATCTTTCCGTCATTTTAACTTTCCGCACTCTTAAATTCTAAATTGCATGAAAGAATGTATGGTTAATTAAAAACAAGCGTAGCTCACAAATGCCATGATCAAAGATAAACTCAACTGAAAACAACACACAAATTCACACACTACTCTTAGGGTACGCCTCACCTGTTGCCTTCGAAACGTGGTCGTCAAGCATAGGACGTTTTAGTAAGTCCATATGTCCATGATCCAGTTGCCTCGAAACAGTTGCCTCGAAACGGTTGCCTCGGATTAAAAAAAAGGATCAAGGACATAAGGGTAGCTTCTAAGGTGTCCTAACTATTGCTTCAGTGACCACACTGTCCCTAAACTCGAATTGACCCGAACACCTCCAACGGTGGTGCTACCTACCTCTCAATGGTGGGATGGCACTACCTTAAGGACATTTACACAGCCTAACTCCTTAGGGTAGGTAGATGACTCATAGATACTTGCTCTCTCTAAAAAACAAACAAAAACCTTTTCATACCGACACTTTCAAAAAGCTTTCAAAACAATTTTTCAAACACTCTTGAGGACTGATACAAGAGTTATTCCGAAATCTTTAAACGAAACTTTTTCAAAACCCACACACACTTGAAAAGCAAACATCTTTTGAAAACATAAGAGCAAGTACCTAAGAGCCCATGGATAACCATGGATAGAAAGGGTGCTAACACCTTCCCTTTCTATAAGTATACCTCCCGAACCGAGAGATAATCTCATAAGGAATTTTGCTGTGCTTTTGTCCTGTCCATGTTGGAGAAAATAAAAGACGGTGGCGACTCTTGCTTCCGCGACATTTCGCGATCCAGCGTTTAAATAGTTAGTTCTAAATCCACCGATCAAAGTACCCAAAAATTTTCCCTCTCATTTTACTCAACACATGTCCATTGAGATCTTCAATTTGCTCAAGGTTGCCCAAGAGTAGACCAGACAAACTCCCTCCTAAGGCAGTGTACCTCAAATTAGGGTTTCCATTTCCGTCAAGATGGGTGAACCACAAAGGCCTCATATTCTATCCATGGTCTTAATATGATTTCAAGACCCTACATGTCAAGTTTCATGCCTTGCACAAGAAGTTGGCTCAATCAATTGCTCAGATGCTTGAGAATCGACTGTATTAGGTCAAAAGTCAACTGTGACCCACATACAGTCAAACTTCAAGATTTTTGGTCAACATTAACATTTTGGAGTGAATTTCATCATTTGATTAAGGGTTGATCATTATTCCCCAAGGAATGCTCCAAATTCATCAAAACCCAAAAGTTGCTAAATTAGGGTTTCTTAGTAAAAGTCAACCAAACTTTGACCAAGCATAACTTCCACATGCTTTATCAGAAATTTTCCATCCAAAGCTCATTTTAAAGAGGATGCAATTCCCTACAACTCATCGTCAGCCCATAAGTTCAAAATATGCACCCACAAAAAGATATGAATTTCTACATTATGGGTCCTTTTGAAAAGTCAACAAAAACACCTTTTGGGTCAAAGCTCCTTACATGGACATGGAAGACTCAATTGATATGAGACCAAAAGGGTTGCTTAGGGGACATCCTAAGCTTTCTAAAAAGTCCAAGAAAACCTCTCTAGGGTTAAATTTGGAGGAGATATTCCTTGTCAAAGTTGACCCTTTTTGTAAAATTGCCAAAAGTCAAATATGCTCAAAAATGCACTTTTTGCTAAATGGGCCTAACTTTTTATGCTTGCACCTCACTTATAATATGGTCCACGACTAAAATATTCACCCACCCATTATTTTCTTCATTTTTCAATTTATTTTGATTTTTTATTAATTAAAAATTATATTAAATTAAATAATTGATGAATAATAGCAAAGATATGATTTGATTTGGTTTTTGGATAGGTTGGAAATCAAAATATGCTGAATTATCAAGGCCAAAACGAATCAAGCATAATTGGTACAAGAAAGGGATGATTTGGCTAAAAATAGCAAGTTTGCATATGGCTAAAGAATCAAATCAAATCTCATAAAAACTTCAAGATCCAATTTGTTTTGCAACCCTAATTCATTGAGGGATATATAATGAACAAGAAAAAAGCAAAAAAGGGGGGGGGGGGTTAGTAATCGTGAAAGAGGCAGAGAAAATTCAAAAAATTCAAAGAAAAGTGTGAATCAGTTTTCACTCCACAGGCCAATTCAAGCCATTCCAACTCTTCCAATCGTTCCTTGGACCTTCCCAGAAGCTAATACGATCAGTTGCACGCATTCTTGCGCCCAGAATCTTCCCCTAGCATTCATATGGTTTGCCCATATTTTTAAAATCGATTATTGTATTTCTTGCATCATTAGCATGTTTAAGTTATATATTTGTGATCCTCATTGTGTTTGCAAGCTAACTGGATAATTTAATTGCATTTTTGAAGCCTATATGTGCTTTTTCCATTGTTAGGGTTTGTATGTGCAGTTTAGGGGTTTGTTCTACAGGTCAAATTGGGCAAAAAGAAGGGGTACCATGATGTTCACAAGATCAAAACGAGTTGATCTATATAGTTAGATTTCATTTATCTTGCGTTTTGTGGATTTTTGAGTTTTACAGGTTTGTAGCTACAGACCTTTGTCCATAGGTAAAGGTACAATCACCTAAGGCGATAGAGAGAGGTAGAAGAAGGTTAGGTGTCAGCCAGCCATTTGTCCATTCGAACCAGCGCACACGTTTTTTTTTTCACTAACCACATTGTTTCATATATTATATTGTGTTTTCATTATAATAACAACTAAACATGATGGCCTAGTGGTTGGGCGTGTTAGTGGTTAGAATGAGGACCTGGGTTTGATCCCAGGTGCCAACAATTTTCTTTGTTCTATTTTTCCTTTACAAATCAGGTACTTCATTCTCTCAAACGTCCACCATGTGCTAGCAATATCCAACCAGTGGATCCAGGATCAATCAGATCCAATGCCTCAAACAATGAGAGACCATGATGCACCCTCCAGCCAGCACTCCATGGGATCAAGCATATTGACCGGGCTTGAAGCGTTTTGGGCCAAAAAAATTCAGATTTGCACCCCCCAGATTACTCATTATACAGGCCCAGTTTGTAGTTTCTTTCTTTTTTTTCTTTTTTTAATCTCTTTAATTGTTTTAATTAATTAACACAAAAATTATTATTTTTCATAAAATCAACAAATCATAAAAAATAGCCTTTTTATAATATTTATTTAATATAATTAGTAAATTAGATAAATTTAATTTATTTTTCATAATTAAAATCAAATAGAAACTAGGTTTTTAATTTTACAATTAAATCTCTTTCCTCAAATAAAAAACCACCAAAAATACACAAAATCTTGCTTTTTTTTGTAAAATATTTTACTTTCTTGAAATTATTTAATTTAGTTTAGATTAGGTTAATTTCAATTTCTTTTTCATAATTAAAATAATTAGAATTAGGTTTTTAGTCGTACATAACTCAATTAATTCTTTTCTCAAAAATAACTTAATTATTTTTTCAATTAGATTTTAGGGTTTTCAATTTCTCCTCGTATTTAATTCACCGTGCATTTAATTATTTCTTTTCCATTATTTTTGTAACTGACAATGGTTTGTAATAGTTAAACTAGGGTTTTATTTGCTGCTTTAACCCCCGATTCTTTGGTTATGTAATTAATCCCCATCCCCCGAAGCCTTGTAATAGCTAGGTTTATTTTTTCGCATTTTAAATTCCTGCAAATATTTAAATGTCTAGATGTATGCTAATAGGATTGTATGGCAAGAATGTCTGGAAATTAAAATAGTAGATCACCTAATGTGCAAAGATTAAATAACTGAAACGATTCACATGCACATATTCACTCCTAGGGTTTACCTCACTTCGGTTTCCTTTGGTAAACAATCATTAAGCATAGGAGATTTTAGTGGTTTCCCTCCAATCTAAAAAGATCAAATTGTCCCATTCGAATGTCACCTCGGAAATGTCACCTCGAAAATGTTGCCTCAGAAAGATCTTAAGACTCTAGGGTTACTACTAAAGTTTTCTAACTATTGCTTTAGTGATTGCACTTGTCCCTTTCGAATGTCCCTTACAAACACCAACAATGGGGCTAACTACTCCTTAATAGTAGGATAGCGTTGTCTAAAGGAAACAAGAACAAACAATCTTTTTTCGAGTAAGTAGAATCTTAAGTACTTGCTCAATGAAAACTTTTCACACAAACACCTTTCAAAATAAATTTTCAAAACCAACTTCGTCACATCCTTGAGGAATGATACAAGGGTTATCACGAAGTAAAACATTTTCAAGACAAACATACACAAGCAATTTGAAAAAATGAGCAAGTACCTAAGAGCCCGTGGAAAACTACGGATAGAAAGGGTGCTAACACCTTCCCTTTCTATAATCTACCCCCCGTACTCAGAATATCTCAAAAAAAGGTTTTTTATTTTCTTTTCTTTTTCCTTTTCCATGATTGGATGAAATAAAAGTCGATGGCGACTCTTTCTTACCATGACTTTTGCAAACAAAAAATGAAAACCAGTATTAACAGTCGGTTCTGCCACCGTATCACACCGTCCATATTCGAGAATTAATCTCAAACCTTTTTTTTGTTGGTAAACCCGTCTTGTTTCCGAAATTTATACTGCATGGTCATATAGATAGTTACCCCGTCCTATTTCTGGAATTAATCTATGACCCTCTTTTGTTGGTAAACTCGTCCTCTTTTAGGAATTCATACCGCTTGGTCATATAGATAGTTGCCCCGTCCTGTTTCAGGAATTAATCTCTGACCTGTTTTAAAATTGCTGATGATATTCGTTTGTTTGCAAACTTTACCTAAAAAGACAAAATTATCTTTATATAATATCGTGATGAATGTAATACATTAATGATGCTCTCAAGATAAATGAGAATGTTATATATGTTTCGGTATGCATATGAGACGATGTATTGTGAAATGATGTATGGATGCAATATGTTGTTGAAGCATATCAGTAGCTCCTTATAACAATCTAGCTGGGGAAAATAAATCCCAGATTATTGTTGGGGATGAAGAAAGTGATTCCTCAATTTCTATCGGAGATTCCCGCTTTATTTGAGGATACTCCATTGGGGATTTTTGACTTCTGCTGAAGGATAGAGGCATTCAAAGAGAGTTGGTCATTCTCCGTTCTTTTTGTTGAAGGATTTGATTCTTACGCACCCTGACTGGGGATAAAAGCGATGGATATTCCTCTGGTGTGCTATCTGTCCAGGTTTCAGATATCATAGCAACTCTTCTGGGGATAGCAACTTTGATTAAATCCTGTTGGAGAAGAGATTTTTTTTAGGGAAATATGGCATTGGAGTAATGAACTCCGATGGGGAATTAAGTTCATGTAAACTGTGTCGAGGAAATAAACTCTTGTGGGGATTGGAATTTTATAGTATGTGTTGAGGAAGTCTCCATTGTATGCTGGAGAAATGATCAAACTTCCTTATCCGCTAGGGAACCTATTAGGGATGATTATCAGGTCAAGCTATTCATTAGGGATATGGAGGTGAACTGTTGGAAGATGCCAGAATTTGTGCCTGTAGGCATATTAGACTTGCTGGGAAATATATCTCTGTTGGGGATTATCTTGCGAAGATAGCTCTATAGAGATAGTTTCATGGAGATTGCTCTGTAGGGATTTATGAATCACTTAAATAGTACCCCTACTCCTAGAGTCTTCGATAAATCCTAATCATATTTTCATGCATATATTTGTAAATGGTAATCATATTCAAATGCTTATGTTTATTCAATATAATCATTGGACGTTTTCGTAAACAAAATAGAGAAAATAAAAAATAGTTTTTCTAAAATTGAAACTGATTGCATTGATTTGGAAGATTTATCTATAAACAAATAGTTTTATACAAAGAGACAAAAGTCCTAGTATGAGGAAATCGTCGTGAAATAAATAAGTGTACAAAGAGAAACAAAGAAAAATAGCTATGTGGAAATGATCCTATTGAGTTTCAACTCTGATATTTCCTATATGTCTTCAAGAATCTCATCCCTTGCTATCGAAAGAAATTGAATGGATTAATCTATACCGTTTGAACTTGACGTAGCTAGTCATGATGGCTGTTAGAAAACAGGTGATCGAACGGGACATAGTCGTGCGCTTTAATCCCTAAATTTTGCCTGGACCTCCCTTTAGGGTTTTCAGTCCACCGGGATACCCTGTTTTGCCCAAGCCGCCTTTTCACGTTTTCAACTTTTCGGGTGTACATTATATATATATATATATATATATATATATATATATATATATATATATATATATATATATATATATATATATATATATATATATATATATATATATATATATATATATATATATATATATATATATATATATATATATATATATATATATATATATATATATATATATATATATATATATATATATATATATATATATATATATATATATATATATATATATATATATATATATATATATATATATATATATATATATATATATATATATATATGTATGTATATATATATCCCTAATTTTTGCCCGAACCCTTTTGGTTCGTCGGGATGCCCTTATTTTTTCCTAGGCCAGTCAACCTAGCGGGTCTCTTTCATGCGTAGTACTTTTTGACTATGTTCGTGTTCATAGGGTATGGAAGATATTCATTGTCCGTGGTGGTAAGTATCATAGCGCCGCCAGAAAATATCTTCTTAATCACAAATGGCCCTTCGTACGTGGGAGTCCATTTTCCCCTAGGATCACCTTGTGGTAAGATGATGCATTTTATTACCAAACCGCCAACCTGATACACTTGAGGTTTGATCTTCTTGTTAAAGGCCTTGATCATGCGTTTTTGATACATCTGTTGTACCCCAATTTTTGCCCCTAAGATTCCTCTATCATATCATATCAACTCGATCATAACAAGATCACATTAGGGTTGGTTCTTCCTCTTTTTCTATCTCCTATCTTTAAGTTTGCTCTTGAGGAATCTCCAAGCACCTTGGTTGTGTATTTCATATATGTGTTGTTGACTAACTTCTAATCAAAATACAAAAAAAATATTTGTCTTTGTCTTTGTATATTTTTGTTTTGTAGGTACCAAGTTGAAGCATCTGACAAATAAGGATTTCTGGTATTATTTTCCTAAAATCTCTATTTCCAAAGAAAAACAATTAAAAATTTTCATTTTTTTCACTGATGCAATCGATTGCTCTTAGAGTGCAATCGATTGCACATAGTGCATTTTGTGCCATTTTTGAAAAAATACATTGTGCAAATTGATTTGCACTATAATGCAATCGATTACACAACGTGAAAATTTGAAAAAAAATCAGCAATTTTAAACTTGTCAAATTTTGGCTCCAATTTTCCTTCATTTTTGAAAGATGTATCATTAATTCAAATTTTAGTGCCAATCTTTCATTTTTAAAAAGAATTATCATTAATTCAAATTTTGGCTCTAATATTTGAAAGAATTATCATTAATTCATATTTTGGCTCTAATATTTGAAAGAGTTATCATTAATTCAAATTTTGGCTCCAAGAATCAATTACCAAATTACCACTAATCACAATCCTAAAACTCTATAAATAGAGCCCTCATTTCATTCAAATTTCAAGCTTTTGATAGCCAATTCCACCTTGCTAAAAAATCTCTCAATTCTCTCCATCTACCAAATTCATTCAAAGCTCCATTTTCAAAAAGTTAGTAAGCTTTGCATTGAAGCTTACTAATCTTTGAGCTAAACCTTCATCCAAACACTTTTTCTCCATCAACTCTCTACATCCAATCTTGATTAATTGATTCTTGTTGTTGAATTGAAGCAAATTCTTGAAGTTGTGTTGATAGTTCTCTAGATCTATCTTTAGTAAGTTGGATAATTCATCTTTCACAATGTGATCTCTTGGTGAACATTGGGATTGATTCATTGAGCATTCTTTTGTGATTCCAATGGTGTTATTTGAAGAAGTGAAAAACACAAGAAGGGGGGTTGAATTGTAAAACTGAAAATCAATGCAATCAACACGATATTTTTATCCTGGTTCGTTTGATCTCAAACTACTCCAGTCCACCCGTCAGGGTGATTTCGCCTCTCTCCAACGAGGTCTTAATCCATTATATTCAACTGAATATTACAATATGCTTTAACAACTGCTAAAGCCTTCTTGATGCAAACCACAAACCGGTTTCACAAGGAATTACTTTCTTACAAAGAATTGAAATCTAGGTGTGTGAATGTTTTCTACAAAATTGTTTATCACAACTGTGATACTACACACATTAAGCTTAGGAGAACTAGATTGCTAAAATAATTTGGTAAGGAATTTTGGAGCTTTTAGAAAACTGAGAGTGAGGAAGATGATGAATAGCTTTTTGGCGTGTAGATTGTTGTAGAGCATTAGCCAATTCAATCTTCATTGACTTGTTTATATAGCATTGGAATTAGTGTACGTTAGAGCAATAATTCTGTTTCAATGCCAATAACATTCTTTCCTTATTAAGCAGATCTTGTCTGGAATGATGCCGTTGGTAATAACTATTCTTGAATGCACAGTACCGTTGCCACTTAAGCGTGTTCTGGCTTTGGCTCATTCTGACGCTGCTTAAGTGCTGATGAACTGTTGTTGTCTTTATCAGAGTTCAGAGTGTTGAGCGCAGATCTGTTCATCAAGCTTCAGCATAAGCGCAAGTTGATCTTCTGATTCTGGTATCTGATATACCATCTTCTGATGCTGATGTTGATAGCCAATATTCTGATGCTGATGAGGATGTTCTCATGATGATACCTATCAGAGTTTCTGTAAAACAGAGTGTAATTTTTAGGTAGCAAATAGTTCTTACATGAATCATACAATTAATATATCTTAGCATTTTGTTATCATCAAAACTTAAACTTAGGGTAGTAGATTCAAACTTTGTTCTAACAATCTCCCCCTTTTTGATGATGACAAAAACTAGAAATTTTTTAATTGAAAATAAACGAAAAGTATCAGAGATAACTAAATAATAAGGAGTATCAGAATTAAGTAGGAAGTTATCAAGGATAAGGGATAAGAGATATCAGAGTTTAGATCGGAGATACTCCCCCTGAATTTATTACTTCCCTTTTTAATTCCAAGAGTTCTCCAGGATCAGATCTTTATTGATTTGAACATCAGAATATCAGAGCTTCAGATCAGAGTATCAGAGCTCATCAAAATATCAGAGCTTCAAGCTTCAGTGTATCAGAGGTGATTAACTTCTTGTACCTGTAGACTTATGAAAAAACAGAAAACATTCAAGTATATCAGAGTGTTATAATGTTTGAGACTTTTTGTCTCAGTAATCCGTTATTGAAAAATATCATTCTTGTTCTCCCCCTTTTTGTCAGCAATCAAAAAGTGTAAGTGATGTGCTAAAACAATCACAGCAGAAAAACTTGTTATATTAAAGTTCAGAGCCAGACAAAACAATACAAATGATATGCAAAGAAAACATTGAAAATATCATGAATGAAAAAGCTAAGGTTGGGGTGGGAAGCGTGTGAACAGAGTCTCCAGCATTGCCTTAATCTGATCAGCAGTTTCAGTCTGCTTGTGCACCATGCTGACTACTGTATTTATCTTGCTGTCTTGCACGTCCATCCTTTCCTTCATCTTCTGATCATTTTCATCCATTCTTTGCTGCAGACGAATATCATTCAGCTTCAGCTCTTCCAGAGTCTGCCTGTCCAAGGCAGCTTGAGAAACATCAGAAGCAGGAAGCTTCTGAGAGCTTTCTGCAACATCTTCAGCTTGTCTAACCTCTTCAGCTTGAGTTGTCTGATCTTCTTCTGGCTGCACTTTTGAAGCTGGGCGCTTCTCAGACCATGGCTCACTATCCAGAAAGAGCACTTCATCCTGTGGCAGCTGTCTTTCAACTTCCTTCAGTAGCTTGCTGAAGCTCTGTTGTGCCTGCTCATAATTGGTGTCTTGCAATTTGAGGGCTTCAGCACGTACCCATATTCTGAAACGAGTCCAGAGCTGGTCTAAGGCAGCAGGATCAATCATTCCAAGACAAACTTGCTTTAGAGAAGCAATCCATTGCTGCAAACCTGTTTCAAAATTCACAATGCCAGAGCCAACATCTGGCTGTTTTGGTTTAGGAATGGCTATTTTGTGTTTGAGATTAGCAAGACGGTCAAGGATTGTTAAATCGATGAAGGTCCTGCTGTGGTTTTCTGTAGTTTGTTTGGGAGATGGAGTTGGAGAATCAGAAATAATAATAGGACTGTTTGGAGTTTTTGGAGGGGTAGTTTCTGGCGAGGATGGCAGTTGGGCCAGGGTTACAGTTGTTCCACATGGCAGCTTAATTGCCAAGGGTTGTGGCTCAGAGGATTGAGGAGAATGAGGTTCAGGTGATGGAGTTTCAGAGTGATGAAACTCAGGTTGTGGAGGAGATGGTTGAGGTGATGGTGGATGCATTTTTGGTTGAGGAGAGGGAGGAGGAATTGCTGGTTGTGGAGAAGGAGGTGGAATTTCTGGTTGTTTTGGAATTTGTGGTTCTTCTGGTATGGGTGAGAGAGGTTGTTCTGGTTGAGGAGAGTGGGCAATTTCTGGTTTAGTGTTTGGATTTGTTGAGAGGTGATCAGAAACACGTTGATCAATGTCAGACAAAACTTTGTCAAGTTCTGATGCTGTTGATGTTATGGGTTTTGGAGTTTGGGTTTTGGTGCGGGGTCTCCCGAGAGTCAGTGACTCAGAAGGGTCATCTTCTGGTTCGGTTTCATCAATAGTTGGTATGGGGATTGGAAGTTCATGTGAAGCTGGGGTTGGGATTGATGTTGGAATAGCAGAAGAATTTAAAACAGAAGCAGCAGATAAATTACCTCTTTTCTTAGGTGTCTGCTGGGATGGTCCTTCTGAAGTTGCCTTTCTTTTCTTCGTTTTCTTCATAGTAACTTCTGGTTGTTGTTGGTGCAGATCTTTGATATTCAGTTTGGGATCTGTACCATCAGCCTTGCAAGCGTCCAAGTATCTGAGAACCACAACTGGTTTTGATTCAATCTCAGAGAATAGTGGAAAGTCGTTCAGTGGGACTCCTCTGCTGGTGATGTCAGCAAGAGGAGTGACGCTGGGCTCCTTTCTGATATTCTCTATCAGTTTCATTTTCTTCAGATTCTTGGTGTTCAGAGGCTTGCCAACAGTTGGTTCAATAGAACTTAATTCCTGAGCTTCTGTAAGGTGCTCTATCAGCCTATTCTCAGTCAGAATATCTAATATTAACCTGCCAAAGGGTATCCAATCCCTCTTTGTCCTTTCTTCTTCCCTTGTCTCCTTGACGCTGGTCCTGAGGTGATTAAACAAAAGATGAGCCAAGTTGATTTTTACCTTCTGATTAATAAAATAGATCAGAAACTGCTGATCTATATTTATGTAATCAGGGGAGCTTGTTGGCTTCCTGTGATTAAAGCACCCCAGAATGATCTTCGCCCATATTCTATCCTGATCCTTTAAGTCTCTGATCTTGCTACTGGGAACCCCATGGGTGAAAATCTTCCTTGCAATGACAGCAACGTTAGAGCATCTTTCAGCCATGTCGATACAGCGGATACCACCACCACTGTATCCAATCAATCTTGCTATGTGATCCTCAGTGATCACAATCTTCTTTCCCATTATGTAGGAGGTGACTTGATGCGTTGAAGAGTACGCATGAATCCATAACTCCTTGACCAAGACTGGGAACATTGGTCCAACCAACCTATCAAAATATCTCTCCCATCCCTGTGCCCTAACTTCTTCTGTCAAGTCAAATCCATTTTCTTTCAGACTGGAGAAGTCAACAATTAGTTCAGACAGCACTTCCAAATTCTTCAGTGGTGTAAGGAGTGTTCTGAAGGGAACTTGGTATTGTTCAGAAGAACCCTCCTTCTGAGAACCTGCAGAAACATTGCTGGAGGTTGCCATGTTCACACTTAGGGTTTTTCTGAGAAAACTGAAAAATGGGTTTCTTTTGAGAGAGATGAACACACAAGGAAAATGCAGAAAAATATTTGTAAGATTGTAAGAAACGGTAAAGGATTAATGTGAGATGTTAATGTGCTTAAATAGATTTCAAAATAATTTTTGAAAGTGTAAACGGTTTCAAGAAAGAAAAATAATTCATGATTACGTTTTAAAACATGATTACTTTCATTTAATGCTTGCTTATTTTGGGGGATTTGAGAAAGATACTTGAAACGGTTACCAGACATGTGTCTCAATGCACCCAATCAGCGTTTTGCCTTCTCAGAAGCGTGCACGCGTTCTGCTTCAGAGATTTACTAATGATTGGATGACACTTGTTTGATTTAGTAAGCAGCATGTCTATCCTTTAGCTGAAACGCTCAGATCTTTAAGAATAGCATATGATACAATCTGCATGTTCTATCTTTCTGAAAAGAGATTGATCAGAAGTTTACAGTAAAACAAATACATTCTGAAGATAAATATATAGAATTAGAACATTTTCACTCTGGGCAGATTTTCATGCTGAGATGTTTCAGAATGAAATTGAACCTATCTTCAGAAAGGGGTTTAGTGAAAATATCAGCCCATTGATGGACTGTATCAATAAACTTTAAGTTCAAAATTCCTTTCTGAATATAGTCCCTAATGAAATGATGTTTTATTTCTATATGCTTAGCCCTAGAATGTAAAATGGGATTCTTACTTAAGCAAATAGAAGAAGTATTGTGACAGAGTATAGGGATGTTACTCTCAAAAATCTGGAAGTCTTCAAGCTGACTTTTCATCCAGAGCATTTGTGTGCTACATCCTGCTGCTGCTATGTACTTAGCTTCTGCTGTTGATAGCGCAATTGTGGATTGCCTTTTGCTGGACCAAGAGATCAGGTTTTCTCCCAGAAACTGGCAGCTTCCAGAAGTACTTTTACGCTCTACTCTATCTCCAGCAAAGTCAGCATCGCAGTAGCCTACTAAGCTGTAATCACTAGATTTTCTATAAAATAAACCCAAATTAGTAGTACCTTTCAGATACTTGAAAATTTGCTTAACAGCTGTTAAGTGAGATTCTCTAGGATCTGATTGGAATCTAGCATAAATACATACGCTGAATAAGATATCAGGTCTTGAAGCTTTCAGATAAAGGAGAGAACCAATCATTCCTCTGTAGACCTTCTGTTCTACCTTTTTGCTTACCTCTCCTCTTTCCAGAATGCACGTGGGATGCATTGGAATCTTTGATGGTTTACATTCTGAGAGGTCAAATTTCTTCAGAAGATCTCTGACATATTTGCTCTGATGAATGTAAGTTCCCTCTGGAGTTTGATTGATCTGAATTCCTAGAAAGAATTTCCGTTCCCCCATGAGGCTCATCTCAAATTCTGCCTGCATACACTTAGCAAATTTTCTTCCAAGAGAAGGATTAGTAGATCCAAAAATAATATCATCAACATAAATTTGACAGACTAAGATATCATTCTTAACTGACTTACAGAATAAGGTAGTGTCCACCTTCCCTCTGGTGAATTCATTTTCTAACAGAAAGTTACTTAGTCTTTCATACCAAGCTCTGGGAGCTTGTTTCAGACCATATAGTGACTTCTTTAGTTTGAAAACATGTTCTGGATGTTTTGTATTTTCAAAACTAGGGGGTTGGTGCACATAAACCTCTTATTGTATATAACCATTTAAGAATGCACTCTTGACATCCATCTGATACAGAGTGATGCCTCTATTAACAACAAATGAGATTAAAAGTCTGAAAGATTCTAACCTGGCGACTGGGGAAAAGGTTTCTGTATAGTCTATCCCCTCTTGCTGACTATAACCTTGTGCTACCAGTCGTGCTTTGTTTCTGATGACTTCACCTTGTTCATTTAGCTTGTTTCTGAACACCCATCTTGTTCCAATGA
Organism: Vicia faba; assembly: GCA_948472305.1. Classification (NCBI taxonomy): domain Eukaryota; kingdom Viridiplantae; phylum Streptophyta; class Magnoliopsida; order Fabales; family Fabaceae; genus Vicia; species Vicia faba. The sequence goes on from OX451737.1 coordinate 210,386,438, forward strand.
CGTTGAATCCTTTTGGTCTGGGAACAAGATCCCATACGTCATTTCTGGTGAATTGATTCAACTCTTCTTGCATTGCTAGAATCCAGTCGTTGTCCAGAAGTGCTTCATCAATAGAAGAAGGTTCAATCAGAGACACAAGTCCCATGAGGGTTTCTTCAGAGTTTCTGAAGCTTGCTCTTGTTCTGATTGGATCTTCCTTTCTTCCTAAGATAGTTTCTTCTGGGTGATCCAAGCTGCTTCTGGGTGGTCTCTTCTGAGGTTGATCAGCAGCTGTTGTAGGATTTCTAGCAGTGCTCCTTTCAGATGTTGAAAGAGTGTCTTTGTTGAGAGCTTCTGATGACTTGTCTTCAGAACCTGTAAATTCAATTTCCATACCTGCAAAAACTTCATTCTACTTTGACTTTTCAGAGTCAAGCTTATCATCAAAACGAACACTGATTGATTCTTCCACAATCTGGGTTTCTGTATTGAATACTCTGTACCCTCTTGAGCGTTCAGAGTATCCTAACATAATACACTTCTGTGCTTTAGAGTCAAACTTGTTCAAATAATTTTTTGTATTTAACATAAAACAAGTACATCCAAATGGATGAAAATATGAAATGTTGGGCTTTCTGTTCTTCATATGGAGTCTTTTCCAGAATAGGTCTTATTGAGATTCTATTCTGAATATAGCACGCTGTGTTTATTGCCTCTGCCCAGAAGATCTTAGCAACATTTGTCTCATTGATCATGGTTCTGGCCATTTCTTGCAATGTTCTATTCTTTCGTTCTATAACTCCATTTTGTTGGGGATTTCTAGGACAAGAGAAATCATGCAGAATGCCTCTGTCATTAAAGAATGACTCAAAATCTTTGTTTTCAAACTCTCCACCATGATCACTTCTGACTTTAACGATTCTAAGATCCTTTTCATTCTGAACTTGGTTACAGAAGGTAACAAACACAGAGTGTGACTCGTCCTTGTGTCTTAAGAACTTTACCCATGTCCATCTGTTATAGTCATCTACGATTACTAACCCATACTTCTTGCCACTGGCTGAAGCAGTTTTAACTGGTCCAAATAAGTCAATGTGCAGAAGTTCTAATGGCTTAGAGGTAGAAACAACATTCTTAGATTTGAAAGAAGGTTTTGCAAACTTGCCTTTCTGACATGCTTCACACAGAGCATCTGAATTGAACTTAAAATTAGGAAGTCCTCTGACCAGATTGAGTTTGTTAATCTGAGATATTCTTCTCATACTAACATGCCCCAATCTTCTGTGCCAGATCCACTGCTCGTTGTTAACAGACAGAAGACACTTTACATTCTGACTTTTCAGTTCAGAAAGTTTGATTTTATAGATGTTGTTTTTCCTCTTTCCATTAAACAGGATAGTCCCATCTTTCTGACTAACAGCTTTACATGATTTTTGATTAAAGATTATATCATAACCGTTATCACTTAATTGACTTATGGATAACAGATTATGCATTAATCCATCTACTAGCATAACATTATTTATAGAGGGAAGATTTCCATTACCTACAGTTCCAGAGCCAATGATCTTTCCCCTCTGATTGCCTCCAAAGCCAACGTGGCCTCCAGGCTTAAGTTCCAGGCTTTGGAACATATGCCTTCTTCCCGTCATGTGTCGCGAGCAGCCAGAGTCCAGGTACCATGACTGGTGTTTCTGATTTGCTGCTAAAGATATATGCAACATGTATTATTTTATCCTTAGGTACCCAGATTTTCTTGGATCCTGATTTGTTAGATTTACCAAAACTCTGGTTGAATTTTGGTTTCACAGAGTACTTACTGCTAGTGTATTTAATATCATGTGTGTGACCATACACAAAATGTGAGTTCAGATGAGTGTGTTTAGTGGTTAAATCCATGACATTCTTTGGTGTAGGAACCTTACCTTGGTATCCTATTCCCTTCCTGCCGTTTCTGCTAACTCCATAGATCATTGAAGCCATTTTGCTTCTATCTATGCTTTTAGCAAGGAACTTCTGGAAACTGTGATCATACTCCTTGATGATCTCATCAGCGCTGCTGGGAGTTTCAGAAATTGGTTCCTTCTGAGAGTTTTGTAAAGTATTTTCTAATTTTGTAATTTTATTTCTCAGCTCAGAATTTTCCAATTTAAGACTCTCAGCCTTATTAGAGTCAAATTCAAGATTCCTTTTCAGGTTTCTGAATTTAACTCTAATCTGCTGGTACCTTTCCAGAATTTCATTAAGGCTTTCAGCAAGTTTAGCCTTAGTAAAATTAATTGCAAAGTCAGGAAATACCTCTTCAATATCTGATTTTGAGTCTGATTCAGAAGCTTCACTATCTTCTGAAATGTTGGCCATGAGAGCTATGTTTGCTCTCTCATCATCTGATTCTGAGTCAGCTTCAGACGAGTCAAAGTCATCCCATGTAGCCATGAGACTTTTCTTCTTTTCTCTTCCAAACTTCTTTTTGGGCTTTTCCCTCTGAAGCTTTGGGAAGTCACTCTTGTAGTGTCCTTGCTCATTGCACTCATAGCAGATGATGTCCTTGGTGTTTGGCTTTCTGCTTCCTGAGGAGCCTTCAGATCTTCTATATCCAGAGGAAGAATCTGTCCTTCTGTATCTGGAAGAAGACTCGTTCTGATCAGATCTTCTGGGATTCCTGAACTTCCTTTGCCTCTGCTTCCACAGTTGGTTCACTCTTCTGGAGAGGAGAGAAAGTTCGTCTTCTTCTGATGAGGATCCATCAGATGTTTCTTCAACTGCCTGCAAAACTTTAGACTCATATTTTTTGTTAGATTTTAATGCTAAAGTCTTACCTTGCTTCTGGGGTTCATCAGCTTCTAGCTCTATCTCATGACTTCTGAGGGAGCTGATAAGTTCCTCCAGAGAAATTTTGTTGAGATCTTTTGCTAGCTTCAGAGCTGTAACCATTGGCCTCCACTGCTTTGGTAAGCTTCTAATGATCTTCTTGACGTGATCAGCAGTAGAGTATCCTTTGTCCAGAACCTTGAGACCAGCCACCAGAATTTGGAATCTTGAGAACATTGTTTCAATGGATTCACTTTCTTCCATTTTGAATGCCTCATACTTCTGAATGAGCGCAAGAGCTTTAGTTTCTTTGACCTGGACGTTGCCCTCATGCGTCATTCTGAGTGAGTCAAACATGTTCTTTGTTGTGTCTCTGTTAGAGATCTTTTCATATTCAGCATAAGAGATAGCGCTGAGGAGGATGGTTCTGGCCTTGTGGTGATTTTTGAAGTCACGCTTTTGTTGGTCAGACATTGCTTTCCTATCAATCTTTTGACCACTTGCATTCACAGGGTGCGTGTATCCATCTGTCACCATGTCCCACAGATCAGCATCATATGCCAGAAAGAAGCTTTCAATTCTGTCTTTCCAGTAATCAAAATTTTCTCCATCAAAGACTGGAGGTTTGCTGCTGAATCTGTCTTTGTCTTCATTGTTGTCATTACTGATGTGTTGATAAGTTCCTGCCATTGTGTTTTTCTGACGCTGGATCTTGTACTGAAACGGTTAAGTGTTTTAGCTCAGAACCAGGAGCTCTGATGCCAATTGAAGAAGTGAAAAACACAAGAAGGGGGGTTGAATTGTAAAACTGAAAATCAATGCAATCAACACGATATTTTTATCCTGGTTCGTTTGATCTCAAACTACTCCAGTCCACCCGTTAAGGTGATTTCGACTCTCTCCAACGAGGTCTTAATCCACTATATTCAACTGAATATTACAATATGCTTTAACAACTGCTAAAGCCTTCTTGATGCAAACCACAAACCGGTTTCACAAGGAATTACTTTCTTACAAAGAATTGAAATCTAGGTGTGTGAATGTTTTCTACAAAACTGTTTATCACAACTTTGATACTACACACATTAAGCTTAGGAGAACTAGATTGCTAAAATGATTTGGTAAGGAATTTTGGAGCTTTTAGCAAACTGAGAGTGAGGAAGATGATGAATAGCTTTTTGGCATGTAGATTGTTGTAGAGCATTAGCCAATTCAATCTTCATTGACTTGTTTATATAGCATTGGAATTAGTGTATGTTGGAGCAATAATTCTATTTCAATGCCAATAACATTCTTTCCTTATTAAGCAGATCTTGTCTGGAATGATGTCGTTGGTAATAACTCATCTTGAATGCACAGTACCGTTGCCACTTAAGCGTGTTCTGGCTTTGGCTCATTCTGATGCTGCTTAAGTGCTGATGAACTGTTGTTGTCTTTATCAGAGTTCAGAGTGTTGAGCGCAGATCTGTTCATCAAGCTTCAGCATAAGCGCAAGTTGATCTTCTGATTCTGGTATCTGATATACCATCTTCCGATGCTGATGTTGATAGCCAATATTCTGATGCTGATGAGGATGTTCTCATGCTGATACCTATCAGAGTTTCTGTAAAACAGAGTGTAATTTTTAGGTAGCAAATAGTTCTTACATGAATCATACAATTAATATATCTTAGCATTTTGTTATCATCAAAACTTAAACTTAGGGTAGTAGATTCAAACTTTGTTCTAACATTATTTTCTCATAATTTGATGGAATTTTCGTGCTCAATTGGATCCATGATCATAAGGTGTTTGATGGAAAGTTTGAACAAGAAATTGGCCTTTTAAAATGTTGTTTTTGCTACTGTAACAGTGTGCAATCGATTGCAGTCCTGGTGCAATCGATTGCACAGAAGCGTTTCACACAATTTTTTTGAAAATAACACTGTGTAAATCGATTTACACAGTAGTGCAATCGATTTACACAGGGACAAAATGCATTTTTTTGCCATGTTTTGGGGCTGTTTTGATCCATAAATGTTTTTCTACTCACTCCTTTTGATTGTTGGTTTGGATTGCAATTTTAAATGTCCAATTTGTCTTTAAACTCAATGGACTTTGTGATATAGATGAAGTTGGATAAATGTTCATCAATTCAAATCTACCTAAGAGTGAATTATTTAATTTATTTTTGGTGCTTTGGATTAATGATATGTTTAGTGCTTTAATCCATCTAGAGGAGTGGTTGAATTTAAAGATGAAAGAATTTTGAAATGGTGATCCAAATTAGCTTATCATTCCCCTCACTCTTCATCTTATCCCTTTATTTTTTTAATTGTGCTACATGTTAAGGGATGGTGATCTCTATATCATTTATCCAAACATGAAGTACATAGATTGCTATTGACCGACCTTAAAATAGGTGCGACTTCTACATAAGTCCACTTATGATTGCTTAACATAGCGCTAAATTTTGTCCCGATTCGAATAAATGATCATTCGTGGCCCAAAATTATGATTGCAAGCCCAAGGATGTTAATTTTATCTCTTTGATCCAATAACCTTGAGATTCATTGTGTGGAGGCTTTGGTTCTACCAATCCTCTAATGGATCTATAACACCTTTGGTCAACGCGGATCACTTAAACATCGTTGATCATTACATGTTACTTTTTTAGGATTCCAAAATGGATGATATACTTGACAAAAAGCAAATGCAACTTGTTGTGTGGAGGCTTTGGTTCTACCAATCCTCTAATGAGTTCCAAATGCAAGTTTCAAGATGGTCATCCAACTAAACACTAATTTATAACAATTTACTTTACTTTATGCTTTTATTTTTATGCTTTATGTACCATTTAATTTAAGCATTTAAATTTCATGCCATTTTTATTTTGCTCACTTGAGCATTTATTCTTATGCCATTTTTATTTTGCTCACTTGAGCATTTACTTTTATGTCATTTTTATTTTTGATCACTTGAGCTTTTCTTTTCCTTTTGAAGACACCTAATAATTAACATGAACCATAAAAATCTTTAATGATACTTGGACTATTTGGTTACTATCCTTGGCATTATGGAGCGATGGACTTCTTGGACTTAGGATTAGAGACCTTGGCCTATCTTGGAGACTTTGTGACTTTATTTGATATTTTGTCTGGAGTTCTTGAGGTTTACCTCAAGACATTGGGTTGTTTGTTTGTTTCGTGTGCAGGTTATTGTGATTACATACTTTGTTTGTAATCTGGAATTTACTCGTATACAGTCGTTACTCTGCCCAATTTTTGTGAAGACTTAATACACTTGAAGTTTGGTTCTCTCAAGAGGTCTAGTATCTTTGCTTGCTTGGTTTCAATCCGAAGAATGGGAATTCTATATTGACTCATAATGTCAAGTATTGGCTTCTTGTTGGTTAGATGATTCTTATCCCTAGCTTTTACCTTATGCTTTAGGATAGTCCCTTCATCTCCTCCCATCTTCTTTAATTTCAAAAATCTTCTCCCTCCTTTTAAAAAAATCTTCTTGTTTTGAAACTTGAAACATTTTCATAATAAACTTGGAATTATGTCCATGCATTTTCAAAACATTTTCATAAATAAACTTCAATTAATTTAATAATACCTTGACATTTTTTGTGAGAAGACTAAAAGTAAATCAATCTCATTTCAAACCATTTTTGCCACTTTGGCTTTTTATTTTAAAATCTTTCTCAAAAGATTAGACTCTTGTCAATCCTTGTAGTGATGCAAACAACTATACTTCTACAATATATAGTGAAGAGAGATATTTTCCACTTGGGTGTTGAGTGAGGCATTGTTGATTTTAAAATCCAAGCCATATCCTCCACTTTGAGATGATGCAAATTCTCCTTTCTAATGATTGTGGGTAGTAAGTATGTTTTCCACACGGACAATGACGATGATGTCTTATCTCTTAAAATTAACCAACACACTTGTGTTTTAAATTTTTAAAAGAGGAACTACGTGTACCCTGATCCCCTATTGCATGAAAGGTGGTATGTAGGCACTAAAGGTTCGCAACCGCGACGGGTGAAAAAATCATAAAAATATTTCTTTTCTCACCTCCACCATTCATTTTATATACAACACATTTTTATAGCCTAAATATACAGATTTTACAAAGAGGTTCCTGCGGAGTACCGTAGATTTTTAGGGTGAGAATACCTTCCCTTTGCATAACCAACCCACTTACCTTGAATCTTTCCCCCTCTTTTTGGGTTATTCACTCTTTTCCCATTCCTTTGGAAACAATAAAGCGCGGTGGAGATTTTTATTTTGATTTGTATAAAGTCTAGTCAATCCAATGGCTTAGTCTTGAACATTTCTACTGCTACAGAAAAAATGGCGACTTCACTGGGGAAAGATCAACCTCTTGCTGGTCCATCCCTAAGTGGGTTGGGCCAATCTTTGTTTATATCTGTATATGTGTTATTGTGTTTATATGTTATATTTTGTATATATGTTTGTTTGGATTTTCCTGGTTTTCAGGGTGCTTGGTGATTATTTATAAGTCCTATACCCGGACTTGGGCAAACTTTAAGATAGGACGGGCGATATAATCATGTTAACTTTGAGGGAGTAATCCCAAAAAAGGAGGCATGAGATCCCCCACTCAATGGAGGCCCCTTTAACTGTAGTGTCGTTTACCGAGTAATCGGGAAGACGTACTGCTTTCGACCTGGGAGCCTGCCGAAGCTGAGGACCGTAGATTACCTAACCCATCTTGGCCTTTTAGGTGTAGTGCGAAAGCTATGACGGAGTAATCCGGAAATAGTTATCATGAGATACTACGCTCGGACGAGTCTTTCTTGATAATATTACTAATTACCGAGTTAATCGGGAAGTTGATAATATCCGAAGGAAGGATGTAGACTCTGGGAACCTCTAGAACCTTGTTCGGCAAGTGATAACTTTTTAGACCAACACCTTACGGGTAGTACCTTCGGCCTCATGCTCGTGACGTTGAACCTATGAACCCTATATGTGTGATCTTGTGTGTGATTGTTGCATCATGCATCCATGCACTCATAAGCATCTTTTGAAGAAAACAATATTTCAAGGGGTTTAAAGGTTGACTATTTGTGAATACCTCAGGTGTTTTTAACCATGGATTCTGGAAAGAGAAAGACCGGGAAATACAGTTTCAAGGATCCTAAGATAGATGAGTTGATCAGTCTAATCCCCGAGATGGAGTGTTCTGCAGACTTTCGGAAGAAGTATGGATCCATTATTCCTCTCCCTTATTAGATGATCTAGATGAACTGCAACTCGCTTTGGTTAGGATGCAATAGGAAAGGGATGCCTGGAAGAACAAGTTCCAGACTTTATAGAGTTCCTACAGAGCAGACTTGAAGGAGAAAGATGATTTGATCGAGATCCTTGAGAGTCAAGCGGTGGAGTCTATGGAGAGGAAAGGGGATTTATTGTCTCCTAAGCCTCAATCAGGTGTTGATTACTCACTTTCTGATCCAGATGAGTGGAGGGAGGTTACCATCAGACATGTGGAAGAAAACCAGAGGATGAGGGCTCAGATTTCCATGCTCACAGGGAAGCGCCAGCGTACAGATTGATCTCCATTAGTTCCTTTTCTCAGGATTTTAGATTGTATTTTAATCTTGTACTTGGGATCATTGAAACTTGTAATCCATTTTGAAGTTATTATAATAAAAAATTTCAGTATTTCAAAAGCTTTATTACTTGGATGTTTGCAATATGTCTATAAATCTTAAATCCCTTGAAATATTAAATAATGAAGTAAAATAATCATATGCATTGCATATCATGCATCATATTGCACATATTTCTTGCACACATATCCAGGTGCATTACCCAGCTTCTTTACTTTGTTCAGCAAGCTGACTCATCACTACAACACTCGAGCTAATTTCAAAAAGAAGATGGACAACTTGGAACAGGAGAATCGCGAGTTATGCGAAGAATTTTTCGCTTTGAAGGCTAGCTTGGCCAATTTGACTACTCTGATGGAAGCTCTAGTGGTTACTCAGAATCAGCCACCGAGTGTTCAACCTCAACCAACAAGGGCAAGTATTGAAGTTCCGACTGTTCCTGTATCCGCTACTCCGGCTGTTGTTCAAAATCGTATGCCTCAAGGTTATCCGTGGGGAATGCCAGAGAATTTTGCACCTGAAGGTTTCAATTTGGGCCCCCAAGATGCTCCAGTGGTTCAAAATGTTGTTACTCCAGTACCTCCTGTGGTGCATACTGTTCCTGCTGCACCTCCTTCGGTGAACTTGGTTCCGTTTGTTAATGAAGATGTGTTTCGTCCTTTCCCTCTGCCGAGTGAAGACTTGGGTTTTTATGACAGAATGGATGATTTCCAAGAGCAGTTTGATAGAATGCAAAGAGAGATGAAGGCTCTTAGAGGAAAAGAGCTATTTGGGCAGAATGTGAATGAGCTGTGTTTGGTCCCGAATAATAAAGTGCCTGATAAGTTCAAGGTCTCAGAGTTTGAGAAGTACAAGAGCAACACTTGCCCTCGTGCTCACTTGGTGATGTACGTGAGGAGAATGTCTACCCACAATGATGATCAGCGTCTGCTGATTCACTTTTTTCAGGATAGTTTGGCCGGCGCAATGTTGAAATGGTACATGAGCTTGGACAGCACCAACATCCGTACTTTTAATTATTTGGGAGAAGCATTCATCAAACAATACAAGTACAATATAGACATGGAGCCCGACGTGACCAGCTTAAGGCCATGGTTCAGAAAGACAGAGAATCGTTCAAAGAGTATGCATAGAGATGGCGCGAAGTGGCTACACAAGTGATTCCTCCCATGGAAGAGAAAGAAATGACTAAAAAATTTCTGAAGACGCTAGGCGCTTTCTACTACGAAAGAATGGTAGCAAGTGCCCCAAGTGATTTTATAGAGATGGTTAGAATGGGTGTCCGCCTAGAAGAGGTAGTAAGAGAAGACCGTTTGACAAAGGGTGAAGGATCTGGAGGTGTGAAAAAGCCAACTTATGGGTTTACAAAGAAGAAAGAGGGGGATACAAATGTTGTTATGCAAGAGTGAAGGGTAAACGCTCCTAGAAGGAATTATCAGCGTCATCAGCAAGTCGCCTCAATTACTCCTGTTATGAATGCCGCTCCAACTACCGTTGCTTATCAAAGACCGTCCCAGCAGGGGAATCAAGGGTATAATCAGAGAAGGGAGAACTATGACCCTATTCCCATGAGCTATGAAGAGCTACTACCAGCATTGATTCAGAAGAAGTTGGTCCAGACACGACCACCTCCAGCCGTACCATCACAATTTCCTTGGTATTACAAAGCAGACCAGACGTGTGCCTTTCATCAGGGAGCACCAAGGCATAGTGTTGAAAATTGTTATCCTTTGAGGACTGGAGTGCAAAGGTTGGTGAAGTATGGAATTCTATCTTTCAAAGGCGTGGGACCTAATGTGAAAGACAATCCTCTACCCAAGCACGGGGAGTGAATGCTGTAAATATGGTGGCCGGTTATCCAGGTGACTTTCGAATTTTTGACATTAATCTGGTTAGAGGGGATTTGGTGAAGATGCACGCAGACCTCTGTGAATTCAGTTATTATACGCATGACCATGTCGATTGTGCTATTTGTAGTACAAACATACATGGTTGCGAGAAGATAAAGGCTGATTTACAGGAGATGATGGATGAGGGTTTAATCCATATAATTAGGCCTAGGGCAGAATATGAAGAGGAAGTGAATATGGTTTATGGATGTCCTGGTGAATTCATAATTTTTGATGTAGAGTATTTGAATGAGGATATCATGCAGTTGCATGCTACTTTCTGCCGTACTGCTGCTCAGGTGGAACACCAATATGGATCTTGCATAGTTTGTTGTCAAGACCTCAGAGGATGTTTTATTGTGAGGGAAGGTGTTCAGTTGTTGTTAGACAATGGAACTATCAAGATCACAGGTCAGAGAGATGAATATCATGAGATTGATATGGTTGAAGTTTGTTTGATGGAAGAAGAGTCAGAGGAAGAGTATGCCTCCGCAGATTAGTATTTCTCTTCAGACGAAGATTTGTTTGCCAGAAATGACCTTTTGATGGTTGGTTGTGTTGAGGAAGGTGTAAATGTCATTGTACCTTGTTTTTGTGCACCCGCTCATCTTGAGGTGGAGTACCATAGCAAACCAGTTGTTACCCCACTGGTAATTAGTCTGCCAGGTCTTGTTCCCTATAAATCGGATAAGGTTGTGCCTTACAAATACAACGCTACAATCTTAGAAGATGGGGTGGAAATTCCCATCCAGCCAATGCCAGATGTTGGAAATATAGCTGATAATAGCAGGGTGACCCGTAGTGGCCGTGTGTTTGTGCCAATTATTCGAAGAGATGTTGTTGCTGGAAAGAAAATTGCTGAGAATGATGAGCCTAAGAAGGCTGCAGGAGAGACTAGTGGAGTTAAATTAGAGAAAGAAGTGGATGATATTTTGAAGATAATTAAGATGAGCGACTACAGAATTGTAGATCAGCTACTGCAGACTCCTTCAAAGATATCTATCCTAGCTTTATTGATTAACTCCTCTGCTAATAGAGAATCATTGATGAGAGTACTAGACCAAGCTTTTGTGGAGAGTGACATTCCATTAGATTAATTCAGCAGCGTAATTGGAAATATTACGTCATGTAACAACTTGATTTTCTGCGATAATGAGTTACCAGATGAAGGGAGGAATCACAACCTTGCCCTCCACATATCTATGAACTGCAAGAATGATTCGCTGTCCAATGTGCTAATTGATAATGTATCCGCGCTGAATGTTATACCGATGAGTACTCTCATGAAGTTAAAGTATCAAGGAGCACCTATGCGGCCGAGTGGCATCATTGTGAAGGCTTTTGATGGGTCGAGGAAATCTGTCATCAGTGATGTGGACTTTCCCATCCATATAGGACCACATTTGTTCCTGATAACTTTCCAAGTCATGGACATTATTCCCACGTATAGCTATTTTCTAGGACGACCATGGATACACGAAGCAGGGGCTGTCACTTCAACTCTACATCAAAAGCTAAAATTTGTGCGTGAAGGGAAGGTAGCGATCATAAATGGGGAGCAGGCGTTGTTGATATCCCATCTATCCTCTTTCAGTATGTAGAAGCGGATGAGGCTGCTGTTGGAACCCAGTTTCAAGCCCTATCCATTGACAACATAAGGATAAATGAGAATTTTGTGGTTTCGCTGAAGGACGCGCAGTAGGTTGTGCGCAATGGTCATAATGCAGTTTGGGGACAACTTGTAGATCCACCCGTGACCAAGAACATAGCTGGTTTGGGTTTCTCTTCGAGAAATAGCAAAGGCGAAAGTTTGAAGTCAAAGTCTTCTGTGAACAATTATCATGATGTTTTCCTCAGCGGAGGCTACCTCCATCCAATTGGCTATGGAATTAATGTTGTTGAAGAGGATGAAGCAGAGCAGGAAGTACCAGATTATGTGACGCATGGAGTCCAAGTTCAGAACTGGTTCACCATTGATGTTCCTTCTTGCATACATATTTCAAAGTAATCTGTTTTGTTAAATATGTTTCTTTCTTTTGAAAAGCTTTCACTCTTCCCAAGGTGGAAGTATTAATGTTGCAGGGCTTATCTGTTTGCTTTGACTGTTAAGATCATTAAGAAAAGTTGTCTTTGCTTCCAAAAAAATATGTCTTTATTTTCTGCTTTTTCTTGGGAAATGGTAATCAAATAAAAAACCTTTCAAAATAATAACTGAAAATTAATCTGCATGATCACTTGTTATATGCGTCAGTCTCTAAAAGCAATCATAAATCATATGTGCAGATTAATTAAAAAACCCGTTGAATACAATGACCCTGCACCCTATCCCAACTTTGAATGTCATGTGTTTGGGGATGAAGAAGAAGATTATGATGAGATTCCAGAAGAGGTCTCACGGTTGCTTGAGCACGAGGAAAATACCTTGCATCCATATAAGGAGCCTTTAGAAGTGATTAATTTGGGTTCAGAAGAAGATCCGAAGGAAGTTAAGATTGGAGCATCGTTATATCCTGATGTGAAGAGCGGGTTGATTGTGTTGAAAGAGTATGTGGATATTTTTGCTTGGTCTTATCAAGATATGCCTGGTCTAGATACAGACATTGTTGAGCATCGTTTGCCGTTGATGCCAGAGTGTCTGCCAGTTAAACAAAAGTTGAGAAGAACCCACCCGGATATGGCAGTAAAGATCAAAGATGAGGTCCTAAAGCAGATTAATGTTGGTTTTCTTGTGACGGCAGTTATCCTCAAGGGATTGCCAATATTGTCCCAGTACCGAAAAAAGAAGGAAAAGTCCGCATGTGCGTAGATTACAGAGATCTAAATAAAGCTAGTCCAAAAGATGATTTTCCATTTCATCACATTGACATGTTAATGGACAGCACTGCAAAATTCAAAGTACTCTCGTTCATGGACGTATTTTCCGGGTATAATCAAATAAGAATGGCTCCAGAGGACATGTAAAAAACAACGTTTATCATACCCTGGGGAATATTCTGTTACAAAGTGATGCTCTTCGGGTTAAAGAACACTGGTGCAACGTACCAGAGGTCTATGACAACCCTATTCCATGATTTGATGCATAAAGAAATCGAAGTCTATGTTGATGATATGATTTCCAAATCCCAAACTGAAGAAGGGCATATAGAAGATTTGTTGAAGTTGTTTCAACGTTTGAGGAAGTATCATCTCCGCTTGAATCCAAATAAATGCACCTTCGGTGTTAGATCGGGGAAATTGTTGGGTTTTATTGTTAGCCAGAAAGGAATTGAAGTTGACCCTGATAAAGTCAAAGCAATTCAAGAAATTCCAGCACCTAGAACTGAAAAGCAAGTCAGGGGTTTCCTCGGGCGTTTGAATTATATCTCCAGATTTATTTCCCACATGACTGCAACATGTGAACCAATCTTTAAGTTGTTAAAGAAAGATCAAGGTTGTGTGTGGACGGATGATTTCCAAAGGGCATTTGAGAGTATTAAAGTTTATCTTCTTGAACCTCTTATCTTGCTCCCTCCCGTAGAAGGAAGACCGTTGATTATGTATCTAACAGTGTTAGATAAATCCATGGGTTGTTTTCTGGGATAACAGGATGAAATGGGAAAGAAAGAGTTCACCATTTATTATCTCAGCAAAAAGTTCACTGATTGTGAGTCGTGGTATTCCATGCTGGAAAATACATGTTGTGCTTTGGCCTGGGCGGCAAAGCGTTTGCGGCAATATATGTTGAATCATACCACTTGGTTGATCTCCAAAATGGATCCAATCAAGTATATTTTTGAGAAGCCTGCTCTTACTAGGAGAATTTCCCGCTGGCAGATGTTGTTATTTGAATATGATATCAAATACCGCACTCAAAAAGCTATTAAAAGTAGTGTGTTGGCAGATTACCTTGCTCACCAGTCGATGGAAGATCATCAGTCTGCAGAATATGAATTCCCCGATGAGGATGTGATGCTTCTGAAAGTGAATGATTGTGATGAACCATTGCCTGAGGAGAGCCAGGACCCTGAATCTCATTGGAGTATGATATTTGATGGATCTGTGAATGCTTATGGTAAAGGAATTAGTGATGTGATTGTCACTCCTTATGGATCGCACATTCCTTTTACTGCAAGGTTAACATTTGATTTCACTAATAATATGGCGGAATATGAGGCTTGCATCATGGGTCTTGAGGAAGCTATTAATCTCAGAATCAAAATTCTAGATGTGTATGGTGATTCAGCTTTGGTAATAAATCAGATTAAAGGAGAATGGGACACACGTCACCCTGGCTTGATCCCTTACAAAGACTATGCAAGAAGATTATTACCCTTCTTTAATAAAGTTAAATTCCATCACATTCCTAGATATGAAAATCAAATGGCGGATGCTCTGGCAACTCTGGCTTCCATGTGCCAAGTAAATACTTGGAATGCTATACCTCGAATTACAATTCGGCGGCTGGATAGGCCCGCTCATGTGTTTGCAACAGAGGAGGTAGTAGATGAAAAACCTTGGTATTATGATATCAAGCATTTTCTTCAGACTCAGGAATACCCGATTGGTGCATCGAGGAAAGATAGAAAAACACTGAGAAGATTGGCAGGCAGTTTCTTCCTCAGTGAAAATGTGGTATACAAATGAAATTATGACATGGTCTTGCTCAGATGCATGAATAGACACGAAGCAGACATGTTGATGCATGAGATTCATGAGGGTTCATCTAGCACTCATGCTAATGGACATTCGGTGGCTAAAAAGATGCTACGAGCAGGCTATTATTGGTTGACAATGGAATCTGACTGTTACAAATTTGCAAAGAAGTGCCATAAATGCCAGATTTATGCGGATAAGTTCCATGTGCCTCTGACACTTCTCAATGTGATTTCCTCCCCATGTCCTTTCTCTATGTGGAGTATTGACATGATCGGGATGATAGAACCCAAAGCTTCGAATGGACACCGTTTTATCTTGGTAGCAATTGACTACTTTACCAAATGGGTAGAGGCTACTTCATATGCCAATGTTACCAAACAGGTGGTTGTACGTTTCATCAAAAACAATCTTATATGCCGGTATGGTGTGTCGAGTAGAATCATCACTAACAATGGCTCGAATTTGAACAACAAGATGATGACAGAACTGTGTGAAGAATTCAAGATTGTCCATCTCAATTCATCTCCATACAGGCCAAAGATGAATGGGGCTATTGAACCTGCTAATAAGAATATCAAGAGAATTATCCAGAAAATGGTTGTTACTTATAAGGATTGGCATGAAATGCTCCCTTTTGCTCTTCATGGATATCGAACATATGTTCGCACTTCAACAGGAGCAACCCCGTTCTCCCTAGTATATGGAATGTAAGTTGTACTCCCTATTGAGGTAGGGATTCCCTCGTTGCGTGTGATAATGGAAATCAAGTTGACAGAGGCTGAATGGGTCCAGAACATGTTTGACCAATTGAATTTGATTGAAGAGAAGAGAATGATAGCTTTATGTCATCGGCAGTTATATCAGAGAAGAATGAAGAAAGCTCTTGATAAAAAGGTCAAACCTCGTGAATACAGAGAAGGCGACCTCGTGCTCAGGAAGATCATGTCTTTCAACAATCACAGTTATCAATCCAACAACCGATGCTCGAGGTAAATAGCCAATGATAGAGTCTGCCCAGATAAAGGCGCCAAAAGAAGCTACACTCAAGGACACCTCTGGACAAGAGTTGGAAGAGGTTTTGAGAATCATCTGCATGAGCGACTATAAAATTGTTGAACAGCTGGGGATGACCCCGTCCAAAATCTCCATGCTATTTTTATTACTATGTTCTGAAGCCTATGCGCAGGCTTTAGTAAAATTCTTAAATACTTCTCATGTGCCGCAAGAGATCTCGGCTGATCAATTTGGAAGTTATGTGGATAGCTTAACAATTGATAATGGATTAGGCTTCTATGATACTGACCTGACTCCAAATGGGAGAAATCATAATAGGACCATGTTGTTGTACCCCAAAATTTTCCCTCTCATTTTACTCAACACATGCCTATTGAGGTCCCCAACTTGCCCAAGGATGACCAAAAATTGACCAGACAAGTTCTCCTCTTAAGGCAATAAACCTCAACTAGGGTTTCAATTTTAAGCAAGATTTATGAGCCCCAAGGATCCCAA
Source organism: Vicia faba (assembly GCA_948472305.1). Taxonomy (NCBI): domain Eukaryota; kingdom Viridiplantae; phylum Streptophyta; class Magnoliopsida; order Fabales; family Fabaceae; genus Vicia; species Vicia faba. The sequence goes on from OX451737.1 coordinate 210,402,887, forward strand.
ATTTTCTCCATTGTCCTAATATGTCCTCAAGATCATCCATGCCAAATTTCATGCCTTGAACAACAAGTTTGCTCAATCAACTTCTCAAATGCCTGAAAATCAACTGTACTAGGTCAAAAGTCAATTGTGGCCCAAATACAGTCAAACTTCAAGATTTTTGGTCAACATCAAAATTTTGAAGTAATATCCATCATTTGATCAAGGGTTGATCATGATTCCTTAAGACATTCTCCTAACTCATCAAAAGTAAAAAATGGCAAATTAGAGTTTCTATAGGAAAAGTCAACCAAATTTTGACCAAGCATAACTTTCTCATACTTTATCAGAAATTTTTTTCACAAAGGCTCATTTTGAAGATAATCCAATTCCCTAAAATTTCTCTTCATCCCTCAAGTTCAAGAAATGACTCAATTAAAAGATACAAGCTCATACATTATAGGACCTTTCAAAAAGTCAATAAACACCTTTTGGGTCAAAGCTCCTTACATGAACATGGAAGATCCAATTGAGATGAAACAAAAAGGGTTGTTTAGAGGACATCCTAAGCTCTCTAAAAAGTCAAAAAAATACCCTCTTAGGGTTAAAATTGAGAGATAAGGATTGTACAAGTTGGGTAGTTTTCAAGAAATGCATGAAATCTCAATTGGGCAAAATTGTATTTTTTGAGCTATTTGGCCCAATTTTTAGAGTCCAAATGTGTTCATGGTGCATCTAAGGATCACTAAACATGTCCATGCATTATTTTGTTTTTTTATTTTATTTATCTTGATTTTATTCAAATAAATTCAAAATAATTAAATAAATACTAAATAAATGTAAGAATATGCAAGATATAGAATATGTAAATCTTTTTTAAACCAAAGTGATAATGGCCAGCTATCAAAACTGTGTGGATTGAAAAAGGAAGTGGATCTCTTCTTTTGGAAATATTTGAATCAAAATCTTTATATTTTAAAAGAGCATTGATCAATTGGATTCTCGATACAATTGTAACCCTAATGAGATATACTACATAAGCACAAGAACCCTAGATCAAAAGAACACGTGCAACAACCACAAAAAGAACCATAGAGAATTTGCAAAATTTCAAGAAATCATGAAAATAAAAAGCACTAGTTCCAGCCTTTTTTGATCAAAACAGAGGAGCCAATCTTCCTCCTGAAGGTCCCAGGAAGCCATATCAACCTTCATCCACGATTGAAGCATCCTGAAATCGGCCAACCAAGTCATAACCTTTTGCTAAAAAAATTGTATTTGAATCTCTTAACACACACGATTTAAATGAATCCAAAGCATACATTTGTGTTCATATGATTGTTTTGAATCTTTCTAACGTGCTACATGAAAAGATAGAAGCTTAGAATGCAGGTCGCCATGTTTAGGGCTTGGAAATGGCCAATGCACGAACAAGATGATACAGGTCTCCTCAGGCCAAAACCATTAAACTCGTAGACCCCAAAATAGAGAGGGGGGGGGGGGGGGGGGGTAGCCTGAATTTGGGGCTTTGATTCTGTGTATTTTTGTAGATTCATTTTTTGCTTGGCCGGAGAAGACGATTGGAGCTCAGCTCCAACATCGTTTACTTCTATAACCCAGGTGAAAACCTTGTGTGGCAGTTTTAAATGTTTTATTTGGTTTGTTTAAAAACCAGGGCCCCACAAGTGCGCGCGTGTTTTGATGACTCAGCCATGGCCTTGTTTTCCTTTATAATATTATTATGTTATTATATGTATGAATGAGCAGGCGGTGCAGATGGAAAGAGCAAAGGGTTTAAGGAATTGTATGTGTGGGAGGTCAGGGGTTCGACCCTTGCCTCCTACATATTATATTTCTAATTCGTACATGCAGATCCAATACTCTTAGCCCCAGCATGCGCACCATAGGCCATCACCTCTATGCCATTGTATCACTCATTCTCCAAATCCAACGCCCAGAAACGCTTCCTCATGGTGGACCTCCCAAGCATGCCTCCCACTAAATCTCAAGCAGGTTGTGGGCTTGCACAAAATCTGGGCCTTGGAATTCAGCAATACACCCCTCCAATTGGGTTTCACACCCCCCTCAGGCCCATTACTCAATTTCTTTATTATTTTATTTAGTTTATATATTTTTAGTTTATTCTTTTTTAAATCATAAAAATCAGAAAATCACAAAATATAATAGACTTAGGTTTTTCTAATTAAATTTAATTTTTGGTAAACAAATTAATTTGACTTGATTATTTTGACTTATTTCATTAATTAAAATTAATTAGAGAATTAGGTTAAATTCCTAATTTTTCATAAAAAACAAAAAAAAATATTCTTAATGAGCAATTATATTTCTAGGGTTTCAAACATAGGTCAATCTTAATTTTTTGCGCGCTATTATCTTTCCATATGATTATTTTTTCATTTATGTAATTGCGCCCGATTTGTAATAGTTAATTAGATTTTTCAATTCTCCCATTTTACTTTTTTAGTCATCATTTATGTATCTACTCCAAAGCCTTGTAATAGTGGTAGGACTTTATTTCTCACTTTATATTTTCTTATATGCTTGTATAAATTGCTAGTAAATTAGGCGTGCATGGCAAGATTAAATCAATTAATCAGTAGGTCACTAACTTCAAGATAAATATCTGAAAAAGCACACTATAGCACACTTGCACCCTTAGGTTGCTCCTCACTCGGTTGCCTCGGAAAACAATAGTCATGTCCCTCAAACGTAGGGATATCTTAGTAAAGGCCCTCAATCCAAAAGTCATCATAAAGATCATATTCCCTTAATGTCCCTCGAGTTGCCTACGAGAAATGATCTTGTCCCTCGATGTTCCCTATTTGATGACAGTCCCTTCGAACACTAAGATATCCTTACATGTTTCCTTCAATGACCATAAGTGTCCCTTTCGATAGTCCCTCAACATCCAACGATAGGGCTACCTACTCACTAATAGCAGGATAGCGCTATCTAAAGGGTAGGAGGAAAAGAATGTCCTTTTTTGAGTAGGTAGACTGTTCTTAAGTACTTGCTCAAAATCTGATTTTTTTTACACTTACACACTTTTCAAACTTCTTTTCAAAAATGCTTTATCACACTCTTGAGGACTGATACAAGAGTTACCATAAAGAAAACAAAATCTTCAAAACACACAAACACGAAAACAGTTTAAAAAATGAGAAAGCACCTAAGAGCTCGTGGAAAACCATAGATGGAAAGGGTGCTAATTCCTTCCTTTTCCATAATCTACCCCCCTTACTAAAAAAATCTCGAAAAAGGTCTCTTTTTTTGTTCTTTTCACCCTTTCCTTTGTTGGATAAAAGAAAAGTTGGTGGCGACTCTTGCTTACCGCATATTTGCGGATACAAAACACAAACCAGTATTAACAGTTGGTTCTGCCACCGTATCACAGAACTGGCAACTCTGCTAGGGAAAAAAATAATAAAGTGGGGTTTACCTTAGGGTCTAGATCATTTTACTTCTTTGTCTATTTGTTTGATTTACTTTTAAGGGTATTGTTTGGGTTACTATAGATCCTACACCCGGATCTGGGGAAACCTTTTAGGTAAGTAGCAATAGATCATAGAAACTGTGCAGGGTGTACCGACACAGTTGAAGCGATGGCTATGTTGATGCGACACTTTAGTTGGTACCGATAGCCCTTGAGTTAATCAAGGAGAATACGGGGCCGTTGCGTGGTGTCATAAAGCGTTAACTGACCTTAGAACCTTTAATTGAACAACTTGGCTATTATGACATAGTGAGATGGCCGTCTTTGGTGTATTCCCAAAGTCGGCAGATACTCGATGCTACACTCATTGAGATTTGACTCCCGAGTTTTGTTTGGTTGCAAGTCAGTTGCCTATCGAACGAAACTTGTGGGAAAGATCAGTGATATTGATATCCCTTAGGACTCGGTTACTATTTATAGGACAAGTTAAACCAATCCAAACTTCAAGAGGGTATGACCTTAAAACCCATGCAAGCCTTAAACCTCGGGTTTTTGGTTTGATTTTCTTGTACTTTCTATATCTTTGATTCCTTATCATAATCATGACATCATAACATGGCATATCATACTAACCATTTCAAGGATTTTCTAGGGCTTATATTTGTCTTATTTTGTAGGACATGACATCTGCTCGCAGGAACACTATCCAAATCAACCTTGTGAAAGTACCTCCTCAACTAAAGGACTTAGCATTAAGGATTCCTGAAATCTATCCCTTCACTGAAAAGCATGGCCGACTTCTCAACTTGGTCACTTCAAACGCTGATGAAGAAATGTTAAAGCTGCTCTTTCAGTTCTTTGACCCGTTGCACCACTGCTTCACTTTTCCTGATTACCAATTAGTGCCTACTATGGAGGAGTTTTCTCAGTTATTAGGGGTACCTATCCTTAATCAGCTACCATTCAACGGTATAGAAAGATACCCAAAGCCTGAATAGATTGCTCAAGCTCTGTCTTTACAACAGTCTGATATAGTGGCAAATTGGGAAACTAGAAGAGGTGTCTAAGGATTTTTAGTTATGTTTCTATTTGAGAAAGCTCACTATTGTTGGGATAACCTGGATTTACAAGATTTTGAAGAAGTGCTGGACCTTCTCATCTATGGGATGGTTTTGTTCCCTAACACGGACCAACTCATAGATGTGAATGCGGTTAAGATTTTGCTATCTCATAATCCAGTGCCTACTTTACTTGGGGATATTCTACACTCTCTGCATACTCGCACTCTAAAGAGAAGAGGGACCATTCTATGTTTCACTCCTCTATTGGCTAGGTGGTTTATTTCGCACCTACCTCGGTTTATTTTGAAGAATGAGAAGGGTATGAGATGGTCTCATAGGTTGATGTCCCTTACACATTCGGATATTCATTAGCATTGCGACAGTTTAGTTATGATAGAAGGAATGGTCCTCACGACACACTCGTCCAAGGAATCACATTTGACTATGAGAATGATGTTCAGGGTTATCGGAAGAGGTTCATTTGAGCTTGGGGCATGATAAACAGAGTTGATAGCAAGAGACTAGGGCACAAGAATTCCATCCCTCTTGAGCCTTACCTCAAATGGGTATGGGCTCGTTCTCAATGTCTTATGATGCGTTACCCCTCCATCTTAGTTGTGGTTATGGAGCCAATTGCTGAGGGAGACACTCCTTACATCATTCTTCATGCTGACATGCCAACTGATTTGGAGGAGATACTAAAGTCTTGGATCCAACTCAAAAAAGAACGAGATACCTTTGAGACCCAATTCTACGCCAGCGAGAAGAAGGTTTTAGAGCTCACCAGATTACTTCATGAAGAAAAGAGTATAAACGCTTACATTACACCAAATAGGATGCACCTGTGGGAAGCTTGAGTCTTTATTTTGCTTGGAGAGTTTATATTTGTTACTTCCCTTGTAAGCCCAAGAGGCATCATGGTCACTGATAAAACTTCTTAATGCAATTTACATTTGCTTTCTTTCTGTTTAAGCAATTTTAAGTCTTAGAAATCCTTGAAAACATTGCATACATATATCATACATATAATTGCATAAGCAGGTTTCAAAGCAGGTCTCTCATGTTCTTGCTGTTTATTTCAGCAATGGCTCTCAAACAAGACAACAAAGATCTCAAAACTCAAGAGGCTCAGCTCATGGAAATATTCCTGAACCTATCCAAGGGGCAGGAAGAGTTGAAAGCACTGCTACCGGGGAACCTGGCCAAGAAAAATCCTGAAGATAATAAGGACGAACGATTGAAACAACTGCAAGCTGAGGCTGAATCATTGAGAACACAGATGCTGGGGCAGATGGCTCTTATCCAAAGCCTAGCCCAAGGACAAGAAAAGTTGAGAGTCATTATCAACAAACTTCATCAAGACGGATGCAACCGTGTGAAGCAAACAGTCGAAGTTGGGGACAGAGCCATTGGTCAACCTCCGAGAAGACAAGAGGTTGTTTGGTGAAGAGTGGACCTTTCCAAATTTCTACCACATCACGGGTCCAACAAAAACCTCGCCAAATATAACGGGTTAATCAGAGTAAGCCGGATACACCCAAAAGGAAGTTTACCAAACTCAACATGCCGTTGTCTCAAGCTTTACAACACATGTTAAGGATGAATCTGATCACGTTGATAGGGCCTCATCTGAATCCCAAGACCTCCTCCCCTAACTACAATCCTGACGCAAGGTGTGCATACAACTCCAACAGTCTGAGGCATGATACTGACTACTATTGGAGGTTGAAATATAAAATTCAAAACTGTATTGATGAAAGAGTGCTAAAATTTACACAAGACGGTCCGGCTGAGTTGTTTTTCTATACCTCCAAGGCACACTATCTGAAGTGACAAGATCAGACGACGAGGCTTTTTGTTCATCTGAATTCTTAATTTGTAATTTTCTTCTGATTGTTCAAACATTTGTTTCATGTCAAACTCTGTTACTTTATTAATGCATTGCATATGTCTGTTTTGAATCAATTCATTTGTATTCACTAGATTTAAATTGCTTTCCTTTTTGTGATATTCAAATCTCAATCAAAACTATGAGCCTTGAGAGGGAGGATGACGAAAATGATACCACAATCTCTACAATATTCTTTTGAACAGACCCCACTAACGATGTACATGCATTGTTTCAAATCCTAAATAGTGGAGTTATAAGGAAGATAATCCCTAGTCAACCCCTGTGAGCCAAAGAAGTAGGAGTTTTTATTTTCGCAAAAATTAAAACCATTTAATCATAACCTGGGGCAGGGTAGTTTTCTCAGTTAATCCAGAGGAACATTCAGTCGCAAGCTCATCCTTCATACACGACAAATAGTGTAGAAGATACCTTCCAAAAGATGGGGATGGTTCCGCATAGTCATTGTTGTACCCCAATTTTTTCCCCTAAGATTCCATCATCATACCATTTTGTTTCAATCACAACAAGATCACATTAAGGCTTTTTGGTTTTTCTCCTTATCTTTAGCCTTGCTCTTTTGAGGAGTTACCAAGCACCTTGACTTGTTTTCTTTTGTGATCATGGATATTTTGCTTTGGTTTTCTCTCTAATTAACAAAATACAATATATTTTTTTCTTACTTGTTAATAATGTAGGTAAAGGCAATGAGGTTTAGCAAGTTGCTTCATGGGTTCATGAGTTTATTTCCATGCCCTAGTCAATAGCTTGAGAAATTCAAAACTAACCATTGAAGTTGTTTTGGAATAATTGGTATGGAAGTGGTTTTGGTGGCCATGAGTCCTCATCATCATCCTCAACAATTTCTATTCATAAAGGAAGAATATTGGCACAAAAAGTTTGTTCAAACTTGGTAAAGTTCCTCCAAGCATTCTCTTGATCTAGAAGCTAGGGTTTTGGACTTTAAAGGAGCATATCTTGCTCATCTTTTGGTATTTTTGAGTGATTCCAAAAACATCCTTCTCTCCAAATAGTTACTAATAAATCACTTCAAAATTTCCAAGGAGTTTTCATGTGGAAGGAACTTGGTGAAGAAGAAAGATTACAAGTCACCCAGATGAATCCCCAATTTTCCATATGTGACTTCAAATGGTCATAACTTGGTCATTTTTTATCACCTTGAGCCAATTCCTTTTTCATTATGATCTTAAGGATGTTTACTTCATGTCTTATTTTATGTGCAAAGTAATAAAATGGATGGAAGTTTCCTTAAGAATGCAAGAGATTATAGGTCATTTCATGATTTTTGGCCAACTTCAACAAGTCATAACTTGCTCAATTTTTGTATATTTTAAGTGGTTCAAATTTCAAAGTGTCATTCAAGAGATCTACTTCATTCCATATTTTTTGGTCAAAAGCAAATTCTAAGTGGAAGGCCATGTTTGGATGCAAAAGATTATAGATAATTTTTAAAGAAGAATTTGAAATATTTCTAAGTATGGAAAGTCAACTCTTTTTCTTCAACTTTGACTCCATGTAACTTTCAGCACAAACATCCATTTGATTCAATTCTTTTTCCATTGCAAAGCTTGTAACCTCATATTTCCAAAGCATAAAAAATTATTCCCTAAGACCCCTTGAGGTGGAAATGCCATGGATTTGAATTGGGTAGTTTGAAACTGAATTTTGCACAAAGTCAGAATTTTGAAATCTTTGTTTTGGCTTCTAATCACAAGATTTCCACGCGTTTTTGTTTCTAATCATATTTAGCAACTTACCAGAAGTGATTAGCATCATGAAGCGCATAATTCGGCTGAGTTTTGATCAAGTTTGAGTCACACTTTCTTCATGATGCAAACCCACACGAATTCCCTCCAAAACATATCATTTGCTATTCCTTTTGATCCCATTTTCTTCCCTATAAATAGAGGGTCATCCCCCATTTAATTTTACAAGCTTAGATAGCCAGAATCACCCTGCCAAAATTGCTTCACAACCAAGAATTCAGCAACTTCGAATTCTATTCTCAAGCCTTTTTTAATCCATTTTCCCCTCAATTCACCTTCCTTGATCTTCCCTGAAGCTAACCACATAATTACATTCAAGAATCGTGCCCTATATTGCTACATAGAAGTCTAATTTTAGAGCTCTACAACTTAACTTCAATAGGTAGATTCCTTCATCAATTCCTCAAAACTTTGATATCACTGTGATGCTCTCATTTCCCTGGTTTTAGTCGCAACACTTACATTCATCTGGAAGTTCGTTTTGACCATGAATTTTCAAATCCCCTTTCAAAACTTTCTTTCCAAATTGCTTGAGCTACAGTTTATATAAATTTGGCGCGAGGGTGTGGTTGTCTTCGTCTTGAAGAGACGAAGGGAATGGCATAGGTCTGAGCTTCTGATTTTATAGTTTGAGAGACCTGCAATTCGTGATGGCTGGAGGTTGAAGATGACCAACGCGTCATCTTCTAAACAATGAAGGCGCGCCATCTATATTTTTCAAATTCTGGTTTTATTATTGATTTTGTACATTATTCATTAAAGACCATGATATGCACAGTGCGCCAGATCCCTTGGATTTGATTACTAACGCGTTTTGACTCTCATCCAATGGTCCACATATTTTACTTTTATTTTCTTTTTCTGATTTTTATATTTGAATTGTTTTAAATTTCAAAAAATTATAGAAAATTCATTTTTAATCCAAAAAAATCTGAAAAAGTTATGAAAATTATTTTTGATTATTCTCTTTCTTATTTTTAGTTTTTCAAAATTTAATTTTGTGTTTTGATATTTTTTATAAATTTTACACTTATTTGATTTGTTTAAAATGTTTAAAAATACTTTTATACATTTTTAAATTCTGAAAAATTATGGAATGATCCAATGATATTGTGACAAATATTGGTGACCTTATTTTATTTTTTATTTCCGACTTTACTATTTTTTACTATTTTTGTTTATTTTATCCATTTATTTTAATTTTTAAAAATAGTTTCTGACTTTTAAAAAATCCCAAAAAATTTGTAGAATTACTTGGCCTCTTTTCTGATTTTTCTATGGTCTTATTTTTCATTTCTTGATTAATTTGAATATAATTTATATTTTCCTCATTATTTTCCATTTTTTTAAATATTTTTAAACCTTTTAATGTATATATTAATTATATTATTATTTTGTGATTATTTTCTGGCTGTCTTGGATTGATTTTTTGATCATGACTTTATTAACATCATTGGATCCATGGTGTTGAGTTTAACTCCACAAAAAATGGATGAATGATTTTAATAATAGTTTGATTAAATATTAATTCAAATGTGGTTTCTCTTTTTACCCTAATTCCTCTTCATCTCATCCCCTTCTCATTGCACTAAGTGTTGTTGGAGCATGATCTCTATATCATGTCTCAAAACAAATGTTGCATAGATTGCTATTGCCCTGCATCAAAATAAGTGTGACTTCTATATAAGTCCACTTACCATTGCTTAACATAGCGCTAAATTTTGTCCCGATTCGAATAAATGATCATTCGTGGCCCAAACTTATGATTGCAAGCCCAAGTATGTTAATCTGATCTCTTTGATCCAATAACCTTGAGATTCATTATGTGGAGGCTTTGTTTCTAGCAATCCTCTAATGGACCTACAACACTTTTGGTCAACGCAGATCACTTAAACATCGTTGATGATTAAATGGTACTTATGAGAATTCCAAATGGATGATATACTTGACAAAAAGAAAATGCAACTTGTTGTGTGGATGCTTTGGTTCTACAAATCCTCTAATAAGTTCCAAATGCAAGTTTCAAGATGGTCATCCAACTAACCACTAATTATTGACTTGTTTATTTTATGCTTTTATTCTTTTATGCTTTATGTACTATTTATTTTTTCGCATTTTTCATTTCATGTCATTTTCATCTTTGCTCATTTGAGCATTTACCTTCTTGCCATTTTTACTTTTCTCACTTGAGCTTTTTTTTTCTTTTCTTAAGATAATTAATAATCAACTTAAACCCTCAAAAACTTTTAATGGTACTTGGACTATTTGGTTACTATCCTTGGCATTATGGAGCATGGGACTTTTTGTTGGACTTAGGATTAGAAACCTTGGCCTATCTTGGAGACCTTGTGATCTTATCTGATTATTTTGTCTGGAGCTCTTGAGCTTTACCTCAAGACATTGGGTTGCTTGTTTGTTTTTGTGTGCAGGTTTTTGTGATTGCATCCTTTGTTTGTAATCTAGAATTCACCCGTATACAGCAGTTACTCTGCCCAATTTTTGTGAAGACTTAATACACTTGAAGAGGTCTAGTATCTTTGCTTGCTTGGTTCTATTCCAAAGAATGGGAATTCTATCTTGGCTCATAATGTCAAGTTTTGGCTTCTTGTTGGTTAGATGGTTCTTATCTTTAGCTTTTACCTTATGCTTTAGGATAGTCTCTTCTTCTCCTCTCACCTTCTTTAATTTCAAAAATATTCTTCCTCCTTTTGAAAACTCTTCTTGTTTTTGAAACTTAAACCACTTTCATAATAAACTTGGACTTATGTCCATGCATTTTCAAAATCTTTTCATAAATAAACTTCAATCAATTTAATAATACCTTGACATTTTTGTGAGAAGATTAAAAGTCAAATAATCTCATTTCAAACTATTTTGCCACTTTGGCTTTTATTTTTAAACTTTTCTCAAAAGGTTATACTCTTGTCAATCCTTGTAGTGATGCAAACAACTATACTTCTACAACATGTAGTAAAGTGAGATATTTTCCACTTGGATGTTGAGTGAGGCATTGTTGATTTTAAAATCCAAGCCATATCCTCCACTTTGAGATGATGCAAATTCTCCTTTCTCATGATTGTGGGTAGTAAGTATATTTTCCACACGGACAATGACGATGATGTCTTATCTCTTTAAATCAACCAACGCACTTGTGTTTCAAACTTTTAAAAGAAGAACTACGTGTACCCTGATCCCCTATTGCACGAAAGGTGGTACGTAGGCACTAAAGGTTCGCAACCGCGGCGGGTGCGAAAATCTTAAAAAATATATTTCTTTTCTCACCTCCACCATCCATTTTATATACAACATATTTTATACAGCCAAAATATACAGATTTTTCAAAGAGGTTCCTGTGGAGTACCATAGATGTTTAGGGTGCTAATACCTTCCCTTTGCATAACCAGCCCCCTTACCTTGAATCTTTCCCTTTTTTTGGGTTATTAGCTCTTTTCCCATTCCTTTGGAAACAATAAAGCACGGTGGTGATTTTTATTTTTGATTTGTATAAAGTCTAGTCAATCAAATGGCTTAGTCTTGAACATTACTACCTCTACAGTCATCAAAGCAGGCAGTCATTATTTTTCAAAAGAAAAGCCCGCTAAGTCAAAACCTATGAAGGAGACTTAAGAAAAAACTGGGGCATCCCGCTGACTGTAATCACAAAAGAAACAGTTCAAGAAAAAGAAGGGAGAGCAAAAACCAAAAAAAGAGGTTACTACAAATCCTCGACAAAAAGAAGATTACAAAAATGATTTCCTCTTCAAAACAAACGTTCAATTTCTGAATCATCACCAAGTATCAGAGCAAAGATTCCAGACTCAATCGGGATCTAAACATGCAATTGACTGAGCATATGACTGAAGGACATCACGAAGAGCGGGTTGGGTACAAATAAAATTTGAGCCTTTATCCTTTGTTTCTTAAACCGTGAACCAGGCCACGCTACAACCCTTAAAAGTCCTAGTTGAAGCATGGGTTAGTTCGAAAGCATATTGTTACAAAAGGTATCCTGGCTCCTGTAAGGTTTGTTATAAATCTTGAGTTGACATCACACTTTTACAAAATTTGTTGGTTTTACTAAAAAATGAATTTTCAAACTTCAAGACAGACATAAGCTTTGAATTCTTAAAATACCATTATTTGCATATGACTATTTGTTCAACAGTAGAGAAATTCACACGACAGATATTCGATGAACATAAACCTTCTCAGTGGACAAAATCACCTCGGATGGAAAGACATTCCAGTGATAGGACTTTCATAATCAAGAGGCATAGCATGATGTCCAGCTGATTTGGGGAAGTCATGTCAAGGTTCAAGGAATCTCTCAAAAATGCCAAATAGCCAGGGGCAGATCTTTATCTGAATCACTTGGGGCATTGGACATGAATTCCGACAACAGATCATGTACGATCAAACAAACAACTTCTAGCAATGTGACAACACTTACTACTAAGGACAGTGACAATCCTCCGTACCCGGTGAACGTGGACATAGTTGGAAAATACTACGCATGAATAAAGACCCTCTAGGTTGACTGGCCTAGTCAAAAATAAGGGCATCCCGGCGAATCAAAAGGGTTCGGGCAAAAATAAGGGATATACATATGGAAAAAACTGTACACACGGCAAGTCGAAAACTTGAAAAGGCGGCTTGGGAAAAAAAGGGTATCTCGGTGGACTGAAAACCTGAAAGGGAGGTCTAGGCAAAAGTTAGGGATTAAAGTGTACGACTATGTCCTGTCTTCTTGTCACTTGTCTATTAGTAGAAGACTTGTTATCCTGATCAGCATTTACCAAGCACCCCATGAGTAGGGACGACACTCAAACCATCCATAAAGCCTCAATAGTTACTCCTTCCAGCAGGTATAGGGGCATAGACATTTTGAAACGAAGTCACCATTACATACGACCCTGTGACGTCTATGTTCCCCACATAATAGAAACAACCAAGGTTTTCATCTCTCCTTCCCCAAACAAGAATTACTTTCTCTAGAAAAGTTCCAATCAAGAGCTGAGATCTACATTCCCCAACCGAGCCTTATAATTTCAAACAAATTATAAAACCTCCTCCCGGGTAGGGTTTATTTCTCTAATGGAGGAAGTTTATACCCCAACAGAGTTTATTTCTCTACATAGGTAACACCTTCCAACAAAGCATTACCTCTCTCCACAGAGTTATTCTCAGGCAGGAGTTAAGAATCCCCGACAGAATATCCTCCAAACAGAAAAAGGAAATCCCCGAAAAATCATACTCATTCATCATCCCTAGTGGAAACGAAGGATTCAGTTTCCCAATACTCTTCAGCAGCAGTTCGGGATTCACTTTCCAAGATTAATAAATATCACAATAACATCCCATATTCATACATCATGACATGCGCATACACATCGCATACAGCATAATCTCATTTATTTTGAGAACATCATCACAATGCATTTCATACATCATGGCATTGCATACTACTAACTCTTTACCGTTTTCAGGAAAGATCAAATTAATAAACACCGTTGACTATGTACGTGACCTGCTAGTCTTCTCAAAAGCTACGTCTAACGAAGGGCTATTTCAGCATCTTCCTCAGAACGAAGTTCTCAAAAGACCTTCGCTGGTTCAGTTAGATCGACACTAAGATCTCTCTGATTTCTTTTCCAGTTGAAGATATTCTAAGACTTTTATCTGGTTCAGTTGAATCGATACTAAGATTTTTCTGATTTCCATTCCAGTCAAAGTTAATTAAAGACCTTCTCTGGTTCAGTCAGATTGGCACTAAGATATCTCTGATTTCTATTCCAGTTGAAGATATTCCAAGACTTTTGTCAGGTTCAGTTGAATCAATACTAAGATTCTTCTGATTTCCATTACAGTCAAAGTTAATTAAAGACCTTTTCTGGTTCAGTCAGATCGACACTAAGATCTCTCTGATTTATATTCTAGTTGAAGATATTCCAAGACTTTTGTATGGTTCAGTTGAATCGATACTAAAATTCTTCTAATTTCCATTCCAGTCAAAGTTAATTAAAAGCCTTCTCTAGTTCAGTCAGATCGACACTAAGATCTCTCTGATTTCTATTCCAGTTGAAGATATTCCAAGACTTTTGTCTGGTTCAGTTGAATCGATACTAAGATTTTTCTTATTTCCATTCCAGTTAAACTTAATTAAAGACCTTCTCTGGTTTAGTCAGATCGACACTAAGATCTCTCTGATTTCTATTCCAGTTGAAGATATTCCAAGACTTTTGTCTGGTTCAGTTGAATCAATACTAAGATTCTTATGATTTCCATTTCAGTCAAAGTTAATTAAATACCTTTCCCTGGTTCAGTTAAATCGACACTAAGATTTTTCTGATTTCTATTCCATTTTAAGAAACTACAAAGCCTGGATTCCGACCAGATAACAGTTTAATCTCATTTCCCCAGTAAGTTGTTGTGAAGCCTGGAATACGATCAGATAGCAGTCGGCCTTATTATCATCAGCAAGTCATTGTGAAGCTTTGATCCCGACTGACTAGTATGTTGGTCTCTTCAATCAAGAGATGATTCTCCAGTAGATTAATGGACAACTGAAGCTCCTAAACTCTATTCCCCAAAATAGAGACCAACATTCCTCAGTGGAGTCCTCCTCAACAAAAGGAATTGGAATCCTCACAAAGGAATATCTCATGAAATCAACATAGTTCTAGATGGCATCTTTAAGCCCATCTTCGACGACTCTCCATCATACTCTCCAGATGGCATCTTTAAGCCCATATCCGACGATCTTCCGTCATCTTCTCCAAATGGCATCTGTAAGCCCATTCCCAATATTATCTACACAGTCAAGTATCATTTCAGACGAGTGCAAATTTCTGGGCACTCTAGTGTTCAATCATCTTCCACTTTAGGTCATGAAAGGCAGACCAGCCAATCTACATCTTCAGGTTTAAGAAGATTGAACAGGGGAAGCTGTTGTACCCCAAAATTTTCCCTCTCATTTTACTCAACACGTGCCTATTGAGGTCCCTAACTTGCTTAAGGATGACCAAGAATTGACCAGATAAATTCTCCTCATAAGGAAATAAACCTCAACTAGGGTTTCAATTTTAAGCAAGATGTGTGAGACCCAAGGATCCCAAATGTTCTCCATTATCCTAATATGTCCTCAATATCATCCATGCCAAATTTCATGCCTTGAATAACAAGTTTGCTCAGTCAATTGTTCAAATGCCTGAAAATCAACTGTCATAGGTCAAAAGTCAATTGTGGCCCAAATACATTCAAACTTCAAGATTTTTGGTCAACATAAACATTTTGAAGTAATATCCATAATTTGATCAAGGTTTGATCATGATTCCTCAATAAATGCTCCTAACTCATCAAAAGTCAAAAATGGCAAATTAGGGTTTCTATAGGAAAAGTCAACCAAACTTTGACCAAGCATAACTTTATCATACTTAATTAGAAATATTTCCATAAAGGCTCATTTTGAAGTTAATCCAATTCCCTACAATTTCTCTTCAGCCCTCAAGTTCAATAAATGCCTCAATTAAAAGGTACAAGCTCCTACATTATAGGTCCTTTCAAAAAGTCAACAAAAACACCTTTTGGGTCAAAGCTCCTTACATGAACATGGAAGATCCAATTGAGATGAAACAAAAAGGGTTGTTTAGAGAACATCCAAAGTTCTCTAAAAAGTCCCAAAACACCCTCTTAGGGTTAAAACTGAGAGAGATAAGGATTGCACAAGTTGGGAAATTTTCAAGAAATGCATGAAATCTCAATTGGGCAAAATTGTATTTTTGAGCTATTGGGCCCAATTTTTAGAGCCCAAACGTGTTCATGATGCATATAAGGATCACTAAACATGTCCATGAATTATTTTGTTTTTTTATATTTTATTTATCTTGATTTTATTCAAATAACTTCAAAATAAATTAAATAAATACTAAATAAATGCAAGAATATGCAAGATATAGAATATGTAAATATTTTTTAAACCAAAGTGATCATGGCCAGATATCAAAACCGTGTGGATTGAAAAAGGAAGTGGATCTCTTCTTTTGGAAAGATTTGAATCAAAATCTTTATATTTTAAAAGAGAATTGATCAATTGGATTCTTGCTAAAATTCTAACCCTGATGAGATACACTACATAAGCACAAGAACCCTATATCAAAAGAACACGTGCAGCTACCACAAAAAGAACCCTAGAGAATTTGCAAAATTTCAAGAAATCGTGAAAATCAAAAGCACTAGTTTCAGCCTTTGTTGATAAAAAAAAGGAGCCAATCTTCCTCCTGAATGTCCCAGGAAGCCATATCAGCCTTCATCTATGAATGAAGCAGCCTAAAACCGACCAACCAAGTCACAACCTTTTGGTAAAATTTTTGTATTTGAATCTCTTAACACACGCGATTTAAATGAATCCAAAGCATACATTTGTGTTCATATGATTGTTTTGAATCTTTCTAACGTGTTACATGAAAAGATAGAGGCTTAGAATGCAGGTTGCCATGTTTAGAGCTTAGAAACAGCTAATGCACGAACAAGATGATATAGGTCTCCTCAGGCCAAATGGGCATCACCATTGAACTCGTAGACCCCAAAATGGGGGTAGCCTGAATTTGGGGCTTTGATTCTGCGTATTTTTGCATATCCATTTTTTGCTAGTCCAGAGAAGACGATCGGAGCGCAGCTCCAGCGTCGTTGACTTCTCTAACCCAGGCGAAGACCTTGTCTGGCAGTTTTACATGTTTTGATTGGTTTGTTTAAAAATCAGGGCCCCACAAGTGCGCGCGTGTTTTGATGACTCAGCCATGGCCTTGTTTTCCTTTATAATATTATTATGTTATTATATGTATGAATGAGCAGGCAGCGCAGATGGCAAGAGCAAAAGGTTTAAGGCATTATATGTGTGGAAGATCAGGGGTTCGACCCTTGCCTCCTGCATATTATTTTTCTAATTCTTACATGCAGATCCAATACTCCAAGCCCTAGCATGTACACCATAGGCATCACCTCTATGACATTGGATCACTCATTCTCCAGATCCAGTGCCCAGAAACGCTTCCTCGTGGTGGACCTCCCAAGCATGCCTTCCACTGAATCTCAAGCAGGTTGTGGGCTTGCACAAAATCTGGGCCTTGGAATTCAGCAATACACCCCTCCAATTGGGTTTCACACCCCCCCTCAGGCCCATTTCTCAATTTATTTATTTTTTTATTTAGTTTATATTTTTTTAGTTTATTCTTTTTTAAATCAGAAAAATCAGAAAATCACAAAAAATAATAGACTTAGGTTATTCTAATTAAATTTAATTTTTGGTAAATAAATTAATTTAACTTAATTATTTTGACTTTTTTCATTAATTAAAATTAATTAGAGATTTAGGTTAAATTCCAAATTTTTCATAAAATACAAAAAAAAAAATTTTAATGAGCAATTAGATTTCTATGGTTTCAAACATAGGCCAGTCTTAATTTTTTGCGCGTTATTATCTTTCTATACGATTATTTTTTATCATTTATGTAACTGCGCCTGGTTTGTAATAGTTAATTAGGGTTTTCAATTCTCGCATTTTACTTTTTCAGTCATCATTTATGTATCTACACCAAAGCCTTGTAATAGCGCTAGGACTTTATTTCTCGCTTTATATTTTCTTATATGCTTGTATAAATTGCTAGTAAATTAGGTGTGCATGACAAGATTAAATCAATTAATAAGTTGGTTACTAACTTCAAGATAAATATCTGAAAAAGCGCACTATAGCACACTTGCACCCTTAGGGTACTCCTCACTTGGTTGCCTCGGAAAACAATAGTCATGTCCCTCGAACGCAGGGATATCTTAGCAAAGTCCCTCAATCCAAAAGTCATCATAAAGATCATAGTCCCTTAATGTCCCTCGAGTTTCCTATGAGAAATGATCTTGTCCCTCGATGTTGCCTATTTGATGACAGTCCCTTTGAACGCTAAGATATCCTTACATGTTGCCTTCAATGACCATAAGCGTCCCTTTTGATAGTCCATCAACATCCAACGATAGGGCTACCTACTCACTAATAGTAGGATAGCGCTATCTAAAGGGTAGGAGGAAAAGAACATCCTTTTTTGAGTAGGTAGGCTATTCTTAAGTACTTGCTCAAAATATGATTTTTTCACACTTACACACTTTTCAAACTTCTTTTCAAAAACGCTTTATCACACTCTTGAGGACTGATACAAGAGTTACCATAAAGCAAACAAAATTTTTCAAAAAACACAAACACGAAAATAGTTTTAAAAATGAGCAAGTACCTAAGAGCCCGTGGAAAAACCACGGATGGAAAGGGTTCTAACGCCTTCTCTTTCCATAATCTACCCCCTTACCCAGAAAATCTCGAAAAAGGTCTTTTTCTGTTCTTTTCACCCTTTCCTTTGTTGGATAAAAGAAAATTCTAAGGAGAATCTTGCTTACCGCATATTTGCGAATACAAAATGCAAACCAGTATTAACAGTCGGTTCTGCCACCGTATCACACCTATATGTCTCCATTGAATGCAGGGGAACTATGTTGGCTCATGTGTTAGTTGATAATGGTTCTTCTCTGAATGTTCTGCCAAAGGGCTCTCTTGACATACTAGATTGTGAAGGGGTTATGCTGAAACCGATTGACATTATAGTTCGAGCCTTTGACGGTTACAAAAGAATGGTACATGGAGAAGTGGACCTCCCAACCAAAGTGGGTTCACAAATATTTGAGTCCACTTTCTATGTGATGGACATCTGGCCAGCTTATTATTGTCTATTAGGACGCCCCTGGATCCAGGGAGCAGGTGCTATTACCTCCACCTTACACTAGAAGAAGGTGTACATGGTCAGCCATCTGAATTCATTCTGACACGTGGAGATGGACGGGGAATTCATCGAGACTCCCTGTCAAACTTTTGAAGTGATTACCCATGCTGCTATTAAAGATGTTTCTACCATTCTGAAGACTACCAGGGTTCTGCACAAGATGGCTTCCTTAAGAGATGCCAAAGAAACTATAGAAGAAGGTGGTTGTACAATTTAGGGTCAGCTTCCTAATATCCCTTACAAATATGACAAGTTTGGTTTGGGCTTTACTGGAGAAGGTCAGAGGGTTGTTCGTCACGGTCATGATGGAAGACCTCTATTCCGTATCAGTAACAATATAATGAATGCTATAAAAGATGCTGACAGTGATTGTAATTTTGACAACTGGATATTCCCTACCATTGGTGATGGACTCAACAATTGGAAAGCAGAAGACATTATCCATATCTCCTTCGGTCAGGAATAATAGCTATTTCTATTTTTATTTCTTTAAGAAGTTTGGTTATGTAATTTCTTTTAAAACAATGACTTTAAACCTTGTGTCTTGCCTGGGGAACAATGGTCCATTTGTTAAGGGTTGTCATTTCATATGTCATATTTTCATTTAATGAAAACATTAGATGTTTTGAATTCAAATTTTGTGCTTTCTATCTTTCTTTTACTTTATTGCACTTTCAATTAGTTATGTGTTCTTACACACACCCACACACTACATTGTAGATCCTCATCCACTCCTGATCTCGTTGATAACGATTCTGCTATTGCTGTTTATGACTTTGAAAATCCAATCTACCAAGCTGAGGACGAAGGTGAAGAAGATTGTGAAATACCCGGAGAACTTTCCAGTTTCTTAATACAAGAAGAAAAGGCTATCCAACCGCATAAAGAGTCGATCGAAGTGGTAAACTTAGGTTCCGAGACAGACATGAAAGAGATCAAGATAGGTGCTAACTTAGAGGGCAGTATCAAGAACAAATTGATTCAGATGTTACATGACTATGTTGAGATATTTTCTTGGTCATACGAAGACATGTCAGGGCTCGATATTGATATTGTGGTTCACCGTCTTCTGATGAAAGAAGGTTGTTCTCTGATTAAACATAAAGTTTGTCGCATGCTCCCTGAGATGTCTGAGAAAATCAAGGTTGAGGTTATGAAACAATTCAATGCATGTTTATTAGCAGTGACGTCATATCCTTAATGGGTTGCTAATGTCGTTCTGGTACCAAAGAAAGATGGCATGGTACGTATGTGTGTAGATTACATGGATCTGAACATGGAGAGCCCCAAAGATGACTTCCCGCTTCCACATATTGATATTTTGGTCGACAACACGGCTCAGAACAAGGTATTCTCCTTCATGGATGGTTTCTCGGGTTATAATTGGATCAAGATGGCGCCTGAAGACATGGAGAAAACTACCTTCGTCACACAGTGGGGCACTTTATGTTATAAGGTCATGCCTTTTGGTTTGAAGAATGTCAGGGCAACTTATCAGCATGCCATGGTAGCTTTATTTCACGACATGATTCATCACGAGATAGAGGTCTACATCGACGACATGATAGCAAGGTCACAGACTGAAGATGAACATCTTGATCATTTGCATAAGTTATTTGAATGGATGAAGAAGTACAAACTAAGGCTAAATTAGAACAAATGCACCTTTGGGGTGAGGTCTAGAAAACTCCTAGGTTTTGTCATTAGTGGCAAAGGTATTGAAGTTAATCCTGCAAAATTTAAAGTTATTCAAGAAATGTAGGCTCCCCGTACTGAGAAGGAAGTCAGAGGATTCTTGGGTCGACTGAAATAAATTTCCTAATTCATTTCTCATTTGACTGTTACCTGTGAGCCAATCTTCAAGTTGCTGAAGAAAGATCAAGTAGTGAAGTGGAACAACGACTGCCAAATAGCCTTTGATAAAATCAAGGAATACTTACAAGAACCTCTAATTCTGATGCCACCAGTTAAAGAAAGACCTTTAATCATGTACCTAATAGTGCTAGATAATTCAATGGGGTGTGTACTGGGGCAATATGACGAGTCTGGTTGGAAAGAGGATGAAATATACCACCTTAGCAAAAGTTTTACCGACTGTGAAACAAGATATTCACTGCTCGATAAAACTTGTTGCATTTGGCATGGGCTTCTCACCGACTAAGACAATATATGTTGACTCATAATACTATATTGATCTCTAAAATGGATCCTATCAAGTTCATATTCGAGAAGCCAACTCCCTCTGGAAGAATAGCCCGATGGAAAATGGTCTTAACATAATATGACATTCAATACACCACTCAAAAAGAAATCAAAGGAAGTGTACTGGCATATTATTTGGCACATCAAGTTGTAGATGCTACCAATCTAAGAATTTTGAATTCCCGGATGAGAACATCATGTTAATTACAGATTATGAAGAACCAGGACCGTAAGAAGGACCTGAGCTAGGATCTCGATGGACTATGGTTTTCGATGGAGCTTCTAACACACTTGGCAACAAAATCATTGTTGTAATTAGCTTTCCCCAGGGTTGTCATACGCCCTTCACTTCCAGACTTTACTCTGATTGCACCAATAATATGGCTGAATATGAAGCATGTATCTTGGGAATTAAAGCTGCTATTGACCTAAGAATCAAATTCCTGAGTGTATAGGGGATTTAGCCTTAGTAATCAGTCAGGTCAAGGGAGAATGAGATATGAAACATCTGAATCTTATCCCTTACCCAGAACATGTGCTAACCTTGATTTCATACTTTGAAGAGATTACTTTTGAGCATATCCTAATAGAAGAGAATGAGTTGGAGGACGCATTAGCTACCATGTCATCCATGTTCAAGTTCAGATGGGACAATGAGGCTCCCAGAATCACCATTAAAAGATTTGATGAATCGGCACATTTCTACGAAATTGATACTGATGGAGTACAAGAAAAACCTTGGTTTCATGAAGTGAAAAGGTACCTTAAAGCTCAAGAATACCCTGAAGGGGCATCAATAAATGACAAGAAATTCCTACGGAGTTTCTCGGCTAAGTTCTTCTTGAGCAATGGAATTTTGTACAAACGCAATCATGATTTGACTCTACTTCGTTGTATGGACAAGAAGGAAACAGAGAAAATTATGGAGGATATGCACAAAAGCATCTTTGGTACTCACTCCAGCGGGCATACTATGGCTAAAAAGATTTTGAGAGCAGGTTATTATTGGTCGACTATAGAAACTGACTGTCACCATAACTCGAGAACTTGTTATAAGTGCCAGATCTATGCTGATAAGGTTCATGTGCCTCTGGTACCTTTGAAAGTCATGACTTCTCCTTGGCCATTCGTAATGTGGGGCATTGATATGATTGGAGAAATCAAGCCTACTGCTTTTAACGGACATTGCTTCATTCTCGTCACCATTGACTACTTTACAAAATGGGTTAAAGCAGCCTCGTTTGCCTCTATTACCAAGAATGTGGTCGCCTGGTTCATAAAACATAACCTTATCTGCCGATATGGCATCCCCAAGAGAATCATCACGGACAATAGTACCAACCTTAACAACACTATGATCACCAAACTCTGCATGCAGTTCAAGATCAAGCACCACAAATCTACTCCATATCGACCAAAGATGAATGGCATAGTGGAAGCCGCCAACAAGAATATTAAGAAGATCATACAAAAGATGGTTGTAACTTACAAAGATTGGTACGAGATTTTATAGTTTGCTCTTCATGGCTATCGCACTTCAGTGTGAACATCAACTGGGGAAACCCCATTCTCTCTGGACTATGGTGTGGAAGTTGTGCTACCTGTCGAAGTTCAGATTCCTTCTGAGGATTATGAAAGATGAAGACTTAGACGTAGAAAAATGGATTCAGACTAGGTTAGATCAGTTGAATTTGATTAACAAAAAAAGGCTTGCGACTGTCTGTCACGGTCAGATGTATCAAAAACGTATGATCAAAGCATTCAACAAGAAAATCAAGCATCAGGTGTATCAGACTGGTGACTTGGTAATAAATCACATCATTCTACCGTAAGGTGATCCCAGGGGAAAATGGACTCCCACCTACGAAGGGACATTTATTATCAAGAAAGTATTTTCGGGCGGTGCTATGATACTGACCACCATGGACGGTGAAGATTTCCCACACCCAGTCAACATGGACATAGTTAAAAGATACTACGCATGAAAACGACCCTCTAGGTTGACTAGCCTAGGCAAAAATAAAGGCATTCAGGCGAACCAAAAAGGTTCGGGAAAAATTAGGGATATATATAAAAGATTGTACACCCGACAAGTCGAAAACCTGAAAAGGCGGCTTGGGCAAAAAAGGGTATCCTGGTGGAGTGAAAACCCGAAAGGGAGGTCTAGGAAAAATTTAGGGATTGAAGCGTACAACTATGTCCCTTTGGATCACTTACTGCAAGCTTTATTGCCAAAGTCAAAAGTCCAAATGATACAGATCAGTTCAATCAACTTCTTTTGACAGCAAGGGATGAGATGTTCGAAGACATAGGGGGAACGGTAGAGTTGGAATCCAACGAGATCATTTCCACATAGGTATATGTTTTATTTTCACTTTGTACTCTTTTCATTTCATGACAATTTCCTCCTACTAGGATTTATGTCTCTTTGTATAAATCTCTTGTTCATAGGCAAACTATCAATACAAATACATCCTAAAATTCAAACTTTTTTATTTTTTAACTTTTCTGTTTTGTTTGCAAAAACGTCCAATGACTAAAATTGAATGAACATAGGCATATGAACACAATTAACTGTTAACAAATATATACATAATAATAGGAATAAGCATTTACTCAAGACTCTAGGAGTTAGGATGACATTCAAGCTGTCCACAAATTCCCACAGAGCCACTTCCATGAGATTATCCCCATAGAGTAATCTTCACAAATTCATCTTCAATGAAGATACATTCCATGCAATTTCTCCGGCAGATCGCTCCAACTGATAAAATAATATGATCTCCTTCCCGGCGATACCACCAACCTACGAAGTTACAATTAGTACAATTCATGGAAGATCTCTTCCTCAGCTGTGTTTATTCCTCCAAAACTGCAAAACCCCTTGCAGATTTATTCTCTCCAGCAGAGCTTGTTTTCTCAGCAGAGTATTTCTCCATTAATAGGGTTTATTTCCCCAACTGATTACAGTCTCCCCGGCTTAAGTCTATTCCTCAGATGGCTACGAATCACCGGAAAAATTCCTCTCCCCAGTGAAGTCGCCACTATCCCAAGAGAGTTGCTACAAAACCTAGAACCGGACCAGATATTAGTCAACTTTATACTCCCAGACGAGTCAGAAGGTTATCCATATCTTTTATCCCCAGTCAGGGTATATAAGAGTTAAACTCCCCAGACGAGTCCTAAGGTTATCCATCTCTTTTATCCCCAGTCGGGGTATATAAGAATTAAACTCCCCAAACGTGTCAGAAGGTTATCAATCTCTTTTATCCCCAGTCAAGTTATATAAGAATTAAACTCCCCAGTAGAGCGATGAACGACTAATGTTCCTGAACTCTTCTCCCCAAACAAAAGTCAACATTCCCCAGCGGAGTTTCCTCAAACCGCAAGCAGGAATCCCTAGTGGAAGCATTCTAGACAAGGTTGAAGATTATGAATGTTCTTCATCCCCAACACCAGTCAGGGATTCATTTTCCCCAGCAAGATGTCATACGGAATTGTTGATACATTTCCAACAATATTTCACATTCATACATCATTTACCAATATCTTAGCATATGTATACGAAACGCACATAGCACAATTTCATTTATTTTGAGAATATCATTACGCAATGCATTTCATACATCATGACATCGCATACAACTAACTCTTTACCTTTTCAGAAAAGATCAATCAATAGACAAACATCATCAACTACTTATATAACCCAAAAGTCTTCTTCAAGGCTACATCTGACAAAAGACTATTTCAGGAATTTCCTTAGAGGATCATTCTCAAAAAGACATCTTCTGGCTCAGATAAAATCGACCATAGATTTATTCTGATACTTCTTCCAGTAGACCTTTTCTGGATCATATTAAATCCACCATATATTTATTATGATACTTCTCCCAGTTAAAGACGGACGTAGACATCTTCTGGCTCAGATTAAACCAAGCGTAGATTTATTCTGATACTTCTTCCCGTATACATTTTTTGGATCAGAATTAACAAACCATAGATTTATTTTGATACTTCTCCAAATTAAAGACGAACAAAAAGACTTCTTCTGGCTCAAATTAAATCGACCATAGATTTATTCTGATACTTATTCTAGTAGACATTTTCTGTCTCAGATTAAATCAAGCGTAGATTTATTCTGATACTTTTTCCAGTAAACAGATTATGGCTCAGATTAAATCCAACGTATATTTATTCTAATACTTTTTCCAATAGACATTTTCTGGCTCAGATTAAATCAACCATAGATTTATTCTGATACTTCTCCCATTCAAAGACATGCATAGACATCTTCTGGCTCAGATTAAATCGACTATAGATTCATTCTGATACTTCTTCCAGTAGACATTTTATGGCTCAGATTAAATCAACCATAGATTTATTATGATACTTCTTCCAGTTAAAGACAAAAAGACCTTTTCTGGCTCATATTAAATCGAGTGTAGATTTATTCTGATACTTCTTCCAGTTAAAGACAAACATAGACATCTTCTGGCTCAGATTAAATCGACCATAGATTTATTCTGATACTTCTTCCAGTAGACATTTTCTGGCTCAGATTAAATCGACCATAGATTTATTCTGATACTTCTTCCAGTAGACATCTTTCGGTTTAGATTAAATCAAGCATAGATTTATTCTGATACTTCTTCCAGTAGACATTTTCTAGTTTAGATTAAATCGACCATAGATTTATTCTAATGTTTCTCCCAGTTAAAGACGGACGCATACATCTTCTGGCTCATATTAAATCAAGCGTATTTGTTCTGATACTTCTTCCAGTATACATTTTCTGGCTCAGATTAAATTTAGCATAGATTTATTCTGATACTTCTTCCAGTTAAAGACAAAAAGACCTCTTCTAGCTCAGATTAAATCGAGTGTAGATTTATTCTGATACTTCTCCCAGTGAAAGACAGGCATAGACATCTTCTGGCTCAGATTAAATCGAGTTTCGATTTATTTTGATACTTCTCCCATTTAAAGACATGTGTATACATCTTCTGGCTCAGATTAAATAAAGCTTGGATTTATTATGATACTTCTCCCAGTCAAAGTTGAGCGTAGACTTAGTCTAATTTCTATCAACAGTTGCTTTGGATGGAATCTATCAGCCCATCTCTGACAATTCTCCATCACCTCTCCAAATGGAATCTTTAATCTCATTCCCATTATAATCAATCAACAACATTACTCCATGCACCGACGAGTGCAAATTTCTAGGCACTTAAGTGTTCGATCATCTTCTAAATTCAAGTCACAAATGGGGGACATGCCAATATAACTCTTCAGGTTTAAGAAGATTGAATAGAAGAAGCTGTTGTACCCCAAAATTTTCCCTCCCGTTTTCTTCAAGACATTCTTATGAGGTCCCCATTTTCTCAAAACTACCTAAGAGTTGATTGGTCAAACCCACCTCCTAAGCAAAGGTTTTCAACTGGGGTTTGGTGCTTCTCAAAGAAGATTGGGTTGAAAGGGTCTCAAATGACTTTCATGGTTCATCATAAGTCCTCAATAATGCTTATGCCAAGTTTCAAGTCTTGCATCACATGTTTACTCAGTCAATTGCTCAGATGATTGAGAATCAACTTTATTGAGTAAAAAGTCAACTATGGTCAACATATAGTCAAAATTCAAGATTTTTTGTCAACGTCAACATTTTGAGGTGACATTCATCATTTTATCAAGGGTTGCTCATTATTCCTCAAAGAAAGCCCTCAAATCATCAAAGGTCAAAAAACTGCCAAATTAGGGTTTTGATTGAAGATGACTGATCATTGACTTTTGGCTTAGTGCATGACCTAATGACTTAAAGCATGATATCAAGGGCTCAAAAAAAAACATATTGACCTAATTACATGGATCAAGACATCTCCAAAGATACAAGTGATTGATAGTTGAAGAATTGAATCAATTGAATGAAAAGTCAACAGTCACACAAAAGTCAAACTTTGACTTTTTGGTCAACATTGAAATTCAAAAATCAAGAATCATCAAAACATTCAAAGTTATCAATTTTGTCATCAAGAGTAAAAAAGTAAACAAAAATTTGGAAAATTTTCCAACACTTAGAAAACATTCTAAGTGTTTTGTTCTTAACAAAGTCACTACTTCATGGTCATTTTTCACTAAGATACAAGTTGATTTAAAGAAAACTTTCAACATGAAAGTTGTAGGGATTGATTAATTCTACAACTTCGTTAATGTGGGATGATCCTCAAAAAGTTCTTATATTAAGAGATGTGAGCCCATGAAGTTGTGATGTTTTTTATCCAACACTTAGAAAATTTCCAACAAGTTTTGGTCAGTTTTTTATCCCAACTTCTTGGCCAATTTTCACGAAGTTCCCATTTGATTTAGCCAAAGTGGTCAACGTGAAAGTTGTATATCTTGATTTAAGATTTCCATAATGTCCAAGAACACAAATTTGTTCGAAGAGATGAAGATGGGATGTCAAACTTGAATTATAGGTAATTTTTGTGATGAACTCATTATAGCCATGCCTTGTAATCTCACTTTGAAGGCCTATAAACCTCAAAATCTATCCATAATTAGAAGATTGAACACACTTTTGAGCCATTATCCAAGTGATTAAAGCTTTATCCAAACTTACTTGCCATTTAAGGGAGAAAGGTCACACTTCCATTCTAGTAAAGCATGATCTAATCACAAAGTCCACTCCTTGAGCCTCTAACTTATTTCATCTACACACACTCAACCTAAATACTCAGAAGAAACATCTCTAAGCCTGTAAACCACCCTAGAGAAGTTGTACCATGCCTTAGCACCATGATTTTGCAAGAAACTTCAAAGTTCACTTGCAACCAAGCCATAACTTGTTATCTTAAGATTCTGTTTACTTCAAGTTGTCAAACCTCTTGCCTATAAATAAAGAGGTCATTTGAAAGCCAAAGCACAAAGGAACAACTCCAAAAACACCCTCAATCTCTCTCAAATTAGAACTGGCCAAAAAACCTCAATTTTAAAGCTTTTGAAACCTTAACTTCGAAACTCATCACTCTTGAAACTTTTGTCCAAACAAATCATCCAAATACTTCATATTTATCATATATATAAGTGATCTAAAGACTTGTTTCATCACTATAACATCATCTTCATTATCCACCATTTTCATTTTTCATACTTTAAAGTTGACTTGGTCAGAGGTATCCAGAGGTTCTCAGCATCAAGTGAGTATCCAAACAGCTTCCTCAGGGTCCAAGCAAGCTCACCAAATCATCATTTCACCTCTGAAAGTCGTGTAGAGGGCATTGAAATTTTGCATCAAGAGGTAAGTTTTCTAAACTTTGAAATTTCTGTACAAGCATCATTTGCATTTACTTTCTAAAGATAAAATGTAGATATTATGTCTATGAAGCTAACCATGTCCTTAAATATCAATTTAATTGACTGTGTGATGAGAATTTTGGAACTAAGTTTTCTGAAATATTAGGTTTTCAGTTTGGTACCAAACAAAACTTGCGCTCATCTTTAACCTATAGCTTTTATAATTTACATGGTTGAATTCATGATGAAATTTCAAGCAAGTTTAGTTTTGGAAGTTTTCAAAATGGATGAGAAATGAGTGTTTTCAAAGATAATCAATGGTGTTGTTGTGTCTGCGTGCGCGAGGAAGAAGAAGATAGCATTTTCAAATTTGAAAAATGAGTTTGTAATATATTTATTGGGTGTTATTTCATAACCAAATGAAAAAGTCACCCTAGTGGTAAAACAAGCGCGCGTATACTAGAGGGACCTGGGTTCGAGCCCCAGCGGTACCCTTTTATTTTTTACATATTTGTTCTTTCAGATTCAGTGTGAGCAGGTCCAGCGCGCATACCACACATCTTCAGCCCTCAACCACTTGATCTCAACCAATCCATATTTGATGCTACTGGAGATTTCCACCACGGTGCACCCCATTGAGTTGTCCACACTGAATCACACAGGCGCCTGGGCTTAAGGTGTTTGGGCCTGGAAAATTTTCGATTCCATACCCCTCATTTTGCTTATAACACATGCCCATTTGTTTTTTTTTTGTTTTAATTTAATTCTTTTCTTTTTTAATCAATTTCATTTTTTTTATTTAATTACAAAAAATAATAAAATCACAAAAAATTTAGATTTAGGTTTTTAATTAATCAATTTAATTTTGGATAAACAAAAATTAATTTAATTTAGTCACTTTGATTTTATTTTATTAATCAATTAGAATTAGGTTTTATACTTCATATATTTTTCTAAATAAAACATCAAAATTATTTTCTAACATTTAATTTCTTTTAAAATTAAAATTAACTTAAACTTAGATTTTTTTAAATTAAGTTAACTAAATTAGCTTTATTTTTAATTAATTAAATTAATAGATCTTTTTTAATTTATTATTAAATTTAATTTAGTTTATTTGGGTTTTTACTAAACTTATATTGAAAACTAATTAAATAATTAGGTTAATCATCAAACTTTTTTCTATCAAAGAACAATTCCCTTTCCCTTTTATTATTTTACATTTTTTGCGTATTTTATTATTTCGTATTTTCCAATATTGTAACTGCTAATAGTCTGTAATAGATAATAAGGTTTACTGCTTTTTATCCCCATTCATAAATTTGTAACCCCTATTCCCGAAGCCTTGTAATAGTGTAGAACATTTAATTTTCGCAATTTAATGCTTTCTTTATTACTGTTAGATTAATTAGGCGTGCATGGCAAGACGTAAAAAATACAAACATTAGAAAACCTAATTTCAAGACAAAAATAACTGAAATCAATCACTATTCACACACGCACCTCTAGGATAACCTCAGTTGTTTCCTCAGATTTAAACGGTCATGTCCCTTGAACGTGAGATGATTTAGCAAAGAGCCCCGATTAAAAGATCGTAGCCCCTCGATGACCCTTTGATGTTGCCTTTGGTAAACGATCTTAGTCCCTTATGAAAATTGTTAAAGCGTTCTACAAGTTGCCTTCTATGACTGTACGATGACCCGCCCCTGTCCCTCACATCCAATGATAGGGCTTCCTACTAACTAATGGTAGGATAACACTATCAAAAGGAGGAGAAAAAGAACATAGACTTTTTTGAGTAGGTAGATTGCTCGTAATCGCTTGCTCACAAACTAAAAATAATTTCCATACTTCACACTTTCAAAACAACTACTTTCAAAATGCTTTATAAACAATTTTAAGGACTGATACAATGGTTATTATAAAGCAGACTTCCTTACATTGGCATCTTCAAAACACTTTTCACAAAGCAACACTATCTTTCATAAATATTTTCCAAACATACATTTAGTATACATTCTCAACGATATGAGAATCAACACAAAATTTTCACACTTAGGCATTTTCAAAATATTTACAAACACACACAAACACAAAAGCATTTCAGAGTGAGCTAGCAATTAAAATCCCGTTGATAACTACGAATGAAAAAGGGTGCTAACACCTTCCCTTTTCATAACCTACCCCCGAACTCAGAAAATTATCAAAAGATTTTTAATGTTATTTTCACCCTTTCCTTTATTGAATAAAAGAAAAGTCAGTGGCGACTCTTGCTATCCACAATATTTGCGACAAAACACAAAAACTAAAAGTCAGTTCTCCCACCGTATTACAGTTACCATTGAATCACTCTCTAAGACTTGGAATGGTGTTGCTATGCAGTCTCTATCCACACTGATATATTTGTAGGACTCTATGTGACTTACAAATATGTCCTTTTCACCTTCTATTATAACCAATCTTCCTTCAATGAGGAACTTCAATTTTTGATGCAAGGTTGAGGTAACAACCCCTGCAGCATGAATCCAAGGTCGCTTGAGCAAACATGTATATTTTTTATCGATATCCATCACTTGAAAGGTAATGTAGAACATATGTCGACCAATATTGACTAGAAGATCCACTTTCCTAAATATTGAACTTTTAGATCAATCAAAAGCTTTAACTAACGTAGAACTCGGCCTTATGACAACATCGTCTAATGTTAGCTTCATTAGACTGGCTTTCACTAATACGTTAATAGCGGAACCAATATTAGTGAGCACCCTATATAGGCTAATTATCCATATATGTATGGAAATGTGTAGTGCTTTGTTTAGAGCTCTACCTTGTGGGGGTAACTCATTGTCACTCACGCCTAGATATGATCCAGATGTTAGATTTGCTACGACATTGTCAAACTGATTCACTGTAATCTTCTTTGCAACATGAGTCGAACTCAGAATCTTCATTAGAGAGTCTCAATGTACTTTTGAATTGACAAGCAACGAGAGTATTAAAATTTTTGTTGGGGTTTGGTGTAGCTGATCCACCACCCTATAATCACTTTTCTTAATTATTTTCAAGAATTCTTCTGCCTATTGGTCAGTAAAATTCATGCTTGGAGGTTCTTGTTCTTGACTTGTCTCCACCACAGCTTTTCCTTCATCCTTAGCCACAATATCATTCTTCTTTTATTGTTCGGGACCATAGATTCAACCAATGTGAGTCATGCCCCCTGTCCCTGCTATATTTGTAATTGCAGGCTCTTGGCTCGTAGATGACTCACATTCTTTCTTTAAACCATTGACATAGATAGTAGAATCATAAACCCATGGCACAAATTTGTAAATTTCATAAGGAGTGGGAGACGTCCCCCTAATCACTATTGTAATCTTCGGAATCACTAGTATCCTCAGAGTCTGTCATGGTATTGTTACTGGTGCTTTTGTTGTACTTGCCTCTCCCTAAGGAATTATGATAGTTTTCTTGTTAGGACTCGGCCCTTGGAAAGGAATTATCAATGGCTTCTTTATGTTTCCATCGATCACAACTACGTATTATTCTTCAGGGTATTTCTCGAATTGGACTATCCATTGATCCACCAATTTTTGTAACATCTTCTCAAAAGGATCATTATGTTCCAAAAGTAAACCATGTTCGAACAAATATTCCTTCAGGAGATCAATTGGAGTTTTTACTCGTCTACCTTTCCCAAAGGCAGTGACCACCTCAATCGCGTTCACAGTTGGCCCGCCATGCGGAGGCACGGGGTTCGTCTTTGTAGTTGGATTGTCAAAAGTGATATCCTGGGAATCCAACAAATCTTGAACTTTATGTATGAAGGCCCATCATTTTTCTATGGTATATCCCAGAGAGTTAGCATAATACTCGCACCTTGCATTAACGTCATATTTTGGTGGGAGTTCCCCTATTGGAGGAGCTAGTGGCTTTAGCTCCACCAAAGATGCTTTGAGTAAGTGTTGTAGTAATTGTTGTGAGGCATGGGGAGAGGATCAAATTTTATTTGAGGACTTTCAAACCTTTTTTATTGTTGTTCACGTGGAATTAGCAATGTCTACTATGCTCTTGGAAGTGATGCGACAACACTAACTTCTTCTCCCTTCTTCTTTGAGAAGTTAGGGACATGTTTCTTTGAACTATAAGAAGTAATGGATAATGCCCCTTGTATCTTTCCACTTTTTATACCAACTTCAATCCTTTCACCAATAGTCACCAAATGAGAAAATCCAGAAGAGACGTTTCCTACCATTTTATCATAGTACAATCCTTGTAAAGTACTCATGAACATATCGACCAATTCATTCTCCATGAGTGGTGGTTGTACACGGGCTTCCATTTCCCTTCACCTTTGAGCATACTCTTTGAAGGACTCATCTTTCTTTTAGGAATAAATTTTGGAGTTGCATACATTTAGGAGCCATGTCCAAATTGTACTTGTATTGTCTCAAGAAAGTGTTGGCAAGATCTGCCCCTGTTTGGATATAAATCCGCTCCAATTACATGTACCAATCTAGAGATGCCCCACTCAAACTGTCTTAGAAACAATGAATCATCAACTTCTGATCTTGAGCATATGTATGCATTTTTCTATAATACATGTATGGATGGTTCCTCGGGCATGCGAGTCCCTTATATTTTTCAAATTCAGGTACTTTAAATTTTGGAGGGATCACTACATCTGAAACAGGCCCATTTCAAGAGCATTAATGTCGAAAGCATCGTAACCTTCCACAACCTTCAACCTTTCCTCAAGAGCCTTAAATTGGTTGAGTTCCATAGGATTCTCAACAATCTTAGGTTGGTATGTCTAAGTAGCACCTTCCAAATTAAGGTCTCTATATTGTAGATCTATGTAGTTTTCCGCATTGTTGACCAGAATTTGTAAAGTATGGGATGCCCCTACCTTCGATGGAGGTGGGACAAACCCTTCAGTATCAGCTGGCCTGACCTCTTGCTGAGCCAAAGTTAACTTTAGAGGTCCTGACTCTGGTTCTCTTCTTGGTTGGTGACCACTCGATGCACCAATAGTATGGGCAACTTCTTCAAAGGTTTCCCTAGGAATCTGTTCTTTCCTCTCATGATATTCTTCAAGGCTAGAAGAACTTGGCTCGTGTTTCCTATCATTGAGTCGATATTGCCCTTCACTTGATCCAAATGTTCCTTGAAGGCAACTTGATTCTCTTTGATCTGTTCCATCATATTCCGTTGATGAGCTCTTGTTTTATATGGTGACCAGAGAGGCGGTGCTTTTTTACCGATGATTCAACTGGAGACGATTTTTTGAAAAATAGTGAGTTTTTTTTATGAAATATGAAATGTGATGTTTGTGAATGCATGGATGCGTATGAATAGGCTAAGAGTTTTTTGAATGTCTTATTAACTTGGATTTCTCTTTCATATTATTTATTTATTTTTTGTATATATATATATATATATATATATATATATATATATATATATATATATATATATATATATATATATATATATATATATATATTTCTACCATAATTTTTTTTATTGGTGAGTATCTCAAAATAAACACGCCATCAGAATATGGAAACAAAAAGACATTTTATTGAAATAACAATTGTCCTCATAAGGGAATACAACTCAGATATTGAAAAATATTCAAACCAAAACATCAAAATTTAATTTCTGAAAGAAATAACAAAGGGAAAAAGTCTTCTAAGAGCGCTTACGGATATCCGTCTTGAAGTCGTAAATCATCTTCCTACAGAGCTTGATGAAGTCTTCAACATCTTTCGGGAGTGTGACCATCACACTTTCTGCATATTTCAAATTTCTAGGGATGTCACTTATGAGATTGTTGGCTAAGAAAGAGAGTCTTGCATGCTTGTCTTTGTAGAACCGATATTCCTTGTAGAGGTCCGGAACTATCTTATGATCATCCTTTCCTGCTTTGGAGATCTTTGCATACTGCTCTTCCCAATATGATTTTTCATCCCTCATCTCCGTATAGAGTCTCCTTTTTATGAGGAAAATCTTCTGGAGGTCTTCTAACTCATGACAAACTTGCTCATATTCATCAATCTTTTAGGCGAGAAGTCTTTCTGCCCTCATCCTTTTGAGACGTTCTCCTACGCTCGATTCTTGGGTATCTTAGAGTCTCGTAGTAAAATATTGAATTTGATCTTCTTGATCTATAGAAGCTTGTGCCAAACTTTGAATTTGAGCCCTCGAGTTCTCTTCCATCTCCTTTTTATCTTGTATCTCCTTTTCGTACCACTTATTTAGATTCTGGATTTACTTAGCAACATCCTCCAAACGTTGGTTGTGGGAATCCAAGTTGAACGTAACATTCAACAATCCTTCGGTCAAACGTTTCCACTTAAAACTCTCATTTTCAAATCCTTCACGATCTTTCTGAATTTGTTGGTCTTTTGGATCAAGCTCAAGTTGCATCTGTCTTTTCTCTTTAGCAAGTTTATGAAGGCTAAGCTCCAATTCCTCTTTCTCTTTTTGAGCTTGATCCAAGGCTTTCTTCAAATTGTCTATCTCTTCTAAGGACATAGGAAGAGGATTTGGGACATCTGGCTTGTACTCAAGATAAATTTCGAATGGTAGCTTAACAACTTGAACCTTATCTAAAACCCATTGAGTGTAGGGTTATCTTGCCACAACATTCTTCCTTTCGACCTTTCTTTTGTTGACCCTATCCTAAGCTCGGATGATCTTGTTGAGAAACTCACGGTCATTTTTGTCCATGTTGTGAATGATCAATTGTTGAAGTTGTTCATCGGAGGGTTTATCCTCCAAAGGGTAACCAAGTTGTCAAAAATCTAAAGTAGGGTTATAATTGATGGAACCACGTGACCCAATCAACATAACATTCAGAAAATCTCCACAACTGTAAATGATATTTCTGATGTTTAGCTTCCTAGCGTACCACAACATAGAATCAGCAGTAAGAGACCTTAATTTTTTAGGCCACTCAAATCATGTCAAAGTTTTGATCATGTAGTCTTACTTATAAAGATGAGACATAAACCAATATACGAGCGGGATACAACGGTTCAACGTACCCCTCTCCTTTTCATAACGAGTGTGAAAAGCATAGTAAACATCGACAAGTAGAGCAAGAGTAGGGTTCACATTTAAAGCTTTCGCGCCCCAAAACACACTAATTGCTTCAGGGTCAATATAGTCCAAAGTCGACGGAAATAGAATTACACCAAAGACAAGAAGTCCCAGACAATCAACACAAGACTCCCATTCTTTCTTATTGGCAAAAGAAATGGCTTTAGCTTCTAAATATTTCTTTTTAATCCCTTGTACATCACCTCATATTTTGTAATTAGGTGACAAATTAAAAAAGGGTATCCCTAAACCTCTTGCTAAATATTTAACATCAATAGTCTGTCCAATTCCCCTTTAAACTTTTTCTTTAGAAAAATTCAAGAACCTATCAAATTCTTCAAAAGTCCACACTAGTTGAAAATTTTGAAAGGTGTTTCCTTAATGGAGGATCGTAGAACTGAACCAAGGCAGAGATAACATCCAATTATACATCCACTTTTTTAAACTCAAGGGTATCCCTATAACGATGGACAAACATCTTCATATCTTTTCCAGACAGTTTCTCCTTGACGGTTTTTATCTTCGTCATATCTGGCTTGACGCTGTTAACACATACAAGTTATTTCCATTTGGCATCCATTTTTAGAATACTCACCAAAAACCTTTGATTGTTTTTTTTTAATTCTGTAAATAAGACAAAAAAATGCAAAATAATTAATATTTGAAATGCAAGATGTATGAATTTATGATGATGCAACATAGTAACGGGATTTATGAAAAGTGTCCTTAGTTGGTAGGTTCCTAATTTCGGCCTACGGATATTCTACCCTCCCTAAAAGTTGGCTTTCTTAAGGGTGTCATGGATTACACTAGAGGGAAAGGCCTAAGGGCCACCCTTAAGCGGAGCCTCTTTGTAGACTGAAACTTTCGTCTCTAAGGTCGTAAAAGGTATCACCATGAGATTTTGGTTTAGGATTATACAAAAAGTAATAGGTCTCATTCCAAAGTCCTATACCCTAAGAGGATACCTCTTTGTTAGAACATAGTTTGATTCTACAACCCTTGATTAGAGTTTTGATGATAACAAAATACAAGAATAAATAATTTCAAAGATATATATATATATATATATATATATATATATATATATATATATATATATATATATATATATATATATATATATATATATATATATATATATATATATATATATATATATATATATATATATATATATATATATATATATATATATATATATATAGAGAGAGAGAGAGAGAGAGAGAGAGAGAGAGAGAACAAATATGCTTCTTAAATTATGTTGTACATTTACAGAAGCTCTGACGGAATCAGCATCAGAAGATCAGTATCAGCATCAGCATCAGAAGCTATGTCAGCATCAGAAGATCAATAACATGAGCTACCAGATCATACGCTGAAGCTGAATGACCATAATCTGCACATAAAACACTCTGACTCTGATCAAAGATCTTTACCAAGTCATCAGCACTCATAAGCGTCAGCATAAGTTTAAAGCAGAAGACTCTGAAGCGTTACTATGTATTCAAGATAGAATTAATTACCAACGGCTTTATCCAAGACAAGATCTTCTCAAAAAGGAAAGAACGTTATTATCATTGAAGGTTCTTTATGGACAACAACGTATCTTTGCCTTGGCTATATAAACAAGTCTATGTGAGAAAAGACGACGCATATACGCACACACTCATAATTTGCTAAGCTTTCTAACCACGCTTACTCAAACGCTCTAGCAAATCCAGTTTCTTTCTAAGCTTAAATTTGTGTATTATCATAGTTGTGGTATACTATTTTATTAGAAAACATTAAACACATTATTGTTCAATTATTTGTAAAGAGAATTCCTTGAGATAAACCGGGTTGTGGTTATACTCAAGAAGGCTTTAACAGTTGTTAAAGTTGTTGTGTAATCCTTTGATTATAGTGGATTAAGACCTCGTTGGAGAGAGGCGAAATCACCTTGACGGGTGGACTGGAGTAGTTTGAGATCAAACGAACCAGGATAAAAATATAGTGTTGTTTAAGCTTTTGATTTAAGTTTTACAATTCAACTCCCCTTCTTGTGTTTTTCACATCTTCAATTGGCATCAGAGCGCCTGGTTCTGAGCTTATAACACTTAACCATGTCAGTACAAGATCCAGCGTCAGAAAAACACAATGGCATGACCAAATCAAAACATCAGCAATGACAACAATGAAGAAAGAGACAGATTCAGTGGCAAACCTCCAGTCTTTGATGGAGAGAACTTTGACTACTGGAAAGACAGAATTAAGAGTTTCTTTCTGGCCCATGATGCTGGTCTGTGGGACATGGTGACTGATGGATACACGCACCCAATGGATGTAACTGGTCATAAGATTGATAGGAAAACAATGTCTGATCAGCAAAAGCGTGATTTCAGAAATCATCACAAGGCCAGAACAATTCTTCTCAGCGCCATCTCTTATTAAGAATATGAGAAGATATCAAACAAAGACACTGCAAAGAATATGTTTGATTCTCTGAGAATGACGCATGAAGGCAATATTCAAGTCAAAGAAACCAAAGCCCTTGCACTCATTCAGAAGTATGAGGCATTCAAGATGGAAGAGAGTGAATCAATAGAAGCTATGTTTTCAAGATTTCAAATTCTTGTTGTTGGTCTTAAAATTCTTGACAAAGGGATTCTACTACTGATCACGTTAAGAAGATCATCAGAAGCTTGCCAAAACAATGAAGGCCAATGGTCACAGCGCTTAAGCTAGCCAAGGATCTCAACAAAATCTCTCTGGAGGAACTTGTCAGCTCCCTCAGAAGTCACGAGATAGAGCTAGAAGCAGATGAACCTCAAAAGTAAGGTAAGCCATTAGCTTTAAAATCTAACAGAAAATCTGACTCTAAAGTTTTGCAGGCTGTGGAAGAAACCTCTGATGGGTCATCATCAGAAGAAGATGAATTATCTCTCCTCTCCAGAAGGGTAAACCAATTGTGGAAGCAGAGGAAAAGAAAGTTCAGGAATCCCCGAAGATCATAAAATCAGAATGAATCTTTCTCCAGATACAGAAGGTCAGAATCCTCCTCTGGACACAGAAAAGCTGAAGGCTCTTCAGGAAACAGAAAGCCAAACAACAAAGACATCATCTGCTATGAATGTAACGAGCAAGGGCACTACAAAAGTGACTGCCCAAAGCTTCAGAAGGAAAAGCCCAAAAGGAAGTTTGGCAAGGAAAATAAGAAAAGTCTCATGGCTACATGGGATGATTCTGACACATATGAAGCTGACTCAGAATCAGATGATGAAAGAGCAAACATAGCTCTCATGGCAAACATAACAGAAGACAGTGAAGCCTCTGAGTCAGAATCTGAATCAGATACAGAAGAGGTATTCCCTGACTTTACTATAAACTTTACTAAGGCTGGACTAGCTGAAAGCCTTAATGAAATTCTGGAAAGATATCAGCAGATCAGAGTCAAATTCAGAAACCTGAAAAGGGATCTTCCTTCTGACTCTGATAAGACTGAGAGTCTCAAATTGTAGAATTCTGAGTTAAAAGATAAAGTTTCAAAACTAGAAAACCAATTGCAAAACTCTCAGAAGGAAACAATCCCTGAAACTCCCAGCAATGCTGATGAGATCATCAAGGAGTATGATCACAGCTTTCAGAAGTTTCTAGCTAAAAACATAGACAGAAGCAAAATGGCTTCAATGATCTATGGAGTTAGCAGAAATGGCAGGAAAGGAATAGGATACCAAGGTAAGGTACCTACACCAAAAAATGCCATTGATTTAGTTATAAAACGTACTCCACTTGACTCACACTTTATATATGGGCACACACATGACATAAAATATACTAGTAGTGATTACTCTGTCAAACCAAAATTCAACCAGAGTTTTGGTAAAACTAACAAATTAGGACCCAAGAAAATATGGGTACCTAAGGATAAAATAATACATGTGGCAGATATCTTTAGCAGCAAAGCAGAAACACCAATCATGGTACCTGGACTCTGGCTGGTCACGACACATGACGGGAAGAAGGCATATGTTCCAAAGCCTGGAACTTAAGCCTGGAGGCCACGTAGGTTTTGGAGGCAATCAAAGAGGAAAAATCATTGGCTCTGGAACAGTAGGTAATGGAAATCTTCCCTCTATAAATAATGTCTTATTATTTGATGGATTAATGCATAACCTGTTATCCATAAGTCAATTAAGTGATAACGGTTATGATATAATCTTTAATCAAAATTCATGCAAAGCTGTTAGTCAGAAAGATGGGACTATCCTATTTAATGGAAAGAGGAAAAATAACATTTATAAAATCAAACTTTCTGAACTGAAAAGTCAGAATGTAAAGTGTCTTTTGTCTGTTAACAACGAGCAATGGATCTGGTACAGAAGATTGGGACATGTTAGTATGAGAAGAATATCTCAGATTAACAAACTCAGTCTAGTCAGAGGACTTCCTAACCTGAAGTTCAATTCAGATTCTCTGTGTGAAGCATGTCAGAAAGGCGAGTTTGCAAAACCAGCTTTCAAATCCAAAAATGTTGTTTCCACCTCCAAGCCATTAGAACTTCTGCATATTAACTTATTTGGACCAGTTAAAACTGCTTTAGTCAGTGGCAAGAAGTATGGGTTAGTAATTGTAGATGACTATAGCATATGGACATGGGTAAAGTTCTTAAGGCACAAGGATGAGTCACACTCTGTGTTTGTTACCTTCTGCAACCAAGTTCAGAATGAAAAGGATCTTAGAATCGTCAAAGTCAGAAGTGATCATGGTGGAGAATTTGAAAACAAAGACTTTGAGTTATTCTTTAATGACAAAGGCATTCTACATGATTTCTCTTGTCCTAGAACTCTCCAGCAAAATGGAGTTGTAGAACGAAAGAACAGAACATTGTAAGAAATTGCCAGAACCATGATCAACGAGACTAATGTTGCTAAGATCTTCTGGGCAGAGGCAATAAACACAGCGTGTTACATTCAGAATAGAATCTCCATAAGACCTATTCTGGAAAAGACTCCATATGAATTGTGGAAGAACAGAAAGCCCAACATTTCCTATTTTCATCCATTTGGATGTACATGTTTTATTCTGAATATAAAAAATTATTTGAACAAGTTTGACTCTAAAGCACAAAAGTGTATTATGTTAGGATACTCTGAACGCTCAAGAGGTTACAGAGTATAAAATACAGAAACACAGATTGTGGAGGAGTCAATCAGTGTTCGTTTTGATGATAAGCTTGACTCTCAAAAGTCAAAGCAGAATGAATTCCTTGCAGGTATGGAAGTTAAACTCACAGGTACTGAAGACAAATCATCAGAAGCTCTCAACAGAGACACTCCCACAACATCAGAAAGAGTAACTACAAGCAATCCAACACCTTCTGTTGATCAACTCCAGAAAAGACTATCCAGAAGCAGCTTGGATCACCTAGAAGAAACAATCTTAGGAAGAAAGGAAGATCCAATCAGAACAAGATCTAGCTTCAAAAACTCTGAAGAATCCCTCCTGGGACTGGTTTCTCTAATTGAACCAACAACAATTGATGAAGAACTTCTGGACAATGACTGGATTCTAGCAATGCAAGAGGAGCTAAATCAATTCACAAGAAATGACGTATGGGATCTAGTTCCCAAACCAAAAGGATTCAACGTCATTGGAACAAAATGGGTGTTCAGAAACAAACTGAACGAACAAGGTGAAGTCATCAGAAACAAAGCAAGACTGGTAGCACAAGGTTATAGTCAGTAAGAGGGGATAGACTATACAGAAACCTTTGCTCCAGTCGCCAGGTTAGAATCTATCAGACTCTTAATTTCATTTGCTGTTAATAAAGGCATCACTCTGTATCAGATGGGTGTTAAAAGTGCATTCTTAAATGGCTATATAGAAGAAGAGGTATATGTGCACCAACCCCCTGGTTTTGAAAGTTCCAAAAATCCAGAATATGTTTTCAAACTAAAGAATTCACTGTATGGTCTGAAACAAGCTCCCAGAGCTTGGTATGAAATACTAAGTAACTTCATGTTAGAAAAGGAATTCACTAGAGGGAAAGTGGACACAACCCTGTTCTGTAAGACAGTTAAGAATGACATTTTAGTATGTCATATTTATGTTGATCACATCATATTTGGATCTACTAAACCCTCTCTGGGAAGAAAGTTTGCTAAATGTATGCAGGCAAAATTTGAGATGAGCCTAATGGGGGAACTAAAATTCTTTCTGGGCATTCAGATTAATCAAACCCCAGATGGAACTTACATTCATCAGAGAAAATATGTCATAGAACTTCTGAATAAATTTGATCTCTCAGAATGTAAGCCATCAAAGATTCCAATGCATCCCACGTGCATTCTGGAAAGAGAAGAGGTAAGTAAAAAGGTAGAACAGAAAGTCTACAGAGGTATAATTGGTTCTCTTCTATATCTGACGGCTTCAAGGCCTGACATTTTATTCAGTGTTTGCATTTGTGCTAGATTCCAATCAGATCCTAGAGAATCTCACTTAACAGCAGTTAAGCGAATTTTCAAGTATCTGAAAGGTACTACTAATCTAGGTTTGTTTTATATTAAATCAAGTGATTACAGTTTGATAGGATACTGTGATGATGATTTCGCTGGAGACAGAGTAGAGCATAAAAGCACTTCTGGAAGCTGCCACTTTTTGGGAGAAAATCTGATCTCATGGTCCAGCAAAAGACAATCCATAATAGCTCTATCAACAGCTGAAGCTGAATACATAGCAGCAGCTGGATGCAGCACACAAATGCTTTGAATGAAAAGTCAACTTGAGGACTTCCAGATATTTGAGAGTAACATTCCTATCTGCTGTGACAATACCTCTGCTATTTGCTTAAGTAAAAATCCCATTTTGCATTCTAGGGCTAAGCATATAGAAATAAAACATCATTTTATTAGGGACTATATTCAGAAAGGGATTTAAAATTTAAAATTTATTAACACAGACCATCAATGGGCTGATATTTTTACAAAACCTCTTTCTGAAGATAGGTTCAACTTTATTCTGAAACATCTCAGCATGAAGCTCTTCCCAGAATAAAATTGTTTTGATTCTATATCTTAACCTTCAGAACTTTGTTTATTTTTCGTGAACTACTGATGAATCTTTCTTCAGATCTTTAGAAGTACAGATTGCATCATAATCTATCCATGAAGATCTGAGCGCTTCATTTCAAGGATAGAAATGTGTTGTTCACTCAAGCAAACAAGTGGCATCCAGTCATCAGCTATTTTCTGAGGCTGAACACGCGTTCACGTTTCTGAAAAGGCAAAAGCACTAATTGGATGCATTGAGACACATGTCATGGGTAACCGTTCCAATATCTTTCTGAATCCCCTAAAATCATCTATCATTAAATGCTAATAATCATTACAATTAACTTCTCTCTCTTGCCATTTATGTTTCCAAAATTGTTTAGAAATCTATTTAAACACACTTCACACCATTACACTCTTTTACCTTCACTTTCATTTTCTCTCAAACTTACTGATTTCAGTTTGCATACTTTCTCAAAAACCCTTTCAT
Organism: Vicia faba; assembly: GCA_948472305.1. Taxonomy (NCBI): domain Eukaryota; kingdom Viridiplantae; phylum Streptophyta; class Magnoliopsida; order Fabales; family Fabaceae; genus Vicia; species Vicia faba. Next base: position 210,445,984 of record OX451737.1, read on the forward strand.
TTTCTTCACAAAAACTTTCATGTGAACATGGCTTCCTCCAGCATTCCTACTTCAAGCTCTCAGAAATCAGACTCCACTGAACAGTACGAAGAACCCCACAGAACGCTTCTCACTCCAATCAAAAATATAGAGGTTCTGTCAGAATTGATAGTGGATTTCAACAGTCTTCAGGAGAATGGGTTTGATCTCTCTGAAGATGTTAAAGCTCAAGGCTGGGAAAAGTATTTTGACCGTCTGTTGGGTCCAACATTCCCTATTCTGGTAAAGGAATTTTGGATTCACGCTTCTTCTTCAAACCATCAAGTTACATCTTACATCATGGGGAAGAAGATTGTTATTACTGAGGACCTGATTGCAAGACTTATAGGGTACAGTGGTGGTGGTGTTCGTTGCATTGATATGGCTGAAAGGTGCACTGATGCTGCCCTAATTGCAAGGGAAATCTTCACTCTGGGGCTTCCCTCCAGCAAGATAAGGGATTTAAAGGACAAACACAGAATATGGGCCAAGATCATTTTGGGATGCATTAACCACAAGAAGCCTACCACCTCTCCTGATTACATCAATATTGATCAGCAATTTCTGATCTATTTCATCTCTCAAAAGGTCAAGATAAATCTGGCTCATCTGCTGTTCAACCATCTCAGGACAAGTGTCAAAGAAACAAGAGAAGAGGAGCGAACAAAAAGGGATTGGATACCCTTAGGAAGACTGATATCAGATATTCTAACAGAGAATAAGCTGATTGATCATCTGACAGAGGCTCGGGAAATCAGCACTCTGGAAGCTACTATTGGCAAACAGCTGAATGCCAAAAATCTGAAGAAAATGAAGTTGATTGAGAACATCAAGAAGGAGCCCAACATCACTCCCTTTGCTGTAATCTCCAGCAGAAGAGTCCCTCTGGATGACTTTCCTCTGTTCTCAGAAATTGATTCTAAACCAGATATAATTCTCAGATATCTGGATGCTTGCAAGGCTGGTGGTACAGCACCAAATCTGAACATCCAGGATCTGCAGCAGAAGGCTCCAGAAGTTGTTCTGAAGAAGACCAAGAAAAGGAAAGCTGAAGCAGAAGGATCATCTCAGCGGACTCCTAAAAAGAAAGGTAATCCTTCTTAACTGTTTTAGATTCAATTGTTGCATCAACATCTATCCCAATTTCCACTCCATCTGAAAACCCCACACCACAAACTTTTGATGATTTTGACCTTGACTTTGATCCCTCTGAATCATTAACTCTTAGAAGATCTCGCTCCCAACCTCAAAATCCAAATACTGAAGCCATTCCAGAACAAGAACTTGCAAAAGTTCTATCTGATATAGATACCTTTGCTCCCATACCAGATAATCCAAACCCTGAAACCCACACAGAAGCACAACCAGAAATTCCCCTCTCTCCAGAACCAGAAATCCCACAACCTTCATCTCCTCAACCAAAAATTAATCCACCCTCTCCTCAACCTGAACAACCTGAACAAACTGTTGATTCTGATCCTACTCCCATTCCTGGAATCAAACAACCTCTAGCTATTTGTTTGCCCCTTGGTACCATTGTAAATATTCCCCAACTTCCCTCTTCACCAGAATCAACTCCACCTAACTCCTCATCAATTCCAATAATAATTCCTAACTCTCCCACTCCCTCACCAAAGAACCGTCCAGATGACCACAGCAAGACAATCATTGATTTAACAGTTTTTGAATGTCTTGCTGCTATAACCAACAAAACTGCTATCCCAAAACCAAAACATCCAGATGTTGGTACCAGCATATTGAACTTTGAAACAGAAGTACAGAAGTGGATCACTTCTCTGAAACAAGCTAGTCTTGAATTGGTTGAACCTGCTGTATCAGAATACCTTTGGACAAAGTTCAGAAGATGGGTATGCTCTGAAACCTTTAAGTTGCAAGAACAGAGCTATGGACAGGCTCAACAGAACTTCAACAATCTGCTGAAAGAAATTGAAGGTCCAGTTCTGAGTAAGCTGCTTAAGGAAGAAGTTCTCCATCTGGACATTGCTCCTTGGTCTGAACAGCGTCCAGCATCCAAAGTTCAACCGGCTGAAGAGGAGATGATTCCTGCTGAAGAACAGGGTCAAGAAGAAGATATTGCCGAAAGCTCTGAGAAGCATCCTGTTTCTGAAGATCCTCAAGCTTCCTCCCTTGACAGGCAGACTCTAGAAGACTTGAAAAGATCTTATATGCTGATGCAGGAAAGAATGGATAAGCAGGACACCAAAATTGATGCAATAGCGAACATGTTAACTCAGCAACAGGAAACAAACACCCAGATCAAGAGCATGTTGGATGCTCTGTTCACACGACTTCCACCTCCCTCTTAGAATTTCCTTGTTTTTTTTAACATGTTTGTCTGTAATATTTTTTCATTGTTCTGAACTTATCATTGCTTCTGGTATTTAATATAAACGCATTTTTAGCTCTGATTATCTGGTCTTTTTGATAACTGACAAAAAGGGGGAGAAAGAATGATATTTTTCAATAACAGATTACTGAGACATAAGTCTCAAACATTTTGATCTATTTAAATTTCTTTCTTCTGATAAGCTTACAGGTAAAAAATTCTGATGAAAGATACAGTAAAGGACAATAAAGCACTGAAGCTCAAAGACTCATGGAATTAAAGGGAAGTAATCAACTCAGGGGGGGTTTTCTCTTCCTAGCTCTGATACCTATTTTTCTTTATTTTCAATTGAAAAAATCTGGTTTTTGTCATCATCAAAAAGGGGGAGATTGTTAGAACATAGTTTGATTCTACAACCCTTGATTAGAGTTTTGATGATAACAAAATACAAGAATATATAATTTCAAAGATATATATATATATATATATATATATAGAGAACAAATATGCTTCTTAAATTATGTTGTACATTTACAGAAGCTCTGATGGAATCAGCATCAGAAGATCAGTATCAGCATCAGCATCAGAAGCTATGTCAGCATCAGAAGATCAATAACATGAGCTACCAGATCATACGCTGAAGCTTAATGACCATAATCTGCGCATAAAACACTCTGACTCTGATCAAAGATCTTTACCAAGTCATCAGCACTCATAAGCGTCAGCATAAGTTTAAAGCAGAAGACTCTGAAGCGTTGCTATGTATTCAAGATAGAATTAATTACCAACGACTTTATCCAAGACAAGATCTTCTCAAAAAGGAAAGAACATTATTATCATTGAAGGTGCTTTATGGACAACAACGTATCTTTGCCTTGGCTATATAAACAAGTATATGTGAGAAAAGACGACGCATATACGCACGCACTCATAATTTGCTAAGCTTTCTAACCACGCTTACTCAAACGCTCTAGCAAATCCAGTTTCTTTCTAAGCTTAAATTTGTGTATTATCACAGTTGTGGTATACTGTTTTATTAGAAAACATTAAACACATTATTGTTCAATTATTTGTAAAGAGAATTCCTTGAGATAAACCGGGTTGTGGTTATACTCAAGAATGCTTTAACAATTGTTAAAGTTGCTGTGTAATCCTTTGATTATAGTGGATTAAGACCTCGTTGGAGAGAGGCGAAATCACCTTGACGGGTGGACTGGAGTAGTTTGAGATCAAACGAACCAGGATAAAAATACAGTGTTGTTTAAGCTTTTGATTTAAGTTTTACAATTAAATCCCCCTTCTTGTGTTTTTCACATCTTCACTCTTGAGACATATTCCTTTTTTGGAATTCCACCAATTCTATGCGAAGTCATCACAAAAACTCATATGGATGATATATCCCCTTTTCCAAAAGATGAACCTTCTTTCTAAGGTTTTTGAAAATATTTTTTTTGAAATAAAATTCTGCCACAATGTGATAATAATATAATGAAAATAACAATAAATAAATAGACAAAATAATAAATAAAAAAAATATGGAAAGTAAAAAAAAACAAAACCCTAACCAATAACGTAACCGACAAAAAATAACGAGTCACCACCATTAATTTTTATCATAAGGAAGGGGATTTAATGGATAATCCTAAATTGTACAGAGATCCTAAATTCTTGACTCACTTTAGACGAAGAGAAGGTGTTAGGCACCTTTCATCTACCTTGTTCACAAGGATACTAAGGTTTAGGTTAAAGATTTAGGAAAAGGGTTTTAGTTTTTTTAATTAGGGGAACTCGTCACGATTTTTAAGTTGTATGTCTATGTATCCTCTTATGAGGAAACATAACCTCATTTCGTAGTTCGTAGTGTTTGGTTGTGGTTTTTATGAATTGCGGAAATCCCTTAGATTCTCCTTGAACCAAGTTTGAGTTTAAAGTTAGCAGAATCGTAGACGAAGTTCGCAGTCGATAAAAGAAGTCTTCACAATTCTTTTTGAAAAATGTCTTGATTTTTATGTTAGTAAAAAGGGGTTAGTATTTGGTTGGTTATCTATTTTAAATGTGTGATGTAATATGCAAAAATAAGTTAGAATGGATGCGAAAATATTTAATGCAATTTAAAAACATGTTAATATTTTAGAAAAAATAATTTGATTAATAAATGACTATTTTATAGTTTATCACAAATATATATTAAATATTTTTAAATAAATAAAAAAATATAACAATATTTACTAATTATACAAAAATAATTTTTATGTAAATGCTAAAAAGGATAAGAATTAAATAAATTAACTAAACTAAATTAATTAAAATAATTATAAAATTAATTATTTAAGCTAAAGGGGGTGCAAATATTAACGATGGGCGGTTTATTAGAAGACAATCTGGACCCAAAGATATTTTGAGCCCAAATTGATTGAGGGGTGCGTTTTACAATAGGGTATTCAAATATGAGGTTCTGGCAAGTGAGTGACCAAGTTCAGATATTGAACTAGACCCAAAATAAAGGTGGCGTGTAAACTTAGTTTAGTAGTAAAACACAAGGGTGTGTAAGTAGTAAGGGTCCAAGTTCAGAAATTAAACTTGGTCCAATTAAGCAGTGAGGTTTAGTAATATCTTTGTAAAATATTAAGTTAATTAATTGAGAAAAAGTTATTTCTATTTTTGTTTACAAATGATGAATATTTTAATTTAATAATAATTAAAAAACTAATTAAATTTTCATCCTATTAATAGGATAAATACAAAATGATTTGCATCCTAAAAGATAAAAAGAAAAGTCAAATTAAAAATAAATTATTTAATATTATAAAATAACCTACATGAATATTAAGTACTATGAACAAAATTAGTCTCAATAGTATATAAAACTTAGTCTATAACTTATTTGATTATAAATTCTATACAATTCACCATTGTTGAATTATCCTTAATATTGAAAATTATAGAGAACAAAACAAAAAAAAAACAAAAAACTTAGAATCGTGACTAGTACCTACTACCTCCGATTTTTCTACATCACTTACTGTCAGTACTCATAGTTCATCAGAGTTAAATATATATAGAACATGGTAAACATATATGATAAAATAAATAAAACATAAGTATAAGTAGAAAGACTTACCTGAAGGTGACGGCAGTGGCGGTGGAAATCTGTGTGCAGAGGTCGTGTGTGATAGTGTTAGAAAACTTGCCCCCAATTGTGAGAAAAATTTTAGGTGTTCTGTTCAGAACCCTAAAAAAATTGTTGATAAGATTGTTGATCTATAAATAATTGTTGATGGAGATTTCAAGGTTTCTTTGTTGTTGTTGTTTGATGTGAAGAGCAACAACTTTTAGGAGAACTCTAGTGAGTTGTGGATGAAAAGTAGTATGAAAAAGTGACTCATTTATAGTGATAATTAGGTCAACAAATTGGGAAATAAAGTTAATTGATAAATCAACTTTTCCTTGGTCATCAAGCTAACCAATCATAAGATGAGTATGACACAAATTGACACTTATTGACCAATAAAAAACAATTAAACATAAAAGGAAATATTTTTGGTATTTATTATAATTTTTGCACTCAATTTTGGTAAAAAGTGCATAATATCAAATAAATATTTTTTTTAAATGCATTAATTTAAAGTACAAAAATAATATTTAAATAATAAAAAATGGTTTTTTTGTGATTTTTTTGAAAATAAATGGAAATGAAATTAGTAACATATAAACGGAAAAATATTCAAGTACACCAAGTGAAATTTGAACTCATGACCTTATGTTTGCAAGCTTTATTCCTTACTAATTATGCTATGTTGCTTATTTGAATCAAAAACCCAATTGAAAGTATATGAAGACGAGCAAGTATTTGTTATTTTAAAAAACACAAATAAAATATTATGTATATTTTTAAATAAGCAAAATAATTTAAAAATGAATTTATAAAAACCAAAGAATGTTAGTGTAAACGAACCAAAAGAATTTTAAAACTTAATTTTGAAAATAATTTTGACTGTAGCACTGAGGCAGACAAATTTGGGGTATGACAAGTACCAGTTCAGTATGAGTACTAGACTCATCACCCTCCAAAGATCCCCGCCATAAGATCAATTCTCTCTTGTAACCATAGCATAACATCCAACACACTCGATCCATACAATGGGATTGAGGCAAACACTGGACTAACTACCTCAACATCATTGGACTTATGTCCTAAATCAACATTGGAATTTTGTCCTAACAATGATATGAATGCATGATGCATAATCAAGATAATTAATTACAACCGCATCTAGTCGAGTTCATCACCATTCACCAAATTATCAACAGTATTTCACATTGCACAAATCTACATAATAGTGTCAACATTATTCCATAATTCATAGTCACAACATATTATCATATTAATTAAAAGGCATCATATCAACATGATTCATTATAGTCCACCCTTTCTAATCTAAGCCTATCCTAACCTAGGTACTAAAATTATACCTTTTTTTACATATTTTATTCCATCCACGTGTAGTTCATCGTGTTAGCTATTCAACACTTTGAATGACGCCTCAAACATAATTCAAAAACTCAAGTTATGACCTTTTAAAAATCTTACTGTTCTCTATCGCCTGAGGCTCGCCCGACAACGGAGAGAGACAATACCACCCATCCTTTCTGGTGTCCATCGCTAGGCGAAGCTCCTTGATCACCTAGTGACACACCTCTCTCTCTCTCTTGCATCGCCCGACGATGCTCGACGAGACACCCCCTCCATACACAATTCCAAGAGCACCATTTTCCCTTATCTTCTTCGCTCTCAGCTCGCCTGGCGACGACCAGGCGTCATTCCATCGCCCGATGACACTTCCTATTGCTCCGTGACGCGTAGCAGACAATAATATCCTGTTGCAATTCTGCACCTGTTCAGCCCTAATTCTTCTTGCGATTTCATGTCAATACATTCCATATTCTCATAGTTTTCAATATATAATCATCATAAAATAACCATACAACATTATATACATTATGTACACAATCTCATGGCAAATCAACATGTTATTTCATTAATTTCAACACATTTTCATCACAGTGCAACATATCATCAAATTATCAAAAATCCCATCAAATCCTTACATATCTCTAAACCCCATATCAATTATAATGACAGATCACCTCTTTATCTCAGATTCCTAGCGGGTGATCTTCTTCTTTGCGTTTCTTAGGTGATTTCTCCAAATTCCCCATGCCCTAGCCACTTCTCTAGTTTTCACCCAATTCTTTTCACAAGCGTACAATAAACACTTTATTCTTTTTTCCTAAATTTACCTCACTTAACATTTCCTCAATTACCACTAGGACCTCATTAACCCTTCCTCACTATATTCTAATTATTTTATAACAAATAATAATATAAATAATTACCAATAATTATTTAATTTATTTTAATACTCTATTCACCTTAATTCCCATCACACTACAACATAAAACCATATACAACAACATACCAACATAATTCACCAATAATTCATCATATTTCACAAATAAACAATTAAATAATTAATTATCAAAGTTGGGGTGTTACAGCTCTCCCCCAATAAAAGAATTTTAACCCTGAAAATTACCTGAGAAAAACATAGTCAGATACAAATATTTCATTTCATCCTCACGCTCCCGAGTCAAACTTCCAACAGTTGGTCCACCCCACAATACCTTCACTAAGGCGATGTATTTACCCCACAACTGCTTCACTTCCCAACCTTCTATCCACACGGGTGACGCTTCAACGGTTAAGTTATCTCTTACTCGTACATCATCCATCTGAATCATATGCAAAGGATCCAGAATGTACTTTCTCATTTGACACATGAAACACTTCATGGAGATTTGAAAGTGACAGGGGTAAAGTGAACTAATAAGCCACCTCACCTATATTCTCTGATATCTGATATGGACCGACAAAATGCAGTGTCATCTTTCTCGACTTTAGAGTTCTACCAACACCAGTCACCTGAGTGACCTTAAAAACACATGATCATATTTTTGAAACTCAAGTGACTTTCTCATCTTATCATGATAACTCTTTTGACGACTCTGAGAAGCTTTCATCTTTTCTTGGATCATCTTGATCTTCTTGGTCATTTCATGTACAATCTCAAGTCCGAGTATAATATTCTCGCCTGACTCATGCCAACATAATATAGTTCTACACCTTCTACCATACAACGCTTTATATGGTGCCATTCCAATACTAGAATGAAAACTATTATTATAAGTAAACTTAATCAACAGCAAGTGGCTATCCAAAGCACCTCATTGTCCCAACATGCAAGCCCTCAAAAAATGCTCTAAAGACTGAATAGTCCTCTCAGTCTGACCGTTCGTCTGTGGATGATATGCATAACTTAACCTCGACTTAGTACCGAAAGAATTCTGTAAACCTTCCCAGAATTTCGACATAAGCCTCAGATCTCTATCTGACACAATACTCGAAGGTATACTATGCAACTTAACAATCTCATGAATACACATCTCTGCCAGCTTTTCCATGGGATGATTAATTTTCATCGGTAAGAAATTAGCCTACTTAGTCAACCTATCCACAATTACCCAAATTGAATCATTGCATTTAGCAGACTTTAGCAAACCTGATACGAAATCTATTGAAACATTATCTAACTTCCTCTTAGGAATACTAAAAGGTTGCATGAGACCCATAGGCTTCTGATGTTCAATCTTGGACTTCTGGAAAGTCAAATAGACATACACAAATTTTGCAACTTCCTTCTTCATTCCTGGCTACCAAAAAAATTTCTTCAAATCCCGATACATCTTCGTAGCACCCAGATGAATACTCAAGCCACTTTGATGTCCTTCCTCGAGAATACTCTTCTTCAGCTCTGGAACATCTGGGACACACACCTTATCATTAAATCTCAACAAACCATTTTCATCCACTCAGAATTCACCACTATTACCTTGGTTTATTAACGTCAGGCGATCCACCAAGCTTAAATCATACTTCTGACCTTTATTGATTTCTTCAAGGATACCACTGGTCAGTTTCAACATTCTCAACTTCACACTGTTAGTTGTCTCTTCACATACCAAACTCATGTCTCTAAATTGCTCAACAATTCCAACTCCTTCACCACAAGCATCAACATATGCATGGACTTCCTACTCGAAGCATCACCTACTACATTTGCCTTACCAGGATGGTAACTCAAGTCAAAATCATAGTTTTTCAAAAGTTCTAGCCACCTTATTTGCCTCATATTTAACTCTTTCTGATCGAATAAGTACTTCAGACTCTTATGATCACTGAAAACTTCAAATTTATAGAAAAACAGATAATGTCTCTAAATCTTCAGCACAAACACAACAACTTCTAGTTCTAAGACATACGTAGGATCATTCCTCTCATGCACTTTCAATTGCCTAGAAGCATATGCAACAACTTGTCTATTTTGCATCAACACACCACTGAGACCCATCTTAGACTCATCATAATACACCATGAAAGACTCGCTCGGATTAGGGAAAACTAATATCGGAGCAGTCGTCAATTTCTTTTTCAGTTCCACAAAACTTTCTTCGCACGCGACGTCCCATACATAGGCTTGACCCTTTCAAGTGAAATGAGTTAATGGTAACTCCAGCTTAGGAAATCCTTCAATGAACCTCCGATAATATCAAGCTAAACCAATAAAACTTCGAATCTTAGTCGCAAATTTTGGAATCTCCCATTGCAACACCGCATCGACTTTAGAAGGATCTGTAACACCCCAATTCTACCCCGCAAATTATATAAATAAATCAGAGTTATAAAAATCATTCATGCAAACGAATCGGGATGCCACAAATTCTTCTATCAAAATTCATTGCATTCATCGTGGATATATAACACTTTTAAAACATCAGATGAACCATTATCATAACATCTTTAGATAATTAATTCAACATCTATGCAGCGGAAATTCTTAATAACATCTCTGTCATCATTACAACAACTTCAAAACAACACCATTTAATAATAATCAACTTAAAGTTCAACAACTGAATAATCAAAAGCAACAAGCATTCATCCCCCCGAGTGTTACATATCAGAGCAATGACACCGACTCGAACTACTGAAGGTATACAACCTTCACTCTCGATTACCTGCATGTTACCAACATAAGGGAAACATTCAAACAGAAGGGGTGAGATATCTAAAAATATAATAAAGTGCATGATAATTAATATATTAAATTAGATCACATAACATCACCACTTTTCATCTCAAAATCAACAATAATAATACACATTCACCACATCAATACACACTTCTTTATACAATCATATAATGCAACTCAATACTATGCAAATGCATGTGGTACCATTTAGAGCAGAACTCCCATCTCAAAAATTTGCCAATTGATAGAGGCACCAACAAGGTATAATCCTTCATCTCAATATTCGCCAATACATGTCATCTCAACGAGCATAAGCTCCATCTCATTATGCAATGTATGCGACACAATCATGAATGTAATAACAACACGACAATTAACAGCATCTCAATACAACATCATCGTTGGCCAAAGTCCTATATCTCAAAAGCATCTCAATATCTCTTCATCAAACATCTCATATCATTCATGATAATTCATCAAACATCATTTATTCATCAAACATCATTTATTCATCATAAATTATCAACACAACATCATTAATAACGTCTCATCAACAACTCAGATGTACATTAATATAACATTAATTCATACTGCTATTCTGCAATCTTACATCGTTACTATCATCACTCCTACTGTTACAAATCAAACAGCAGCCTATAAACATTTCGTTCTCATCATTCTGCATAAAAACCAACATAACGATCAACACGGGAACTAACTCTAAATCCTAATTGGCTACTAGGATTACACTTCCTATTCTTCATTTTAATCCTCTATAATAAAGTTCATCGCATTAGCTATTTAACACTTCAAATGGCATCCTAAAACTCAAGTTATAACATTTTCTAAACGATTCTGCCAAAAACCAGACAACATGGGTCAACGCATATCTCCTTGGATCGACACGTACTGCACTAAACTCGCAACATGAGTTGACACATTCCCTCATGTATCGACTCATCCTGAGTCTTATACAAAGCATGTATCGACACATGCTCCTATGGATCTACTCATCCTGAGTCTAAAAGCACTCATGTATCAACGCAAAACCTCTTTGTGTCGACTCATCCCGAGTCTTTCAACCTTCTTGTATCGACACATAGCATTTGGGGTCGACGCATCATGTTACATCCAGCATAAATCCTGCGATTTTCTCTGTGTTTTCACTATGGGTTCTATACTTTAAGCCCTAAAAACTTAATCTAATCATATATAATCATCACTTACAATTATCCTATAATCCTACATCAATTAAACAGCATTGGAACATCATCATTCATCTAAAATTCATCAATTTCACGTTATACAACATCATCAACATTCAATTCATGAACAAGAAAACAATCACCTCTAACCCCACATACCAATCATCATGAACCCAATTATAGAGTCAGAACCCCACCCTTACCTTGGATTGAAGGTCGCTCTATAATCTTCCGGTCGAATTCCTGTTCTGCCGTTCTATCCTCTTTTTCCAGCAGCTTCACGTTCTTCTTGTCAATCTTTATTCTTCTACTGCCTCCTCTTTCTATTCTTTCTAGAAACAATAGAATAATCTATTATTATTTATTCCTTATTAGGCTTAAAAATAATAACCCCCTTATTACTTTTATTCCTTTAAAACAAGTCCACATCAAAATAATATTATACTTCTAATATTATTTCTCCACTTAATAAAATGATTAAATCTAATTAATCACAACACATCTTCTCAAATATTCCAAAAATAATTTAATTAAATAATTAATTAAATTGCGGGCGTTACAACTCTCCCTCACTTAGAATATTTTCGTCCTCGAAAATTTACCTCAATCAAACAACTCAGGGTAGGAGTCTCGCATCTTGCCCTCCAACTCCCAAGTCATGCTTTCTCCGGAAGCTCCTAGCCAAACCACCTTAACCAAAACAATCTCTTTGCCCCTCTGAGTCTTTATTTCACGATTCGCGATCCGTACAGGCATCGTCTCCACCGTAAGATTATCCCATACTTGCACATCATCCACATGAATCACATAAGATGGATCTGAAATATACTTCCAGAGTTGCGACACATGAAACACATCATGAAAATTCGAAAGATTAGGCGGTAAAGCCACTCTATAAGCAACATTCCCCACTCTCTCTGAAATCTGATACGGTCCAATATAACGAGAAGTGAGCTTCTTAGACTTCAATGCTCGCCTAACACCAGTCACAGGTGTAACTATTAAAAACACATGCTCACCAGCTTGAAATTATAAATCTTTCCTTCGCTTGTAATGATAACTCTTCAGTCTACTTTGGGAAGCTATCATCTTTTCTAGAATCAACTTCACCTTCTCAGTAGTCTCACGAACAAGTTTAGGCCCAAGTACTACACTTTCACCAGATTCATGCCAACATAACAGAGTTCTACATCTTCAACCATACAACGCCTCAAAAGGTGCCATCCCAATACTGGAATGGTAACTGTTATTATAGGTGAACTCTATCAACGGAAGATAAGTATCCCTTGAACCTCCCTGCTCAAGAACACATGCCCTCAGCACATCTTCTAACGATTGAATCGTCCGTTCAGTCTGACCATCTGTTTGAGGATGATACGCTGAACTCAATCTCAACTTAGAGCCCAACGCTTCTTGCAAACTCTTCCAAAAATCAGAAGTAAATATTGAATATCTATCTGACACAATGCACAAAGGAACACCATGCAGCTTCACAATCACACTAGTGTAAATCTCAGCCAACTTCGACACTGGAAAGCTGATGTTAATAGGAATAAAATGAGATGACTTCGTAAGCCTATCAAAAATCACCCAAATCGAATCATGTCCTCTTAAAGTATTAGTCAATCCCGTCACAAAGTCCATTGAAATGCTATCCCATTTCCATTCTGGAACTTCTAACGGTTGCATCAACCCTGCAGGCTTCTGATGTTCAACTTTCGACTTCTGACAAGTCAAACATGTATACACAAATCGAGCCACATCACTCCTCATTCCAGGCCACCAAAACAAACCTTTCAAATCTTGATACATCTTTGTAGCTCCTGGATGAATACTTAACTTACTTCTATGGCTCTCTTCCAGTATCACTTTCTTCATCTCAGTATCATCAGGAATACAAATCCGGTTACGAAACTTCAACACACCCTGTGCATCTAACTTAAAATCACTATTCTCAGACTGATCAATTCTAACCATCGAATCTATCAGTTTCACATCTAACTTCTGAGCTTCTCTGATACTGTCTAGAAATTCATTATTAATCTTCAACATACCCAACATAACACTCTGCGGCATAACCTTGCAAACTAAGCTTATATCTCTGAACTGCTCAAAAAATTCCAACTCTTTAACCATCATTGCCGACATATGTAAAGTCTTTGGACTCAATGCATTAGCTACCACATTTGCTTTTCCTGGATGATAATTCAAATTGAAATCATAATCCTTTAACAATTCCAACCATCTTCGTTGCCTCATATTCAACTCCTTCTGATCGAATAAATACTTCAAACTCTTATGGTCACTAAACACTTCAAATCTAGAACCATAAAGATAATGCCTCCAAATCTTCAACACAAAGACAACTGCAGTAATCTCTAAATCATGTGTAGGATAGTTCTTCTCATGAGTCCTTAATTGCCTTGACGTATAAGAAACTACCTTACCATTATGCATAAGCACACCTCCTAAACCCATCTTAGAAGCATCAAAATACACCACAAAAGGCTCTCCTAGATTAGGCAACGTCAAAATCAAAGCCGACGTGAACCTCTTCTTCAGTTCTGTAAAACTTTCTTCACACTGAACATTCCACATAAAAGCTCTACCTTTACAAGTCAACTTAGTCAACAGAAGTGCTAACTTGGAAAAACCTTCGATAAACCTTCTATAATAACCATCTAATCCCAAAAGCTTCTAATCTCAGTAGCTGACTTTGGAGTTTCCCATTGCAACACAGTATTAACCTTCGATGGATCTACAACAATGCCACTACCTGAAATCACATGACCAAGAAAACTAACCTCCTTTAACCAAAACTCACACTTGGACAGCTTTGCATACAACTTCTTCTCTTTCCAAACTTGCAATACTACTCTTAAGTGTCCAGCATGCTCTTCTTCTGACTTAGAGTAAATCAAAATATCATCAATGAACACCACCACGAACCGATCCAAATAAGTATGAAAGATACGATTCATGTATTCCATGAATACTCCCGGAGCGTTGGTAACACTGAAAGGCATCACCGAATACTCGTAATGTCCATAACGCATTCTGAAAGCCGTCTTCTGGATATCTCCATCCTTCACTTTGATCTGATGGTAACCCGACCTCAAATCAATCTTACTAAACACACGAGCATCCACCAATTGGTCCATCAAGTCATCTATTCTTGTAAGCGGATACTTGTTCTTAATCGTCACTTTATTCAACTGTCTATAATCAACACAAAGCCTCATACTTCCATCTTTCTTCTTTACTAACAACACTGGAGCTCCCCACGGTGATACACTTGGCCTTACAAACTTCTTCTCAAGTAACTCTTCCAATTGCTTCTTTAACTCTGACAATTCAGATGCAGACATCTTGTATGGTGCCATAGACATAGGTCTGGTACCAAGTACAAGATCAATAGCAAATTCAACTTCCCTCTCCGGCGGTGCATCAGGAATCTCGTCGGGGAAAACTTCAGGAAATTCACACACCACCTGTAATTCCTCAATTATAGCTTGAGTCTTCATAGATATTGATGCCGTCAAAGAGAACATATGTGCTTCCTCTTGCACCAACTTCCTCAACTGTCTAGCAGACAACATGCCACCTTCTTCTGCTTCAGGAGTATAAAATCTCACAGACTTGTCATAACAGTTAATATGAACACAATTATGCTCTAACCAGTTCATACCCAAAATCACATCTAAACCTCTTAACGGTAAACAAACCAAATCAACAGCAAAGTCTCTGTCGAAGATCGACAAGGGACACTTCAAACACACAAAATAAGTAGTCACCGACCCCTTGGCTGGAGTATCGACGACCATTTACCCATTCAAAGAAGACAACACAAGACCCAATCTTTCAACATAATCAGTAGCAATAAAACAATGTGTAGCATCAGTATCAATAATAGTAATTAAAGGAGTACCATTAATGAAACATGTACCTCGGATAAGTCTGTCCTCAACAGTTGTTTGATCCTCCCCCAAAGCAAACACTTTACCACTTGTCTGAGCCCTCTTCGGTTTCGGACACTAACTACCAATGTGCCATTCTTCTCTATAATTGAAATAAATCACATCCTTATGTTCACACTCAGATACAACATGTCTGTTCTTGCCACAACGGAAACACCTCTTCACTTCAGTAATGCACACATTACTCTTGTGCCCAGATTTTTCACACTTAAAATAAACCACACCAGCAGGAGCATCTCCCCCACTAGTCCTCTGACTCTGAGAAACTTTCTGTTTACCTTTACATGCTGGGGCATCATAAGGCTTACCACGATTATGTTGGTGCTTACCCCTCTTCTCACTGATAATCTTGTAATAAGCATTATTATCCTCCTCTTAAATCATGCAACTATCAACCAAATCAGTAAAGACACGGATCTTCTGGTATCCGACTCCCTTCTTGATCTTTGGGCGCAACCCGTTCTCAAACTTGATACACTTCGAAAACTCAGCATCTGCCTCAGCATAATGCGGATAAAACTTAGCCAACTCAGCAAACTTGGCAGCATACTCAACAACTGACATATTCCCTTGCTTCAACTCAAGGAATTCAATTTCCTTCTTACCACAGAAATCTTCAGGAAAGTACTTCCTCAGAAACTCCCTTCGGAACACAACCTAAGTGACATTCTCACCTGCAGCTTCCAGCTTCTGACAAGTCTCTAGCCACCAGTCATCAGCCTCGACTACTAGCATATGAGTCCCATATCGAACCTTCTGTGATGGAGTGCAATCCATCACACATAAGATTCTCTCAATCTCTTTCAACCAGTACAATTCTCCGTCAGGATCATACTTTCCCTTGAACGTAGGTGGATTCTCTCTCTGGAAAGTTGCCAAGCTACGAGATCCAGCATTCCCGTCAGCATTCAGCTGATTCTCCATCACATGAGCCATTTCTTCTAAAGCAGCAGCAAGTGCAGCATCATTCCTTCCAGCCATCTCAACTTATCACTACAACATAAACAACGGTTAAAACTCAAATTAACAATACTCGATTCTTAGACAACTACGACTCGACGTCAAGGTCATACCAACCTTATTGCTTTGATACCAACTTTGTAACACTCCAATTCTACCCCGGCGAATTATATAAATAAATCAGAGTTATAAAAATCATTCATGCAAACGAATCGGGATGCCACAAATTCTTCTATCAAAATTCATTGCTATCATCGTGGATATATAACACTTTTAAAACATCGGATGAACCATCATCATAACATCTTTAGTTAATTAATTCAACATCTATGCAGCGGAAATTCTTAATAACATCTCTATCATCATTACAACAACGTCAAAACAACACCATTTAATAATAATCAACTTAAAGTTCAACAACTGAATAATCAAAAGCAACAAGCATTCATCCCCCCGAGTGTTACATATCAGAGCAATGACACCAACTCGAACTACTGAAGGTATACAACCTTCACTCTCGATTACCTGCACGTTACCAACATAAGGGAAACATTCAAACAGAAGGGGTGACATATCTAACAATATAATAAAGTGCATGATAATTAATATATTAAATTAGATCACATAACATTACCACTTCTCATCTCAAAATCAACAATAATAATACACATTCACCACATCAATACACACTTCTTTATACAATCATATAATTTGACTCAATACTATGCAAATGCATGTGGTACCATTTGGAGCATAACTCCCATCTCAAAAAATTGCCAATTAATAGAGGCATCAACAAGGCATAAACCTTCATCTCAATATTCACCAATACAGGCCATCTCAACGAGCATAAGCTCCATCTCAAAATGCAATGTATGCGACACAATCATGAATGTAATAACAATACCACAATTAACAACATCTCAATAAAACATCATCATTGGCCAAAGGCCTACATCTCAAAAGCAACTCAACATCTATTCATTAAACATCTCATATCATTCATGATAATTCATCAAACATCATTTATTCATCATAAATTATCAACACAACATCATTAATAATGTCTCATCAACAACTCAGATGTACATTAATACAACAGTAATTCATACTATTATTCTGCAATCTTACATCATTACTATCATCACTCCTACGGTTACAAATCAAACAGCAGCCTATAAACATTTCGTTCTCATCATTCTGCATAAAAACCAACATAACGATCAACACGGGAACTAACTCTAAATCCTAAATTGGCTACTAGGATTACACTTCCTATTCTTCATTTTAATCCTCTAGAATAAAGTTCATCGTGTTAGCTATTCAACGCTTCGAACGGAATCTCAAACGGCATCCTAAAACTCAAGTTACAGCATTTTCTAAACGATTCTGCCAAAAACCAGACAACATGGGTCGACGCATATCTCCTTGGATTGACGCGTACTGCACTAAACTCGCACCATGAGTCGACACATTCTCTCATGTATCGACTCATCCTAAGTCTTATACACAGCATGTATCGACACATGCTCCTATGGATTGACTCATCCTGAGTCTAAAAGCACTCATGTATCGATGCAAAACCTCTTTGTGTCGACTCATCCTGAGTCTTTCAACCTTCTTGTATCGACACTTAGAATTTGGGGTCGACGCATCCCGTTACATCCTGCATAAATTATGTGATTTTCTCTGCATTTTCACTACGTGTTCTATACTTTAAGCCCTAAAATATTAATCTAATTATAGATAATCATCACTTACAATTATCCTATAATCCTACATCAATTAAACAGCATCGGAACATCATCATTCATCTAAAATTCATTAATTTCACGCCATACAACATCATAAACATTCAATTCATGAACACGACAACAATGACTTCTAACCCCACATACCAATCATCATGAACCCAATTATAGAGTCAGAACTCTTCCCTTACCTTGGATTGAAGGTCGCTCTATAATCTTCCGGTCGAATTCCCGTTCTTTCGTTCTATCCTCTTTTTCCAGTAGCTTCATGTTCTTCTTCTGAATCCTTATTCTTCTACTGCCTCCTCTTTCTATTCTTTCTAGAAACAATAGAATAACCTATTATTCTTTATTTCTTATGGGGCTTAAAACTAATACACCCCCTTATTACTTCTATTCCTTTAAAACAAGCTCACATCAAAATAATATCATAATTCTAATATTATTTCTCCACTTAATAAAATGATTAAATCCAATTAATCACTACACATCTTCTCAAATATTCCAAAAATAATTAAATTAAATAATTAATTAAATTACGGGAGTTACAGGATCCACAACAATCCCACCACTAGAAATCACATGGCCGTGGAAACTCAATTATTTCAACCAAAACTCACACTTCAGTAGCTTTGCATATAACTTATTCTCTTTCAGCACTTACAATATAATTCGCAAATGCCCATCATGTTCTTCTTCCGACTTGGAATAGATCAAAATATCGTCAATGAAGACCACAACAAACTTATCCATATATGAATGGAAATTTAGATTCATACACTCCATGAAAACACATGGCGCATTAGATACATCGAATGGAATCACAATGTACTCATAAAGACCATACCTCGTTTGAAAAGTCGTCTTTAGAATATCATCTAGTTTAACACAAATCTGATGATAACCAGACCTCAAATAAATCTTACTGGAAACACAAGTGCCCACCAACTTATCCATCAAATCATCGATCCTAGGAAGTGGATACTTATTCTTAATAATCACCTTATTCAACTGTCTGTAATCCACGCACAACCTCATACTACCGTCCTTTTTTTTTATTAATAAAACTGGAGAACCCCACGGGGATACGCTCGATCGAACAAACTTATTTTTGAGCAATTCTTCTAATTGGTTCTTCAACTCGCTCATCTCATAAGCTAACATCCTATAAGGAGCCATCAGCACCGGACTTGTACTTGGTATCAATTCTACAGCAAATTCAACTTCTCATTCTGAAGGTAAGTCGTTGATGTCATCTGGAAATACTTATGGGAATTTACAAACAACAGGCACTCCCACAATTGCAGTTTCACAATCAACTTGTAACTACGCAAACATTGCAAACATTAAAGCTTCATCTTCTAAGAGTTCATCCACTTCCTTAGTAGACAGAAACATTAGTTCTCTACTATCGCCAAACTTAGGGAGCCTCACTATCTTGTTTTAATAGTTGATATGAACATAGTTGAACTCCAACCAGTTCATCCCGAGAATAACATCAATTTGGTGTAAGGGTAGACACACTAAATCCATCATAAAAATTCTACCATAAATCATTAAAGGACACTTCGAACAAAAAAGAGCAGTAGTGACAGAACCCTTAGCAGGAAGTTCTACCACCATTCCCTCATTCATATCAGACAACTTTAATGCCAACATAGTAGCACATTCAAGCGAAATAAATGAATGAGTAGCACCCGTATCAATAATAGTGATTAACTCAACATTATTAATAAATTAAACACCTCTGACCGGGTTGTCCTTCTTGTCGACTTCTGAACCACTCAGAGCAAACACTCTGCCCTTGGTCTGAGCAGCAGTAGCATCATTCTTCTTTGGTTTCTAACCCTGGGTACTGATGTGACCCTGTTCACCACAGTTGAAACAAGTAGAACCTTCAGTCTTGCATTCCGTAACACGATGACCAACCTTGCCACACCTGTGACATCTCAGCACCTTATTAGTACAAGCATTAGCACATTGGCCTAGATCACTACATCAGTAGCATTTCACAGAAGCGGGAGCTCCTCCCCTACTTGGCTTCTTATCATCATAAGCTCTATTCTTCCCTTTATCAAAAGGAGTAGTATGAGACTTACCACGATCATGATTCCTTCCCTTCTTCTCATTATAATTCTTATAATAAGAAGCTTTGTCTCTACTGTCCTGATCGAAGATTCTACATTTGTTCACTAACATAAGAAACTGATGAATCTGTAGATATCCAATACCTTTCTTGATCTATAGATGTATCCCATTCTCAAACTTAATGCACTTTGACACCTCAGCTGCTGGGTCGTTGTAGTGTGGGCAAAATTTCACTAGTTCCTCATACTTAGTCGCATACTCAGAAACTGTCAAACTTCCCTGCTTAAGCTCAAGAAATTAGACCACCTTTTTCCCACGTAAATCTTCGAGAAAGTACTTATCCAGAAAAGCAGTTCTGAGTACAACCCAAGTGATCTCTATGCCCATAATCTCCATTCTCTGGCGCATATTGTTCCACTAATACTTGGCTTCTTCTTCCAACATATGCATGCTAAACTGCACCTTCTAATTTTCCGTGCAGACCATCACCCGAAAAATATTTTCAATTCCCTTAAGCCATGCTTGTGTACCATCTACATCGTGCATGCCCTTGTAGATCGGTGGGTTGTTCCTCTGAAACCTCCCCCATGCACGAGCTTTATCATCATTCCCACCACCGTTATACGGGTTCTGCACAGCCTGAGCAACAGCCTGCAAAGCAACATCGATTGCAAATTGTTCCTTCCAGCCATTCTTCTTCTACTTCACATAACAACAATAATAAGGGTTAGAAACTATACCGACAATATTCCACTATCACACACTATAAACTTATTAACCTAGCCGGACAAACTAACATGTTTTGATACCACTATTGTAACACCCTTCTAAACCCCCAACGAATATTATAATTAATTAATCAGAGTATTTCACCAAAAAGGGCATCACATGCTTTATGAAAATCAAACATACATGGCATTGCTCTGTAACTCAGGATTTTCGACATTTATAATTCATTTACTACACAACAGAATTCATAATTCAAAACTTCTTTATCAAACCAATCATTGGAAACTTCATCATTCATGATTCTTGATTCAAAATAGCATAAATACCATGAAAAGTAATTCGAAATCTCATGCATAACAAAAGAACATAAAATTCAAAATCAAACATTCCCGACCCCCATGTTACATATCAGAGCAATACCTTCTAAAAATTAATCGAAAGTAAAACGACACACTCCGAGATATCTTCTAATCTCCTATGAACTACTCCTGATCACACACGCATTACCCACATGGATACAACATTCAAAAATAAAGGGTGAATAATCACATTTATTACAAAAGATATAAGGAATAGACATAGCAGTTCATACAACAACATCATAGCATCAAAATCAACATCATTGTCAACACCTTATCAATTAGCACAACAACAGGTACAACATTATCTAAGAAACAAGTATGCAATGCCACATAAAATATAGTGCCATAACATAGACTCATGCATGTGGTACCAGTTCAGTATGAGTACTAGACTCATCACCCTCTAAAGATCCCCACCATAGGATCGATTCCCTCTTGGAACTGGATCACAACATCCAACACACTTGATCCACACAATGGGATTGAGGCCAAGACCGAACTAACATCCTCAACAACAGTGGACTTACATCCTAAATCAACACTGGACTTTCGTCTTAAGAATGTTATGAGTGCATGATGCACAATCAACATTATTAATTACGACCACATCTAGTCAAGTGCATCACCATTTACCAAATCATCAACATTATTTAACATTGCACAAATCAACATAATAACATCAACATGATTTCATAATTCATAGTCACAACATATTATTATCATATTAATTACAAGGCATCATAACAATATGCATCATTATAGTCTTCCCTTATGAATCCAAGCCTATCATAACCTAGGTACTTAAATTGTACCTATTTTTACTCATTTTATTCCACCCACATGTAGTTCATTGCGTTATATATACAACACTTTAAACGGTGCCTCAAACAAAGTTCTAAAACTCAGGTTATGGCCTTTAAAAATCCTACTGTTGTCCGTCACTTGAGGCTCTCCTGGCGATGTGAGAGCGACAACACCACCCATCCTTTATGGTGTCCATCGCCTGACGAAGCTCCTTTCTCACCTGGTGACACACCTCTTGCTCCTGCATCGCCCGACGACGCTCGAGCGAGACACCCTTTCCATATAAAATTCCAGGAGCACCATTTTTCTCTTATATCCTTCGCTCTCAGCTTGCTTGGCAATGACCAGGCATCATTGCATCACCCGAAGAAACTTCCCACTTCCCGATGACACGTAGTAGACAGCAACATCCGATTGTGATTTTGCACCTGTTCATCCCCAATTCTTCTTGCGATTTCATGCCAATACAATCCATATTCTCATAGTTTTCATCATATAATCATCATAAAATAACAATAAAACATTATATGTATTATGTATACAATCTCAGGGAAAACCAACATGTTATTTCATCAATTGAAACATATCATCAAATCATCAAATCATCAAAAACCTCATCAAATCCCTACATATCTCTAAACTCCATATTAATTATAATGGCATATCACCCCCTCACCTTAGATTCCTAGCAGGTGATCTTCTTCTTTGCGTTTCTACGGTTATTTCTCCAAATTCCTCGTGCCCTAGCCTCTTCTCTATTTTTCTCCCAATTCTTTTCACGAGCGTACAATGAACACTCTATTCCTTTTATTCCTTGTTTAACCTTTGGACCCCTAATAGGATTTGACTAAATTTCCCTCACTTATCCTTTCCTAAATTACCATCAAACCCTCACTATCTCTTCCTCACTATATTCTAATTATTTTATTTCAAATAATAATCTAAATAATTACCAACAATTATTTAATTTATTCTAATGCTCTATTCACCTTAATTCTCATCACACTGCAACATAACATCATATACAATAACATACCAATATAATTCACCAATAATTCATCATATTTCACAAATAAAAAATTAAATAATTAATTATCAAAGTTGGGGTGTTACACCTTCCCCCATACAAAATTCCAGAAGCACCAATTTTCCTTCACCTCATTCTCCCGGTGGCCTTTTTGAAATTCTGGTATGACAGAACTCAGACGTCCTAAGAGGATTTCAAGACATTTGATCTGACACATATAACATAAGCAAGGTATAAACACTAAAAACAGTAATGAAAAGCAATAATAACTCACCAGAATTGTTAACCTAGTTCGGAACAACCTTCCTACTATGGGGGGCATACCAAGCCAGGGACAAATCCACTAATAGTAGTATCAATTTAAAGCTAAACTCCCTTGTTTACAACCTATCACTTAATCACTACCTTCGCTAGATTTCTATCTAAGAATCACCTAGATATGAGGCTCTCCTCAATCCCTCATCAATCATAGACAACAATTTGATCAACATAATTCTGAACAAATTGAAAGACACACTTCCATGACCATACCTAACTAAGACTCAAGGTTAAACTCCCACGTTTACAACCTTTCTTCTAACCAAGAACAACAACTTGGAGTTGCTTCAAAGTTTCCTCTAAGAATAATACTCTACTCATTACTTACAGGGTTCTAAGTGAGAACATGGTGACCATGCCGCAACCCGAGTGGCGGTCACCCGCAACCCGAGTGGTTTACCTTGACAAAGCCCTATACTTCTACATCTTGAACACGTTCCAAACTAGGTGTTATACCCCAAAATTTTCCCTCCCATTTTTTAAGACAGTTAATTCAATACACTTGTTCATGCTCATAAAGGTCTCAAGTACTCAAGGCTACTCAAGGGTTGATTGGTCAAACCTCATCCTAAGCAAACGTCTTCAACTAGGGTTTGGTATTTCTCAAAGAAAATTGGTTTGCAAGGGTCTCAAATGACTTTCATGGTTCGTCATAGGTCTTCATTAATTCTTATGTCAAAATTCAAGTCTTGCATCACAAGTTTGCTCAGTCAATTGCTCAGATGACTGAAAATCAATTGTATTGGACAAAAAGTCAATTGTGGTCAACATACAGTCAAACTTCAAGATTTTTTGTCAACATCAATATTTTGAGGTGATATTCATCATTTTATCAAGGGTTGATCATGATTCCTCAAGGAAACCCCTTAAATCATCAAAGGTCAAAAGTTACCAAAATTAGGATTTTGACTGAAGATGATTGATCATTGACTGTTGACCTAGTGCATGACCTAATGACTTAAAGCATGATCTCAAGGGATCAAATACTTCTTGGCCAATTTCCACCAAGTTCCCATTTTATTTAGCCAAAAATCACAACATGAAAGGTGTAAAAAATGTTTCAAGCTTTCCAAAATGTCCAAGAACACAAATTTATCATGTTTGAGCTAGAAGTTTCGAAGAGATGTAGTTGGGCATCCATTCTTCAAATATAAGTCATTCTTGTGAAAACATAATAACCAAATCTTCAAGCCATGCTGCATAATCCCACTTTGCAGGCCTCTACCCTCCAAATCTATCCATAATCAGAAGATTACACACACTTTGGAGCCATAATCCAAGTAATTAAAGCTTTATCCCATCCATTTTTCCATTTAAAGGAGAAAGGCAAGACTTCCATTTTGATAAAGCATGGTTCATGAAATTGTCAACTATCCTTGAGCCTCTCACTTGTTTCATCTACACACACTCAACCTAAAAACTCATAGGAACATGTTTAAAGTGTCTAACAACTCTAGAAGGCAGGGTACTATGCATTGAAACTTTGATTTCTCAAGAAATCACAAGTTACATCTCAACCAGGCCATAACTCCACAACTTGCAAACCTGATCAGCCCTTGCCCTCAAACCTTTTCTCTATAAATAGAGAGGTCATTTTCAAGCTAACACACGAATTCACAAGCCCTAAAACCATCTCAAACTCTCTCAAATCAAAATTGGCCAAAAACCTCCATTTTTAAGCTTTTGAAACCTTAACTTTGAAACTCATCACCTTTGCATCTTTTGTCCAAACACTTCACATATATCATATAGAAGTTGTTCAAATACAAGAACAACTTCTGTAATATCATCATCACCATCTTCTAAACTCAAAAACAGTGCCTCACAAGTTGACTTGGTTGTAGAGATTCAAACACTTTCAGCATAAAGTAAGCATTGGAGCACATTCAGGGAGGACCAAGGAAGTTTTTGGCATCATTTATTTGTACCTGGGGGCATCCACACGTGTTCGGAGTTTTCACTTCAAGAGGTAAGTTCTCTAAACTTGGATATCTTGATTTAAGCATCATTTAAAAATACATTCTAAAGAAAAAATGTAGATATCATGCCTCTAAAGTAAACCATGTCCTTAGTTTTTACTTATATTGCTTGTGTGTTGAAAATTTTAGCCCGGACCAGTTAGGGTTCGTTTTTGGTAATGAGCAAAATTCTTGATAATCTTTGAGTGTTAGTAAAAATAAGTGGCATGGTTGAATTCGTGTTCAAATTTCAAGCAAGTTTGGTTTTGAAATTTTTCAAAATGATTGAGTAATAAGAGTTTTACAAAATCAAAGAATGGAAGTTGTTGTTGTCGATACAGGGAAGAAGAAGAAGGTTGGCGCAAAATAAGAATTTAAATATTGAGTTTATAATATATTTATTGGTGGTTGTTTCATAACCGGATGAAACAACCACCCCAGTGGCAAGCGTGTGTGTGTGTATAGGGTGTTAGTGTGCCAGGGCAGGGTTGTGATCCCTGCCTCTAGAATTTTTTCCCCAACATTTTCTATGTTGATCAGGTGTAAGCAAGTCCAAAACGCATATGATATACCTCTCATCAACACCATCAGATCTCATCAAGGTAGATCTGGATGCCTCAATCACGCATTTCCACCATGAACCATCAAAGACTATCACCACTTGATCACAAACAGCGTCTGGGCCTCCCTGATTTGGGCTTTTTATTTTTGCTTTCTAACACCCCTCATTTGCTTTTATTCACTCAGGCCCATTTTATTTCTTTTTTATTTCAATTAACTTTTTCTTTTTTCTAAATCATTTTTTATTTAATCAGAAAAAATCATAAAAAATTAGATTTAGGTTTTCAATTAATTAACTTGATTCTTAATAATTAAAATTAATTTAATGTAGTCACCTTTGTTTTATTTTAAATGATTAATTTGTAAATTAATTAGAATTAGGTTTTTTACTTCAAATATCTCTTCTAAATAAAACGCCAAAAATATTTTCTAAATAATTAGAATTCTTTACATTTTAATTAATTAATTTAATTTTCATAAATAAAATTAATTAATTTAATTACACTTTGTTTTATTTTAAACAATTAAATTGTATATTAAATTAGAATTAGGTATATTTATTTATTTCACATTTCAAATATTTTCTAAACAAAGAAACAACAAAATATTTTATTAAAATACTTTGAATTTTTAGGGTTTTTGCATCTTTCCCCTTTCTATCTTCGGGAATTTGTTTATTTTTTCGCATTAAAACAACTATGTAACTTTAAAAAGTTTGTAATAGATAATTAGAGTTTATTTCTTTCCTCTCATTCATAAACTTGTACACCCCATCCCCGAAGCGTGGTAATAGCATAGGACATTTAATTTCCACAATTTATTGATTTCCTTATTACTGTTAGTAATTAGGGTTTGTATGGCAAGATTAAAATCAATCATTAGAAAACCTAATCTAAAAGATAAATACTTAAAATCAAAACAATTTGCACACGCGCACCTTTAGGGTGACCCTCACTTGTTGCCTCGGATTTAAAACAGTCATGTCCCTCGAATGTGGGATGCTTTAGCAAAGACCCTCGATTAAAAGATCATAGTCCCTCGATGACCCTTTGATACTGCCTTCGGTAAATGATCTTAGTCCCTAAAGAAAATTGCTAAAGCACCCTAAAAGTTACCTTCTATGATTGTACGATGACCCACACATGTGCCTCACGTCCAATGATAGGGCTTCCTACTGACTAATGGTAGGGTAACACTATCTAAAGGAAGAGATAAAGAACAAAGACTTCTTTGAATAGGTAGAACGCTCGTAGTCGCTTGCTCACAAACTTTTTTCAAAACAAAACATCTTTTTTTACAAAATAACACTTTCTTTCACAATATTTTCAAAATGAACATTTTGTATACAATCTCAACGATACGAGAATCATTACAAAATTGCCGCACTTAGGAAAATTTAAAAATATTTTCAAACATACACAAGCACAAAGCATTTCCAAAAATGAGCTAGAGATTATGAGCCCGTAGATAACTACGGATGAAAAGGGTGCTAACACCTTCCCTTTTTATAACCTACCCCCCGAACTCAGAAAATTCTCAAAAGGTCTTTCTTGTTCTTTTCACCCTTTCCTTTATTGGATAAAAGAAAAGTCGGTGGCGACTCTTGTTATCCGCAACATTTGCGATAAAACGCAAAACCCAAAAGTCATTTCTTCCACCATATTACACTAGGTTACAAACCCTTCTATTTATAACCTATTCCCAACTTGACTTGGGCTTTCTAATAACAGCAAATCAGTTGTTACAAACCAGCAGTAACTTCTGTTACAAACAAGATCTTCAATCATTAGTTTCCTAAATAATCTCCATATTTAAAAACTATATAATATTTGATACTTTGACTTGATTCTCTTGACCTTTAATTCAACGCCATATAGAATTGCATAATATTTCCTGAATATTCTGCACTTGTTAAATCATAACAGATTTAACAGAATCACTCAAGCTCAAGCGCGATGTCGTATGCTCCTTCATAGGACATTTTATTTGACATGTTGTTCCAGATGTTGAAACACTTCAACTCAACATGTCCCAAACATAACATAGGACTTCTTGCTCAAGTTGTTCCTGTTAGCAACTTAATGTATCCTATCTAACATATTACTGCTTTATTTCTCTTACAAAAATAAATGTCAATCCTAAAACTAGAGAACTTAAAATCTCCTCATTTGGCAAATTTTGGCTAAAACAAGTAAATAAAAATATAACCCAATATTAAAGCAATAAAAAAATAACCCTTCAACAGTAGTCTGCAGCAACTATTGAACTCAGCAACACAACAACATGGAGTCAATCTTTAGATAAGATGTCAGGACATCTTGTTCGACTTCTTTTTTCAGCATTTTAAATGAGCTCCATTGCAGTACCAAACCCATCACCAAAGTGCAGAACCTTCAAGAAAATGAGTAGAGAAAGTCCTGAAGTCATTTGGTGCACATGAAGAAGAAGATAAGAGAAACTCCCCCTCGAACCAAGAATCACTTCTTATCATAGGAGACCAATGGTGGAATAAGAGATTTCTTAACCATTTTCTGATCAGCAGCCTCTAGTTGACCTAGACAAATCAACCACCACCTCTGGTAACTCAGAACACATGTCACAAATGTGCTCATAACTCAGATCACATGTCACAAAACCAAAACAAGCCACGTTCATAGCATAGGACATCTTGTCCGACATTTGAATGTAACATCTGGAAATGCAGATTCTAGACTGACCATCTGAGTACACCCTTTCTCCCCATTTTTCGCCAAAAATTGACAAAGGAGGCCTTCACAGAACCAGACCCAGACACAAGTTACCCAGACCCGAACAAAATCGATAGTGATGATGAAAGATATCAAAAACTCGCATGGTGATAGAGGATAGGAGAAACCTCTATAAATAGTTGGGTAGTTTGTTAAGAATTAACGATCTTTGAAAATATAATCCTTTGGTCAAAGAGAACGTTAATTGAGGGAAAAACTTCCACCTAAATCAATATGCATCGTCCAAAACAGCTTTGAACGCCTTTAATCACTTTGGATTGTTTCTGTTGAAAAGAACCAGTCCCAATACTTGCACATGCATGGTCAAACACGCTTCCTGACACGTAATTGATCAACCTCTCTTGTTGGTTTCGCAGGAAACATATCCTAAGTAATGTCCTGACATCTAGTCAGACATTGTCTTCTTTTAATAACTTGACCAACACATATTCATACACCCTATCTTCTACTAGATTCTAAGTGTTATCCTTTCACTTAGTCTTAGTGATATACACCAAGATATCAGAATATCACATTTGTGATATCTCTCAATAATACAGACCCTTAGAGAGTCTTTTAACATCTACAGAGAAAAACAAATTCTCCCATACGTAATCATTAATCACTAGAGAGATATGTAACCTTCTGACTCATCCAGCTTCACATGGCTAATACCAACCATTCCTTGTTAAGATCACCAATAATATCATAATGTCATAACATGTTGTTTGACATCATAACTTTATGAGAGGCATAACTTCTTCACAAGCTTAGACAGCTCTCTAATATCGCTACCATTGTAGCAAAAATCCACATATAACTTCATGACTATCCTTGTCATGGATAAATAATGCTCCAGTTGAAGATGAGAACTTGAGCACCCGATGAATATTCATGAAAGACTCCAAGCTTTCATGACGAAGAACAACACTTCTACATGTTGAACACCAACTCGCTCAGTAGAGTTTATTCTGAGTCATATATTCTCACTCCTTGAGAATACATCCAAGTATTCTGACTCCTTGTAGTTCCACACATATTATCATGACCTTTTGATTAGGCATGATGTCATGCATACTAAGTGTAGAGTCACTCAAAAACTCCAAAAATTATTAGTTTTCTTAAAAGCTTTACTAAGATCCAACTCATTAATTTTTTTGAAGTGACTTGCAGTAGAAAAAAACATCTCCTAAAAACTCTCTCCTTGAGCTCTTGTATAAGTAGATCACAAAAGAAAAAAATAGACCTCAGTACCTGACAACTTCTTTTGTTCTTGCATCCACTAGTAGTTGCTAATACTAGCAAAGTCTTCAATAAAGTAGTCATGAATTTATCAAACATGCTACTGTAGACAGAACCAGAATCTTCATATTCTAATCCATAAGGTCAGAAATTCCACTTCTGACAAATGCTTGAGCATCCAACTGTATAATCCAAGCAAAAAATAGCCATCAATATGTTAAGACATCATATGGGACACCGACTTCAGAATATAGAACCCAAGATGTAAGGTTCTTAAAATATAATCCAAAGGACTCATTATGAAAGAAATCCTTCAAGAAGCTCCCAAAAGAACACAACTAATGCACCTCATCCAGGTTTTTCCAAACATCTGAATACTATGGAGATAAATAAACTCTAACATACACTCTAAACCACAAGGTTCAGAATGCAGAATTGCATCACTTCTTCAGACAAATACTCAGTCTCCCGTCAAAGTACTCACCACCAGTCTTATGCATAATATCTACAGAGGATAGATAAATACTCAGCTCCTCATCTCCCGTCAAAGTATTCACCATTTGTCAAATATTGATTACCTTCTCACATAAGGTATAACAGTTGGTCTGACAATCTTATTCTACATATGTCTGGTACTAGCTGATTTATAAAACAATCTAGAATAGGTCAGTGGCTTGACCTTATGCTTCTCTCTGGACAAAGTTTCGTGGCTGAGAAAGTTTTCACACATTGAGATAATGCTCCAACATTGGATCTGAAATCAATCTCAAACAGATGGATCCTTAACTATGGTTTGGATATACCGTAGTAATCTATAACTCTTGCAAGGGGCACAAGAGGATCAACCATCAGTAGCTGGTCAACCTTCAACCTAGATCATCCATACATGCTAAGCATGGTCACCTCAAGAATCTTCTTCTTCTAAGCACAAAATTCATACCTCCTGTCTAACTTTGAGGTGATAGATGCCATATATATGTACCTATAGAGGAGATTCCTTCTAACAGGTATCTGAAGCATACTTCAATAACCATGGCCTTGAATCATCTTCAAACAACACAAGCAGACTGTTCAAACAGAGTCAGCTTCTTCCAATACACAAGGATCCTTTTTAATCCTTACAAACACTAATATTCTATTATGAGAGGACACCACATAATTGAACCCAAGCAGAGGGAGGAACTTCTCAAGTAGACATCAGGGAACCATAATCCTTTGGCTTTAGAAATAATAACTCCTCCTTGATTCAGACAACTGAGATGCTCATTCTAAGTGATTTGGATGACTCTCCATAGTGCAGACAACTATCAACCACATAATTCTGGTTGATACATCTTCAGTGCTCATCATCCCTTGGATGACTTTTTCAACAGAAAAAGAGTTCCATGCTCTCATAGACTTGATAAGAGTACCAAGTTAGAGTAAAAAACCTCCATCCTATCTATGAAAAGTACCACCATCCATATTGAGAAAAATAAATCCTCAATATAAAGATGTCAAGACATTATGTCTGACACTCCTCCATGTTCTTCTAGCTTCAGATTAAGGAGTCCCCTTATTAACTGCACAACATGTGGTTTGTATGCCCAAGTTATTCCCTTCCAAATAGAATTTGTTCCATGGCCATCTTTTGTACCCCAATTTTTCCCCTAAGATTCCTCTATCATATCATATCAACTCAATCACAACAAGATCACACTAGGGTTGGTTCTTCTCCTTATCTTTAGCTTTGCTTATGGGAAATCACCAAGCACCTTGACTTGTATTTTGTGATTATTTATGTTTTGTATTGATTAACTTTTAACTAATAAATACAATGAATGTTTTCCCTAATTGTTGATATTATAGGTGAAAGCACAACACATTCCATCAAGTTGATCTCGGGTTCATGAGTTTATTTCCATGTATTCTTCAACAAAGCTTCATTGAGATTCAAGCTTCATCATCGAAGGTGATTTAAAGTAATACCATGACAAGGTCTATTATGATTCATCATTCCTCAAATTGCCAAAGATAGTTCAAAGATGTAAGGGTTGATTGAATAAGTTTTACCTAATTGGATAAGTCCTTGATTTCTTGATCACAAGTGCATATCTCCCTCAATTCTCAATATTTGGAAGTGGTTATGGGTTATATGGTTTCTTATTATCATCCTTAACAACTTCTATTTACATGAAAAAAATATTTGTGCAAGAATGTTTGTCAAAATTGAAAAGAGTTTCCAAGGCATTATGTTGCTCTATGAGCTAGGGTTTTGAATTTCAAAGGGCTATATCTTGCTCATATTTTGTTATTTTTGAGTGATCCAAATAACATTCTTGTCTTTAAATGGTTATCAAAAAATAACTTCATAAGTTTCAAGAAGATTTTGTGTGGAAGATACGTAATGATGAAGAAAGATTACAAGTCCTCTATATAGGCCATCAAATTCCCTTATGTGACTTAAAAAAATCATAACTTAGTCAATTTTTATCTCCTTAAGCCTATTATTTTCCAAAATAATCCTAAGGATGTGAACTTCAACTCTTATTTTATGTGCAAAGCTTGAAAATGGATGGAAGATGTCCTAAGGATGCAAAAGATTATAGGTCATCTCATGAATTTTCACCAACTTCACAAAGTCATAACTTTCTTATTTTTTAGAGATTTTAAATGGTTCAAGTTTCAAAATGTCATTCAAGAGATCTAATTCATGCTATCTTTTTTGGACAATAGCAAATTTCAAATGGAAGGCCATGTTTGGATACAAGACATTATAGGTCACTTTTGAGGGAAAAACTTATAAATTTTCTAAGTACAAAAGTCAACCTCTTTTTCTCAACTTTGAATCATCACAACTCTTAGCTCAAACATCCATTAATTCCCATTATTTTAACATTGTAAAGCTTGTGATATCATCTTTCTAAAGCTTAAATAATCATACCCTAAGACTCCTTGAGCTATGAATGCCATTAATTCAAAAATGGTACCTAGAAACTGAAGTTTCACTTCAAGACAGAATTTGAAATTCATGTTGTGGCTTCTAAACATCAAATTAGCACGCGCTTTTGGTCTAAACATGTTTAACCAACTTGCCAAAGTGGATTAGAGCCTTGAAACGCAAGGATTGAGTGAGTTTTGATGCTAAACAGATCACACATTCCTCATGTATCAGGTTCACACGATTTCCCTCCAAACTTCATTATTTCACACGCTTGAGCATCCTAGTTGTTTCCCTATAAATAGAGGATCATACCTCATTCATTTTCTCAAGCTTAGAGAGCCATAATCACCCTGTCAAACTTCCTTTTGAACCCACTTTTCTGTAACTTCGAATTTGCTTTTACAGCTTTCCTCAATCCATTTTCTTTGTCAATTCATCATCCTTGAATCTCACTGAAGCTAACAGAAGAAGAACCAAGCTCTAAGACTTCCTAAATCGTGCTAGCTAAGTCAAGTTTCAGAGCCCTGCATTTTAACTTCAATAGATAGATTCTTTCGCCAATTCTCTCAAACTTTTATACTGTTATGAAGCTCTCATCATACTGATTCTAGTCGCAACATTTATTTTCAATTGGAAGTTAGTTTTGGCCATGAAATTTCAAATCCCTTGTCAAGTCTTTCCATCCAAAATGACTGAGCTATACCTTACATAAATTTTTCGCAAGGGTACCATTGGAATCGTCTTGAAGAGACGAAATGAGTGATACCGGTCTCGAGCTCTAATCTTACCATTTCAGGGACCTGCAATTCGCATGGTTGGAGGTTGAAGATGACCAAGATGACCAAGATGTCATCTCTCAACCAATGATAGCGTGCCACATATTTTTTTAAATATGATTTAATTAAGGATTCAGAATTTTATTCACTAAGGACCATGATATGCACAGCGCGTCTGATCTATTGGATTAACTTACTAACGCGTTTTGACTCTCATCCATTGGTCTATATTTTTTATATCTGATTTTATATTTTATTTGTTTTAAACTTCAAAAATTCATAAAAATTTCATTTTAATTTCAAAAAATCCAAAAGAAAAATTCTTAAAAATAATTTTGATTTTTCTCTTTCTAATTATTATTTTTTCACAATTTTATTTTGTGTTTTGATA
This sequence comes from Vicia faba, assembly GCA_948472305.1. NCBI lineage: Eukaryota > Viridiplantae > Streptophyta > Magnoliopsida > Fabales > Fabaceae > Vicia > Vicia faba. The sequence continues at coordinate 210,480,318 of OX451737.1, forward strand.
TTTTTATAATTTTTCACTTTATTTGAGTTATTTTAAATGTTTAAAAATACTTTTGAACATTTTTGAATTCTGAAAAAAAATTCATCAATATCATTTCTCTTATTTCTGACCTTCTGAAAATTTTTTATAATTTTATTCGGACTTCTATTATTTTTTTATCTTTTTCCACTTATGTGAGTAATTTTAATTAGTTCAAAAATAGTTTCTGACTTAAAAAAATTACCAAAAAATTTATAAAAATATTTGAGCTCATTTCTGATTTTTCTATGGTCTTAGTGAATTTTTCTTGGATGTTTTGAATATAGTTGTTATTTTACCCTTTTATTTTCATTTAAAAAACCATTTTAAAAAAAAAATTCTTTATTTTTTACACAATTTTATTTTGTATATATTCTGGTTGATCTTGTACTATGAGATTTTGATCATGAACTTTATTAACATCATTGGATCCTTGATGTTGAGTTTAACTCCACAAAAAATGGATGAATGATTTTAATAATAGCTTGATTAAATTTTGGGTTCAAATGTGGTTTGATTCTTACCACATCTCTCTTCATCTTATCCCATTCTTACTTGTACTAAATGTTATTGGAGAATGATTTACATGTCATTTCTCTAAACATATGGCACATAAATTGCTATTGATCGACCTCAAAATAGGTGTGACTTCTATATAAGTCTACTTACGATTGCTTAACATAGCGCTAAATTTGTCCCGATTCGAGAAATAATCATTTGTGACTGTAGCGGTAGAAATGTTGAGACTAAGTCATTGGATAACTTGACTCACACAGATCAAAATAAAAATCGCCACCGCACTTTATTGTTTCCAAAGGAATGAGAAAAGAGCGAATAATCCAAAATAGGGGGAAAGATTCTAGATAAGGGGGTTGGTTATGCAAAGGGAAGGTATTAGCACCCTAAACATCTATGGTACTCCGTATGAACCTCTTTGTAAAATCTGTATATTTTGGATATAAAATGTTGTATGAAAATAAATTGTGGTGGTGAGGAAAGAAGTATATTTTTTTATGATTTTAGCATCTGCCGCGGTTGCGAACCTTTAGTGCCTACGTACCACCTTTCATGCAATAGGGGATCAGGGTACACGTAGTTCACCTTTTAAAATTTAAAACACAAGTGTGTTGGTTAATTTTATGAGATAAGACACCATTGCCATTGTCCGAGTGGAAAACATACTTACTATCCACAATTATGAGGAAGAAGAATTTGCATCATCTCAAAATGGAGGATATAGCTTGGATTTTAAAATCAACAAAGCTTCACTCGACACCTAAGTGAAAAATGTCTCACTTCACTATATATTGTAGAAGTATAGTTGTTTGCATCACTATAAGGATTGACAAGAGTCCAATCTTTTGAGAAAAGTTCTTAAAGATAAAAGCCAAAATGGAAAAATAGTTTGAATGAGATTTATTTACTTTTAGTATTCTCACAAAAATGTCAAAGTATTATTAAGTTGATTGAAATTTGATTAAGAAATATTTTTTTAAAAATACATGGACATAAGTCCAATGACTTAGTCTCAACATTTCTACCGCTACAACCACGAATGATCATTTTCTCAAACTGGGACAAAATTTAGCATTATGTTAAGCAATTGTAAGTGGATTTATATAGAAGTCGCACCTATTTTGAGGCCGGTCAATAGAAATCTATGCACCTTATGTTTTGAGACATGATATGTATATCATGCTCCAATAACATTTGGTACAATAAGAATGAGATAAGATGAAGAGGGAAGGGGAAATGAATAAACCACATTTGAACCAAAAATTTAACCAAACTATTATTAAAATCATTCATCCATTTTTATGGAGTTAGACTCAACACCATAGATCCAATGATGTTAATAAAGTTCATAATCAAAATTTTAATCCAAGATCAGCCAAAATATATACAAAATAAAATTATGTTTAAAATAAAAGAAAAAAAGGTTTTCAAAATGATTATAAAATGGAAATAAGAGAGAAAGTTAGCAACTATATTCAAATTAATCAAGGAAAAATAAGTAAGACAATAGAAAAATCAGGAATGACTTCAAATATTTATATAAAATTTTTGGTAATTTTTTTAAGTCAGAAACTATCAGTAAAATTAAAAGTAGGTAAAATAAATAAAAAATGATAAAAAAATAACAAAGTCAGAAATAAAAAATAAATGAGGTCACCAATATTTATCAAAATGTCATTGGATCCTTCCCTATTTTTTTCAGAATTTAAAAATGAAGAAAAGTATTTTGAAACATTTAAAACAACTCAAATAAAGTGAAAAATTATAAAAAAAATACCAAAACATAAAATAAAACTGTGAAAAAATAAGAATTAGAAAGAGAAAAATCAAAAGTATTTTCCATAATTTTTTTAGATTTTTTGGAGTAAAAAAGAATTTTCTATGAATTTTTGAAGTTTAAAACAATTAAATATAACAAATCAGAAATAAAATAATAAACCAAAAAAATATGGGTCATCTGATCATTGTCAAAACGCGTTAGTAAATAGATCCAGTGGATCTGGCGCACCGTGCTTGTCATGGACTTTATTGGATATCACACGTGATCTTTTATTTTAAAAATAAAACAACTTAAAATGTGACACGTTGGATGGAGTCTGACTCACTAAAGTAATCAGATCCAAGGGCTCCTGAGGCACGCGCATGGTAAGTTAAGCATACTACATATGTTTCAAAACATAATGTGGCTATATTTCATTGGTTGAAGATGGACATGTCATCGTCTTCAACCTCCAGTCATCCCCAAATCGTACCCTACAGACTATAAAATTAGCAAACCAGGCCGGTACCATTAGATTCGTCTCTTCAAGACCATTCTAATAGTACCATCGCGCCAAAGTTATATAAAATGTACAAGGCTGTGTTTGAAGAAAATCATAAAAAATAGTGAATACGAAAAATTGGGATATCTCACTTAAATCTCAATGAAATTGCAAATTATAAAAAGCACGGAGATTAGAAGGATACAGAGAGTAGATTAGTCTTTTAGTTGGATCAATTTGACCAAGAAATCTACCTGAAGAAAGTAATGAGAAGTTGCTCTGAAATTGGACTTTTGTAGATCAATATAGGTCACGATTCTTGAGGATAATGGTATGGTTAGCTTCAGAGAAGTTCAATGAAGCTAACTGAATGGAGCTTTTGGTGTTTGAAAGTGAAAATGTAAGAAATCCGAAATTCAAATTTAGAGTTTGTATGGGATCTGAACAGGGTTCAATCGGCTATCAAAAGCTTGTGAAAATAGGCGGGATATGCATCTTACTTATAGGAGAGGATGAAGCAATGCTTAAGCATGTGATTGAGGGTGTAATTGAGTGAATTCTTGTGGACCTGCAACATGAGGAATGTGTGACGTGTTTTGCACCAAAACTCAGCCAAATCATGTGTTTTATGATGCTAAATGCTTTTTGAAAGTTGCTAAACATGATTAGAAGAAAAAACGCGTGCAAACTTGGTGATTAGAAGCCATATTGTGAATTTATAATTCTGACTTGAGAGGAAACTTAGGTTTCAAGGTACCATTTTTGAGCCAGTGGAATTTTCAATTCAAGGGGTCTTAGAGCATGATTCTTAAAGCTTTAGAAAGAGGGAGTTACAAGTTTTACAATGTTCAAAGAATGGAACCAAATGGATGCTTGAGCAAGAAGTTTTAATGAGTCAAAGTTGGGAAAAAGAAGTTGACTTTCTATACTTAGAAAATTTCTAAGTTTTTTCTTCAAAAATGACCTATAATGTCTTGCATCCAAACATGGCTTTCCACTTGAAATTTTCTCTTAAACAAAAAATATGGCATAAACTAGACCTCTTGAATGGCATTTTGAAACTTTAACCATTCAAAATATCCAAAAATTGAGAGAGTTATGACTTGTTGAATTTGGAAAAAATTCAAGAAATGACCTATAATATTTTGCATCCTTAGAGAATCTTCCATCCATTTTAAAGCTTTACATATAAAATAAAGGTTGAAGTTCACATATTCAAGATCATTATGGAAAAAGAGTGGGTTCAAGGTGATAAAAATTGATCAAGTTATGGTCCTTTGAAGTCACATAAAGGAATTTCAGGGTCCATCTGGAGGACTTGTAATATTTCTTCATCATCAAGCTTCTTCCACACAAAATTTCTTTGAAACTTTTGAAGTGATTTGTTAAAAACCTTTTGGAGAGAAGGGTGTCTTTGGAATATTTCATAAATACCAAAATATGAGCAAGATATACCCCTTTTAAGTTCAAAACCCTAGCTCCTAGAGCAAGAAAGTGCCTTGGGAAACCTTTGCAATTTTGACCAACCTTCATGCACAAATATCTTTGTCATGTGATAAAAGTTTTTAAGGATGATAAGGAGAAACCTTATTAACCAAAATCACTTCCAAATATTGATAATTGAAGGAGATATGCACTTGTGATCATTAAAATCAAAGACTTATCCAATTGAGTCAAACATCTTTAATCAACCTTTGTACTTTTGAACTAATTTTGACAACTTGAAGCATGAGGAATCATAAGAGACTTTGTCATGATATTACTCCAAAAATATTTAATGGTGAGGCTTGAATCTCAATGAAGCTTTGTTGAGGAAGGCACAAAATTGAACTCATTAATCCCTAGATCAATCTTGATGGAATGTATTGTGCTTTTACCTATAAAATCAACAATTGAGGCAAACAATCATTGTATTTATTAGTTAAAGGATAACCAAAACAAAACATAGGTGATCACAAAGTACAAGTCAAGGTGCTTGGTGAATCCTCCTAGAGCAAAAGCTAAAGATGGGGAGGAGAACAAAACCCTAATGTGATCTTGTTGTGATTGAATTAATATGGTATGATGAATGGATCTTAGGGGGGGAATTGGGGTAGAACAGATGCCCTTATTTAAGTGTCTTATATGCGGAGGTGCGAAGATTAAAATCTTCGTGTCGATGCAATTGAAGATACTTAAATATAAAAATAAGCTCTATTTTTTGCCCTAAGATACCATGAAATGCTTATGATTATGAATGCATATGAACAAATCTAAAGGGACGCAAATCACCACTGGGGATGTAAAAAAGGGAAACAAAAGGAAAACTTGACCGAGAAAATAAATCACTGGTGAGGAAAATACAAGAATTTGTTGGGGAGAATGCCCAAGAGGATCTAAAGCATTTCCAACTCAAAATTAAGGAGAGAGAGAGAGTGAAGGATATCGGTGACCTGCAGATAACTGTGAACTACCAACTCACTGAGTGTATAGCAAAAAAGTAATGTCGACCCACCGGGGAGAGGGAATGGTAAGATATGCCAGTAAATTTCAAGATCTATCCAGTACTCATGGCTGTAAACAAAAGAATTCCTACATAGAAATAGAATCTTAGCGACGAACAACCTTCCATAATGACAAGGCTACCATCCATTGGAAAAACAAAATCTCAACAGTAAACTACCTTCCATAATGACAAGGCTACCATTCAATGGAGTAACAAAATCTCAATAACAAACTACCTTCCATAATGACAAGGCTACCATTCATTGGAGTACCAAAATCTCAATAACAAACTACCTTCCATAATGACAAGGCTACCATTCATTAGGGTAACAAAATATCAACAACGAACTACCTTCCATAATGACGAGGCTACCATTCATTGGAGTACCAAAATCTCAACAACGAACTACCTTCCATAATGACAAGGCTACCATCCATTGGAATAACAAAATCTACACAACGAACTACCTTCCATAATGACAAGGCTACCATTCATTGGAGTAATAAAATCTCAACAACGAACTACCTTCCATAATGACAAGGCTATCATTCATTGGAGTACCAAAATCTCAACAATGAACTACCTTCTATAATAAAAAGGCTACCATTCATTGGATTAACAAAATCTCAACAACAAACTACCGTCCATAATGACAAGGCTACCATTCATTGGAGTAACAAAATCTCAACCACGAACTATCTTCCATAATGACAAGGCTACCATTCATTGGAGCACCAAAATCTGAATCTTCTCTGAGAGCCATCAGATTCACTGGGGGGAGTACAGGTTGCTCAAATAAAGAGACCCGCCGCTTGCTGCTATGAGGAGGAATTGTAATCAAGACTTCCTGGAGAAGGAAATATGGATTCCTGGGGAAAAAGATGGTACTCCTGGAGAAATGCCAATAAGTTCCTGTTGAGGAAATAAAATCTTCTTGTGCAAAATAAATACACATTCTCAAACTAAGGCTCAAAGCTTGTCGAAATTTGAATAATGGTATTGCTGAGGGTACCCACCCCAACCTGAAATAAACTGGAATGAAGCAGCCAACCAAAATACATCTCCTGAGAAATAAACTCAAGAGGGAATCATATTCCATCCAGACAACGAGCTGAAAAGAAGGATGAAACAAAATTCTTCCACGAGGGATAAATCAGTGGGGAAGTTGAAAGAATATACACTTTCTGGTTAAGTTTGACACTTTATGGGAGAGAGGATAACACGACTCTGCAAAAATAGGGTAATATAACAAATATGTAAAAAATGCAAATGAGCAGTGATTATGTATGATCTTAGTATGAGAGTATGAATGTTATCATGTATATGTTGACACAACAGACATATAACACTGGGGATAAATATACAAAATCCAAAATGGGTACAATCAAAACCCGACTAAATCACAAACATGATGGAAATTTCATAAAATAGTAAGCAACAACCGAGGAAACAAATTCTGATTTCAAGGCTTAAATTTACTAGGAAGGAACAAGATCAAAAACAGTCAATTGACATAAACATGGCGATATAACGTCTTCTTCCAAGTTTCACTGGGGAAACCACACAGACTTCAGCGGGGGAAACAAAATGTCTGAAGTTTATACTTCTGCTAGGGTTGATTTCACTAGGGAAAACAGATTCACATCATTGAGACATCAGTTGGGGATGACATACTAACTTCATTATTGGAGGGTGATACCATATCGTCAAAGGAGACATCGAGATACATTCTCCAGTACTGAGAGTGATAATTGCACCAACTTCTCTGGGGAGAAAATATGAAAACTCATGGGGACAACAATTTTAGAGAAGTATATCATCTCAACTTCGCCTAGGGAATTCAAGAAATCAACACTACAACAAGAAAACTTATGGGGATTTTAAATCCAGTACAGCACTTGGTGGAGGGAAAACCCAAAAAGTTAATAATTGTTTCAACACTTTTTAAATAAGACATTGCCCTTGCCTGACTGCCGGGCAAACAAACAATATGCCAGTACTGTCGAAAGTATATGCTTTGCAAATGAGTCCAACTCAACATGCACGAGGAGAAAAGACTTTTATTTATGAGTGAAGCTTTCTCCGAGGAATTTCGGACAGAACTATCATGCAAACCTTTGAGTTTATCTATCCTTGGAGTCACTAATTTTATTCCCCTTGTATCACAAAATCTAGAGCAGTAGGTAATTTGTAAATTCTTTTCAAAAATATTTTTTGTTATTTAGTCTGTTTGCTTTGATCATTACTATCAATAATAAATGAAATCTTTATAAGCTGAATGAAATAATAATTGCAAAGAATTGGACAAAAGGCTCAAACTTTATTAATAGATTGGCAGTTTGTGAATGGCAAGACACCATAGATAATTACAAAGTTTGGAACATGGTAATATATATTGGAAAAGATACATTGAAATACAATGACCACTATCCTCCCTAACAGCTTTGAATTCCTGAGCCAAAACTTTGGTCGAAAAGTAGTAAGATCTAAGCAGATTGTTGCTCCATTGATCAAGTCTTGTCTGATACAGTTACTTTCCAGAAAAATCCCCAACTTTTGCCTAGGTTTCCCTTGTGGGTTTTCAACCTACCGGGAAAATTTATTCTGTTTTTGTCTCTAATTTTTGCCTAGACCGCCCTTTCGGGTTTTCATCCTACCGAGACGCTCCTTTTTGCCTAAGCCGCCCTTTCGGGTTTTCGTCTTAGCGGGCTGTTCTTTTATTTTTCTAGGCAAAGTATTTCTTGACTGCACCAGAATTCACAGGACGTGGGAACTCCTATCCATCCATTGTTTCAAGAATCAGTGCACCGTCAAAGAAGGCTCTCTTGACAACATATGGGCCTTCAAAATTGGGAGTCCACTTTCCCTTAGAATCAGCGTTAAAAGACTTGATATTCCTTAGTATGAGGTCACCTTCTCTGAATTCACGATGTTTGACCTTCTTATCGAAAGCTTCCTTCATTATATTTTGGTATAATTGACCATGACACAAAGCCGTCATTCTCTACTCTTATACTAAGTTCAGTTGGCCAAACCTGTTTTGGACCCATTCAGCCTCTGATAATTTGGCTTCTATTACTACACGCAAAGAGGGAATTTCAACTTCAATGGGGAGAACTACTTCCATGCTATATACAAGAGAGAACAGGGTTGCCCCTGTTGAAGTGCGTACAAATGTTCGATATCCATGTAGAGCAAAAAGGAGCATTTCAGGCCAATCTTTATAAGTAACAACCATTTTATGAATTATCTTCTTGATGTTCTTATTGGCCGCTTCAACAGCTCCATTCATATTTGGCATGTAGGGAGATGAATTATGGTGAACAATCTTAAATTCCTCACAAAGATCAGACATCATTTTGTTATTCATATTTGAGCCATTATCGGTGATAAACCTGCTCGGTACACCATACCGACATATGAGGTTGTTCTTGATGAAGTGCACCACCACTTGTTTAGTGACGTTGCCATAAGAAGCTGCTTCCACCCATTTGGTAAAATAATCAATTTCCACTAAGATAAAATGATGCCCATTTGACTCCTTTGGCTCAATCATTCTGATCATGTCAATACCCCACATAGAGAAAGGCCATGGGGAATAAATAACATTGAGGGGTGTCGGAGGTACATGAATTTTATCAGCATAAATCTGGCATTTACGGCATTTCTTAGCAAATTTGAAACACTCAAATTCCATTGTCAACCAATAGTAACCTGCCCTAAGCATATTTTTCACCATTGAATGCCCATTGGCATGAGTACCAAATGAACCTTCATGAACCTCATGCATCAACATGTCTGCTTCGTGTCTATCCACGCATTTGAGCAAGATCATGTCATGATTTCTTTTATACAGTACATCTTCATTGAGAAAAAAGTTGTCTGCCAACCTTCTCAATGTCTTTCTATCCTTATTTGATGCACCGATTGGGTATTCCTGGGTTCAGAGAAAATGCCTGATATCATAATACCAAGGTTTTTCATCTACAACATCCTCTTTTGTAAACACATGAGACAGTCTATCCAAATGTTGTATCGCAATATGAGGCATATCATTCCAAGTATTCACTTGATACATAGAAGCCAGAGTTGCCAAAACATCTGCCATCTGATTTTTCATCTCTTGGAATATGATGGGATTCAACTTTAACGAAGAAGGGTAATAGTATTCTTGCATAATATTTTTAAGGGATAAAGCCAGGGTGACTAGTATCCCATTATCCTTTAATCTGGTTAACAATCAAAGTTGAATCACCATACACATCTAGAACCTTGATTCTAAGATCAATGGCCTCTTTCAAACCCATAATGCAAGCCTCATATTCCGCTATATTATTGGTACAATCAAATGTCAGCCTTGCGGTAAAAGGAATGTGTGATCCATGTGGAGTGATGATCACCACACTAATTCCTTTTCCGTAAGCGTTCACTGCCCCATCAAATACCATGCCCCACCTGGATTCAGGATCAGGACCTTCCCCAGGCAAAGGTTCATCACAATCTTTCGCTTTCAGAAACATAACACCCTCATCAGGGAAATCATATTTAATAGGTCTCTAATCATCTATCGGTTGGTGAGCAATATAATCCTCCAGTACACTGCTTTTATGGCCTTTTGAGTGTGGTACTCAATGTCGTATCCGGACAATAACATTTTCCAGCAGGTAATCCTTCTTGTGAGAGCAGGTTTTTCAAAGATATACTTAATAGGATCCATTTTGGAAATAAACCAAGTATTATGATTCAACATATATTTTCGCAACCGCTTTTCCTCCCAGGCCAAGGCACAACATGTCTTCTCCAACATAGAATATCGTGACTCACAATCAGTAAATTTCTTACTGAGGTAGTATATGGCATATTCTTTCTTTCCTGTTTCATCTTGTTTTCCCAAAATACAACCCATAGAACTATCCAACACTGTTAGATACATGATCAACGATCTTCCTTCAACGGGAGGGAGCAAGATAGGAGGTTAAAGCAGATATTCTTTGATACTTTCAAATGCCCTTTGGCAATAATCAGTCTATACACAACCTTGATCTTTCTTTAGTAACTTAAAGATTGGTTCACATGTTGCAGTCATGTGGGATATGAATCTGGAAATATAATTCGGACGCCCAAGGAAGCCTCTAACTTGATTCTCAATCCTTAGCGCAAGCATTTCTTGGATCTCTTTAACCTTATCTGGGTCAACTTGAATCCCTTTCTGGCTGATAATAAAACCCAACAACTTCCCTGATCGGACATCGAAGTTTCATTTATTTGGATTCAAGTGGAGACGGTACTTCCTCAAACTCTGAAACAACTTTAATAAATCTTCCACATGCCCTTGTTCGGTCTGTGATTTGGCAATCATGTCATCAATATATACCTCAATTTCTTTGTGCATCAGGTCACGAAATAAGGTTGTCATAGCCCTTTGGTACGTTGCACCAAAATTCTTTAACCCGAAGGGCATCACTCTGTAATAGAATGTTCCCCAGGGTGTGACAAACGTTGTTTTTTCCATGTCCTCAAGAGCCATTCTTATTTAATTATATCCAGAAAATCCGTCCATGCACGAGAATACTTTAAATTTTGTTATGCTATCAACCAGCATATCAATATGCGGCAATGGGAAATCATCTTTCAGACTAGCTTTATTTAGATCTCTGTAATCTACGCACATGCGTACTTTTCCATCCTTCTTTGGTACGGGAACAATGTTGGTTATCCATTGAGGATACACTGATGTCACAAGAAAACCGATATTAATTTGCTTTAAGACTTCTTCTTTGATTTATACTGCCATATCAGGGTGAGTTCTTCTCAACTTCTGCTTGACGGGCGGGCACTCTGGCTTCAAAGGCAAATGATGCTCCACAATATCAGTATCTAGACCCGGCATATCTTGGTAAGACCAAGAAAAGATGTCCACATAATCTTTCAATAACTTAATCAACCTGTTCTTCACATGAGGATGCAACGATGCTCCAATTTTGACTTCCTTTGGCTCCTCTTTTGAATCCAAATTGATTGTTTCTAATGACTCTTTATACGGCTGAATGGCATTTTCCTCGTGCTCGAGCAACCGTGAAACCTCTTCTGGAATCTCATCATATTCTTCTTCTTCCATCCCAAACACAGGATATTCAAAATTGGGAGAGGGTGCAGGGTCATTGTATTCAATAGGTTTATTAATTAATCTGCACATGTGATTAGTGATTGCCTTTAGAAACTGACACATATATGAAGTGATCATGCAAATTTATTTTCAATTATTATTTTACTCAAATTTTTTTTTTATTATTACCATTTTCCAAGAAAAAGCAAAAAAAATGAAAGACACAATTTTGAGAATCAAAGACAACTTTTATTTATGATTTTAATGATCAAAGCAAACAGATAAGCCCATACAATATTAAATTTTACCCTGGGCAGAATGAAAGCTTTTTGCAAAGATAAACAAAAACAAATTACTTTGAGACATGGATGCAAGATGGAATATCATAAGTGACTCAATTTTGGATTCTGACTCCAGGCATCACATAATTTGGCACTTCCTGATCTTCTTCATCCTCTTTAATAGCATTAACTCCATAGACAGTTGGATGGAGGTAGCCTCCGCTGCGGAAAACATCATGATAGCTTCTCATAGTAGACTTTGACTTCAAACTTTAGCCTTTTCCATTCTCGGTAGAGAACCCCAAACCAGTCATGTTCTTGTTCACTGGAGGATCAACGACCTGTCCCCATACCTTACTCAGACCATTGCCCACAACCTGTTGAGCATCTTTGAATGAAGCCATAGAATTCCCATCCCCTCTTACGCTATCAACAAATAGAGTCTGGAAATGCATCCAAATAGCAGCTTCATCTGCCTCCACAACACTGAAAGATGATAGATGAGATATCATCAATGCTTGCTCTCCATTTACAATAACCACTTTGCCTTCACGCACGAACTTCAGTTTTTAGTGCAGGGTGGAGGTAATGGCCCATGCTTCATGTATCCATGGTCTTCCCAATAGAAAATTGTATGCGGGTACAATATCCATGACTTAGAAAGTGATTTGGAACAGATGAGGACCTATGTGAATAGGCAGATTGACCTCCCCAATAACCGACTTTCTTGGCCCATCAAAATCTTTAATAATAATACCACTTGGGTGCATAGGGGACCTTTGATATTTTAACTTCATCAGCGTACTCCTTGGTATCACATCTAAGGAGGATCCATTATCAATCAGCACATTTGATAATGAATCACTTTTACAGTTAATGGATATGTGGAGAGCAAAATTATGATTCCCCCCCTCGTCAGGAAATTCATCATCGCAAAAGCTTAGGTTATTACATGATGTAATATTACCTACCACACTACTAAATTGGTCTAATGGCATGCCATACTCCACGAAGGCCTGTTCCAACACCCTCATTAAAGATTCTCTATGGTCAGTAGAATTCATCAACAATGCCAAGATAGATATCTTTGAAGGAGTTAGCAATAACTGATCCATAATTCGGTAGTCACTCATTTTTATCATCTTTAAAATATGATCTACATTCTTCTCCATGGTAGTACCACTGGATTCCCCTGCAGCCTTCTTATCTTCAACACTTTCCATAACCTTCTTACCAGTATTATCATTTCTTCGAACAACCGGTGCAAATACACGACCACTGTGGGTCACTCTACTAGTCTCAGAAATATTTCCAACACTAGACAAAGGCTGGATGGGAACTTCCACACCATCCTCTAAAATTTTAGAATTATATTTGTACGATACAACTTTGTATGATTCATAAGAAATGGGCCCTGGCAAGCAAATTACTATAGGGGCGACAACTGGCTTGCTACAGTATTCAATTTCAACATGGGAAGAGTCACTGAAACATGGCACAATCACATTCACACCTTCTTCATAAAATTTTAACGTCAAAGAATCATCGTCAGAGAATATACCCTCATTTGAGGAAAATAATTCATTCGCGGAAGCATACTCATCATTTGATTCTTCCTCGGCCAAACAAAACTCAATATCATTAACCTCATGGTAATCATCTCTTTGTCCTAAAACCTTGATATTTCCATTATCCAATAACATCTGAATAACTTTTCTTACAATTGAACATCCTCGGGCATCCCTGCAGCAAACCTGACAAGATCTATAGTGGTGTTCTACCTGACCATCCATGTGGCAAGAAGTAGCATGCAATTGTATGAGATCATCATTCATATGTTCCACATCAAAGATCCTAAATTCTCTAGGACATCCAAAGACCATGTTCACTTCCTCTTCATACTCTGCCCTAGGCCTAATTATATGGATGAGGCCCCCATCCATTATCTCCTGTAAATCAGCCTTTATCTTATCACAACCTTGTATATTAGTACTACGGATACCACAACCAGCATGGTCATGAGTATAGTAACTAAAATCGCAAAGGTCTGCATGCATCTTTACTAATTCTCCTTAACCAAGTTAATATCATAAATGCGGAAGTCCCCTGGACAACCGGCAACCATGTTAACAGCATTCGCTCCTCCATGTTTTGGAAAAGGATTATCTTTTACATTAGGAATGACATCTTTGAAGGATAACAGGCCAAATCTAACCATTTTATATACCTCGGACTTCAAAGGATAACAATTTTCTACATTATTCTCTGGTTCACCCTGATGGAAAGCGCATGTATGATTTGCCTTGTAGTGCCAAGCTAAAGGGGATGGTATAGCAGGAGGTGACCTAGTCTGGACAAACTTTTTTTGGACCAACGCTAGGAGTAACTCTGCATAACTCATTGGGATTGAGTCAAAAGGCTCTCTCCTATGATTCTGCCCTTGACATCCCTGAGGGGCTAGTCTTTAATAAGCAATTGTAGTTGGAGCCGTATTTACAATCGGAGTTATCGGGGCAACCTGTTATTGGCACTAATGATTTCTTCTATAAGGATTAACCTTTCTCTCTTGAATAACAACATTCGTCTCTCCCTCTTTCTTCTTAACAAATCCATATGATGGCTTATTCACATTGTTGGAACCTTCACTTTTTTTCAGACGACCTTCTCTTAAAGCCTCTTCCAAACGGACGCCCATTCCCACCATTTCAGTAAAGTCACTGGGCGTGCTCGCCACCATTCTTTCATAATAGAATGCACCTAGTGTTTTCAGAAAAATATTTGTCATTTCTTTTTCTTCCATTAAAGGAATCACTTGGGCGTCCACCTCGCGCCATCTCTGTGCATATTCTTTAAATGATTCCTTGTCCTTTTGGACCATGGCTCTGAGTTGATCACAGTCAGGCGCCATGTCCATAATGTATTTGTATTATCTGACAAATGCTTCACCCAAGTCGTTGAAAGAATGAATACTGGCATTGTCTAGGCTCATGTACCATTTCAATGTTGCAGCGGTCAAGCTGTCTTGAAAGAAATGAATTAACAGGCATTGATCATCTATATGAGTAGACATTCTCCTTACATATGTCACCAAATGAGCACGAGGGCAAGTGTTTCCCTTGTACTTTTAGAACTCCGGTACTTTAAACTTTGCAGGTATTTTCACATTTGGCACCAAGCACATATCATTCACATTCTGCCCAAGCTTTCACTTAGTGGAGTAATAGGGTGATACACTTTATCATTAGCAAATGGGATTACATTCACTGAGGGAGGTGCAGCATAGTGAATCTCGTTTCTAGCAACAGGGGTAACATGCACCATAGGAGGTGCAGGAGCAGCAACAATTTGAGAAAGCGGAGCAATCTGAGGATCCTGATTAAAACCTTCTGGCCTAAAATTTTCTGGCATTCCCCAAGGATATCCCAGAGGCATACGATTCTGAACAACAGCTGGAGTAGCAGAAACAGGGATAGTCGGAGCTTTAGTAGTAACCATTGTCTGTTGAGGCTGAACAATCGGTGGTTGATTTTGAGCAGCCACCAAAGATTCCATTAGGGCAGTGAGATTGGCCATACCAGCCTTCAGAGCAGAAACTTCCTCGCACAGCTCGCAATTATCTTATTTTAGGTTATCCATCTTCCTTCTGAAATTAGCTCGGGTATTGTACTGGTGAGACATCTTGCTGAACAAAGTAAAGAAGCTCAGTAAGACACCTCGATATGCATAAAAAATGCAATAAGTATGTACAATATGATGCATGATGTGCAACGCACGTGATTTTATTTTATTTTATTATTAATATTTCAAGGGACTTAAAGATTTAGAAACAAATTTGCAAATATCAAAGTAATAACATATTTGAAATACTGAAAATTTTTATTATAATAACTTCAAAATGGATTACAAGTTTCAATGATCCCAAGTACAAGATGAAAATAAAGTATAGAACCCTAAGAAGTAAAGCTGGTGGAGATCACTCTATACACTGACGCTTTCTGGTAAGTCTTGCAATCTGAGCCTTCAACCTCTGGTTTTCTTCTGCATATCTGGCGGGGACCTCCTTCCAATCATATGAATCAGGAAGTGAGCAACTAGGGCCTAATTTAGGCTTAGGATCCCCTTTCCTCTCTATCGTCTCTACAGCTCGACTCTCAATAATCTCAATCAAGTCGTCTTTCTCCTTCAGGTTTTCTCGGTAGGAAACCTCTAGAGTCTGGAACTTATTCTTCCAAGCTTCTTTTTCCTGCTTCATCCTAACTAAAGCAAGTTGGAGCTCTTCCACATCATCCAATAGGGGAGGAGTGGTCTTCATAAACATATCAGGCATAGGTACTTCTCGAGAATATGGCATCTTCAACTGAATGGCTCTTGCTTGTACCCACTGCAGATAAGGCTCCAAAGAAACAACCCCCTAGGTCCCAAGTCCTTCCTACTCTTCATGTGAATGTGACGACAGGCCTTCGCAATCTTCTCCCTAGCTTCCTTATGGTCTTCTCCCTCTTTCAGGAATAAACTACTCACATGAATACTATTTGGCTTATCCCTCATTGGATATCTAAGATGCCTTCGTGTAAGAACATGGTTGTAGTTAATTCCTTCCTTTGTACCGAGAAGAGGTACATTGGGGAAACTACCACAACTGTCGACAATCTCTACATCATGGTAAGCCTGATGATATCAAACAATATCTAAATGAGTGAGTGCCATGACCTTTGGAGCCCAATGAGGTTCCTTCAGGACATTCCAGAAAGCATCAGATTGAGGCAAATGAGAAGTAAACCACTGATACAACAAAGGCGTGCAACAAATGATCATCCCTCCATGATAAGAATCCCGAATATGAATAGAGTAATAAGCATCACCCAAAAATGTAGGAACTGGGTTCCCTATCATAAAGATCCTGATGGCATTGATATCAACAAATTTGTCTACATTGGGAAACAAGAACAACCCATAAGCAAGTAGAGCAAAAATGGCTTCAAAAGCAACTGTACCCTTCATCCTAGCAAAGTAGCGAGCTTTCTCCAATAAAAATGGAGTTGGTAATCCTCTAATCCCTCCTTTGGTAGTCATGTGGGCTTCAACCTTAAACTTTCCCAAATGGATCAAAGCAGCAATCTCTTGTGATTTTGGCTCACCCTCCAAACCAGTAAAAGGAATACAATCA
The DNA here is from genome assembly GCA_948472305.1 of Vicia faba. Taxonomy (NCBI): domain Eukaryota; kingdom Viridiplantae; phylum Streptophyta; class Magnoliopsida; order Fabales; family Fabaceae; genus Vicia; species Vicia faba. The sequence continues at coordinate 210,497,152 of OX451737.1, forward strand.
GTAATAGGCAAACCAAACAGATAAGAATACTCCTCTAATGTAGGCATCAACTGATAATCAGGGAAAGTAAAGCATCGATACGTCGGATCATAGAACTATACCAAAGTCGAGAGAATACCCTCTTTCATCCTAAGCTTCATGAGAGAAATGATGGACCCATACATCCTCCGAAAAACTACAGAGCACTCAATCTTGGGAATCAGACTCACCAACTCATCTATCTTGGGATCTTTGAAATTGTACTTTCTGGTCTTTCTTTTTCCAGAATCCATAGTCAAAAAGTACCTGAGATATTCACAAATAGTCCACTTTTAAGTCATTTGAAATAAAATGTCTTTAAGAGATGCTCATGGGTGCATGAATGCATAATGCAACAATCACACACAAGATCGCAAACATAGGGTTCATAGGCTCAACGTCACGAGCATGAGGTCGAAGGTACTACCCATAAGTTATGGTCTAAAAGTTATCACTTGTCGAACAAGGTTCTAGAGGTTCCCAGAGTCTACATCCTTCCTTCGGATATCACTAACTTCCTGATTAACTCGGTAGTTAGTAATATTCTCAAGAAAAACTCGTCTGAGCATAGTATCGCGTGACAACTACTTCTGGATTACTCTGTCATAGATTCCACACTACACCTAAAATTCCAAGATGGGTTAGGTATTCTACGGTCCTCAGTTTCAACAGGCTCTCGGGTCAAAAGCAGCACGTCTTCTCGATTAATCTATAAACAACACTACAGTCAAAGGGCCTCCACTCAATGGGGGATCTCATGCCTGCTTTTTTGGGATTACTCCCTCAAAGTTAACATGACTATATCACCCGTCCTATCTTAAGCTTGCCCAAGTCCGAGTATAGGACTTATGAGAAATCACCAAGCACCCTGAAAACCAGGAAAATACCGACAAACATATATACAACACATAATATACAACAGATAATAACACATACACAGATAAACAAAGATAGGCTCAACCCACTTAAGGATGGACCAGCAAGAGGTCAATCTGTCCCCAATGAAGTCACTATTTTTCTGTAGCGGTAGAAATGTTGAGACTAAGCCATTAGATTGACTTGACTCGCACATATCAAAATAAAAATCGCCATTGTGCTTTATTGTTTCCAAAGGAATGGGAAAAGAGAGAATAACCAAAAGAGGGGGAAAAATTCTAGGTAAGGGGGTTGGTTATGCCAAGGGAAGGTATTAGCACCCTAAACATCTACGGTACTCCGCAAGAACCTCTTTCCAAAATATGTATATTTTGGCTATAAATTGTTGTATGAAAATAGATTGTGGTGGTGAGGAAAGAAGTATGCACCCGCCGTGGTGGCGAACCTTTAGTGCCTATGTACCACCTTCCGTGCAATAGGGGGTCAGGGTACATGTAGTTCACCTTTTAAAATTTAAAACACAAGTGTGTTGGTTAATTTTAGGAGATAAGACATCATTGCCATTGTCCGAGTGGAAAACATACTTACTGCCCATAATTATGAGGAAGGATAATTTGCATCATCTCAAAGTGGAGGATATAACTTAGATCTTAAAATCAACAAAGCTTCACTCGAGACCTAAGTGGAAAATGTCTCACTTCACTACATATTATAGAAGTATAGTTGTTTGCATCACTACAAGGATTGACAAGATTCCAATCTTATGAGAAAAGTTTTAAAGATAAAAGCCAAAATGGCAAAATAGTTTGAATTAGATTTATTGACTTTTAGTATTCTCACAAAAATGTCAAAGTATTATTAAGTTGATTGAAATTTGATTAAGAAATAATTTTCTGAAAATGCATGGATATAAGTCCAAGTTTATTATGAAAGTGGTTCAATTTTTAAAACAATAAGAGTTTTCAAAAGAAGGGATAAGATTTTTGAAATTAAAGAATATGGGAAGAGAAGAAGAGACTATCCTAAAGTATAAGATAAAAGCTAGGGAAAAAGAACTATTTAACCAACAAGAAGCCAACATTTGACACAATGAGTCAATATAGAATTCTCATCCTTTGGATTTGAAACCAATCAAGCTAAGATGATAAACCTATTAAGAAAACCAAGCTCCAATTGCATTAAGTCTTCACAAGGGAAGAGTAACAGCTATATATAGGTGAATTCCATATCACAGACTACGAATGTAATCACAATAACCTACACACAAAACAAACAAACAACCCAGTGCCTTGGGGTAAACCCCAAGAACTCCATACAAAATAACAATCCAGGTCACAAGGTCTTAAGGTAGGCCACAACTTCTAACCCTAAGTCCAAGAAGTCCACCATTCCATAATGCCAATGATAGTAACCAAGTAGTCCAAGTACATTAAATATTTTTTAGGGCTCAAGTTGATTATTAGGTATCTTCAAAAATAAATGAAAAGCTCAAGTGAGCAAAATAAAAAAAAATGACATGAAGATAAAGGCTCAAGTGAGCAAAGATAAAAATAGCATGAAATGTAAATGCTAAAGTAAATGGTACATAAAGTAAAAGCATAAAATAAAAGCATAAAATAAAGTCAATTGTTAGGAATTAGTAGTTAGTTGGATGGCTATCTTGAAACTTGCATTCAGAACTCATTAGAGGATTGGTAAAACCAAAGCCTATCAATGATAAGTTGCATTTGCTTTTTGTCAAGTATATCATACATTTAAGAATTCTCAATATAAAACTTAATGATCAATGATGTTTAAGTGATCCACTTTAACCAAAATTGATGAAGTTCCATTAGAGGATTGGTAGAACCAAAGTATCCTAACAATGGATCTCAAAGTTATTGGATCAAAGGGTTCAAATTAACATACTTGGGCTTGCAAACATAGGTTTGTGCCACGAATGATCATTTTCTCATATCGGGACAAAATTTAGCGCTATGTTAAGCAATCGTAAGTGGACTTATATAGAAGTCGCACCTATTTTGAGGTCGATCAATAACAATCTATGCACCTCATGTTATGAGACATGATATGTAAATCATGCTCCAGTAACATTTGGTACAATAAGAATGGGATAAGATGAAGAGGCAAGGGGAAATGAATAAACCATATTTGAACCAAAAATCTAATCAAACTATTATTAAAATCATTCATCCATTTTTATGGAGTTAGACTCAACACCATGGATCCAATTATGTTAATAAAATTCATGATCAAAATTTTAATCCAAGAACGGCAAGAATATATACAAAATAAAATTATGTTTAAAATAAAAGAAAAAGGTTTTTAAAATGATTATAAAATGGAAATAAGAGAGAAAATTAGAAACTATATTAAAATTAATAAAGCAAAAATAAGTAAGACCATAGAAAAATCAGGAATGAGTTCAAATATTTATATACAATTTTTGGTAAATTTTTTAAAGTAAGAAACTATTTTTAAAATTAAAAGAAGTAGGTAAAATAAATCAAAAATGATTAAAAAAAATAACAAAGTCAAAAGTAAAAAATAAATGAGGTCACCAATATTTGTCAAAATGTCATTGGATCCTTCCCTATTTTTTTAGAATTTTAAAATGAAGAAAAGTGTTTTTAAACATTTAAAATAACTCAAATAAAGTGAAAAATTATAAAAAAATACCAAAACACAAAATAAAATAATGAAAAAATAAGAATCAGAAAGAGAAAAATCAAAAGTATTTTCCATAATTTTTTAGATTTTTTGGAGTAAAAATGAATTTTCTATGAATTTTTGAAGTTTAAAACAATTAAATATAACAAATCAGAAATAAAATAATAAACCAAAAAAATATGGGCCATCTGATCATTGTCAAAATGCGTTAGTAAACAGATCCAGTGGATCTGGCACGATGTGCATGTCATGGACTTTATTGGATATCACACCTGATCTTTTATTTTAAAAATAAAACAACTTAAAATGTGGAACGTTGGATGGAGTCTGACTCACTAAAGTAATCAGATCAAAGGCTCTTAAGGCACCTGCATGGTAAGGCAAGCATACTACATCTGTTTCAAAAAAATAATGTGGCTAAATGTCATTGGTTGAAGACGGACATGTCATCGTCTTCAACCTCCATCCATCCCCAAATCATATCCTACAAACTGTATAATTAGCAAACCAGACCAGTACCATTAGATTCGTCTCTTCAAGACGATTCTAATGGTACAGCCACACCAAATTTATATAAATTGTATAAGGCTGTGTTTGAAGAAAACTAGAAAAAATAGAGAATATAAAAATCTGGGATATCTCACTCAAATCTCAATGAAATTGCAAATTATTAAGAGCACAAGGATCAGAATGATACAGAGAGTAGATTAGTCTTTTAGTTGGATCAATTTGATCAAGAAATCTACCTGAATAAAGCATTGAGAAGTTTCTCTGAAACTAGACTTCTGTAGATCAATATAGGTCATGATTCTTAGGGATAATGGTATCGTTAGCTTCAGAGAAGTTCAATGAAGCTAACTGAATGGAGCTTTTGGTGTTTGAAGGTGAGAATGTAAGAAATCAGATATTCAAATTCAGAGTGTATGGGATCTGAATAGGAGTCAATTGGCTATCAAAAGCTTGTGAAAATAGGTGAAATATGCATCTTATTTATAGGAGAGGATGAAGCAATGCTTAAGCGTGCGAATGAGGGTGTAATTGAGTGAATTCGTGTAGACCTGCAACATGAGGAATGTGTGACTTGTTTTGCACCAAAACTCAGTCAAATCATGTGTTTTATGATGCTAAACGCTTTTGGAAAGTTCTTAAACATGATTAGAAGAAAAAATGCACGCAAACTTGGTGATTAGAAGCCATATTGTGAATTTCTAATTTTTACTTGAGAGGAAACTTAGGTTTCAAGATACCATTTTTGAACCAATGACATTTTCAATTCAAAGGGTCTTAGAGCATGAGTCCCGAAGCTTTAGAAAGAGGGAATTACAAGCTTTATAATGTGCAAAGAATTTATCCAAATGGATGCTTGAGCAAGAAGTTGTAATGAGTCAAAGTTGGGAAAAAGAATTTGACTTTCTATACTTAGAAAATTTCTAAGTTTTTTCTTCAAAAATGACCTATAATGTCTTGCATCCAAACATGTCCTTCCACTTGAAATTTGTTCTTAACCAAAAAAGATGGCATGAAGTAGATATCTTAAACGGAATTTCGAAACTTTAACCATTCAAAATATCCAAAAATTGAGAGAGTTATGACTTGTTGAAGTTGGTAAAAATTCAGGAAATGACCTATAATCTTTTGCATCCTTAGAGCATCTTCCATCCATTTTCAAGCTTTGCATATAAAAGAAAGGTTGAAGTTCACATATTCAAGATCATTGTGGAAGAATAGTGGATTCAAGGTGATAAAAATTGATCAAGTTATGGTCATTTGAAGTCACATAAAGTAATTTGAGGGTCCATATGGAGGACTTGTAATCTTTCTTCATTATCAAGCTTCTTCCACACATAATTTCTTTGAAACCTTTGATGTGATTTGTTAAAAACCCTTTGGAGAGAAGGATGTCTTTGGAATCATTCATAAATACCAAAAGATGAGCAAGATATACCCCTTTGAAGTTTAAAACCCTAGCTCTTAGAGCAACAAAATGCCTTGGGAAACCTTTGAAATTTTAGGATGATAAGGAGAAACCATAGCAACCAAAATCACTTACAAATATTGATAATTGGAGGAGATATGGACTTGTGATCATTGAAATCAAAGACTTGTCCAATTGAGTCAAACTTCTTTAATCAACACTTGTACTTTTGAACTAATTTTAACAACTTGAAGCATGATGAACCATGAGAGACTTTGTCATGATATTACTCCAAAAACATCTTTAATGGTGAGGCTTGAATCTCAATGAAGCTTTGTTGAGGAAGGCACATAAGTGAACTCATGAATCCCTAGATCAATCTTGATTGAATGTATTGTGCTTTTACCTACAAAATCAACAATTTGGGCAAACACTCATTGTATTTATTAGTTAAAGGATAATTAAAAAAAATATAGATGATCACAAATTACAAGTCAAGGTTCTTGGTGAATCCTCCTAGAGAAAAAGCTAAAGATAGGGAGGAGAACCAAACCCTAATGTGATCTTGTTGTGATTGAATTGATATGATATGATGAAGGGATCTTAGGGGCAAAAATTGGGGTACAACAGTGGCCCAAACCCATGTTTGTAAGCCCAAATATGTTAATTTAAATCCTTTGATCCAATAAATTTGAGATTAATTGTTAGGAGGCTTTGGTCTTATCAATCCTCTAATGAATCTTCATATGCTTTGGTCAAAGTGAATCACTTAAACATGATTGATCATTTATGGTTGCCTTGAGAATTTTAAATAAATGATATACTTGACAAAAAGAAAATGAAACTTGTTATTGAGAGGCTTTGATTTTATCAATCTTCTAATGAGTTTCAAATGCAAGTTTCAAGATGGTCATTTATCTAACCTCTAATTTCTAACAATTGACTTTATTTTGTGCCTTTACTTTATGATCTCTACTTTAAGCACATTTATTTTAGCATTTACATTTCATGCTATTTTCATCTTTTCTCACTTGAGCATTTACTTTTGTGTCATTTTTATTTTTGCTTAATTGAGTTGTTTCATTTCTTTTTGAAGATACTTAATAATCAACTTGAACCATAAAAAAAAACTTTAATGTTACTTGGACTACTTGGTTACTATCCTTGGCATCATGGAGTGATGGACTTCTTGGATTTAGGATTAGAGACTATTACCTACCTTGAGACCTTGTGACCTCAATTGTTATTTTTTCTGGAGCTCTTGGGGTTTACCCCAAGACATTGGGTTGTTTGTTTGCTTTGTGTGCAGGTTATTGTAATTACACGCTTTGTCTGTGATCGGGAATTCACCTGTATACAGCCGTTACTCTGCCCAATTTTTCTGAAGACTTAATGCAATTGAAGATTGGTTTTCTTAAGAGGTTTATTATCTTTGGTTGTTTGGTTTCAAATCCAAAGGATGGGAATTCTACATTGACTCATTGTGTCAAGTGTTGGCTTCTTGTTGGTTAGACGGTTCTTTTCCCTAGCTTCTACCTTATGCTTTAGGATAGTCTCTTCATCTCCTCCCATCTTCTTTAATTTCAAAAATATTCTTCCTCTTTTTGAAAACTCTTCTTGTTTTTAAACTTGAACCTATTTCACAATAAGCTTGGACTTAGGTCCATGTCTTTTCAAGATATTTTCTTAATCCAATTTTAACCAATTTAACAATACTTTAACATTTTTGTGAGAAGACTAAAAGTCAATCAATCACATTCAAACCATTTTTCCACTTTGGCATTTTACCTTAAAACGTTTCTAAAAATATTAGACTCTTTTCAATCTTTGTAGTGATGCGAGCTACTATACTTTTACGATATATAGTTAAGTGAGATATTTTCCACTTGGGTTTTTAGCGATGCTTTTGTTGACTTTAAAATCCAAGCCATATCCTTCACATTAAGATGATGCAAATTCTCCTTTTTCATAATCGTGGGTAGTAATTATATTTTCCACTCAGATACGACGATGGTGTCTTATCTCTTAAAACTGACTAACACACTTGTGTTTTAAAATTTGTAAAGGTGAAATATGGGTACTCTGATCCCCTATTGCACAGAAGGTGGTACGTAGGCTATAAAGGTTCGCAACCATGGCGGATGCAAAAATTGTAAAATATACTTCTTTTCTCATCTCCACAATCTATTTTTATACAACATTTATAGCCAAAATTCCAAAATTTTCAAAGAGGTTCTTGTGGATTATCGTAGATGTTTAGCGTGGTAATACCTTCTCTTTGCATAACCAACCCCCAAACTTAGATTGTCTCCCCCTCTTTTTGGGTTATTCGCTCGTTTCCCATACCTTTGGAAACAATAAAGTGTGGAGGCGATTTTTATTTTAATTTGTGCAAATCAAGTCAATCCAATGGCTTAGTCTCAATATTTCTACCGCTACATAAAAAATGGAGACCTCATTGGGGAGTGGATCGACCTATTGCTGGTCCATCCCTAAGTGGGTTGAGCCTATCTTTGTTTATTTGTATATGTGTTATTATTTGTTGTATATTATGTGTTGTATATATGTTTGTCTAGATTATCCTAGTTTTCAGGGTGCTTGGTGATTTCTCATAAGTCCTATACCCGAACTTGGGAAAACTTAAGATAGGACGGGAAGTATAGTCATGTTAACTTTGAGGGAGTAATCTCAAAAAATGAGACATGAAATCCCCCACTCAGTGGAGGCCCCTTTGACTGTAGTGTCGTTTATCGAGTAATCGGGAAGATGTGCTGCTTTTGACCTGGGAGCCTGCTGAAACTGAGAATTATAGAACCTTTAAACCATCTTGGCCTTTTAGGTGTAGTGAGGAAGCTATAACGGAGTAATCCATAAATGGTTGTCATGCGATACTACGCTCAGACGAGTTTTTCCTGAGAATATTACTAATTACTGAGTCAATCGGAACGTTGGTAATATCCGAAGGAAGGATGTAGACTTTGGGAACCTCTTAGAAGCTTAATTTGGCAGGTGATAAACTTATAGATCATACCTTATAGGTAGGACCTTCGACCTCATGCTCGTGATGTTGAACCTATGAACCCTATGTTTGTGATCTTGTGTGTGATTGTTGCATCATGCATTCATGCACACATGAGCATGTTCTAAAAAAAAATTGTTCCAAGGGACTTAAAAGTTGACTCTTTGTGAATATCTCAAGTACTTTTTGACTATGAATTCTGGAAAAAGAAAGACTAAGAAGTACAGTTTCAAAGATCCCAAGATAGATGGATTGATGAGTCTGATTCCGGAGATCGAGAGTTCTACAGATTTTTAGAGAAAGTATGGGTCCATCATTTCTATTATGAAGCTCAGGATGAAGGAGGGTATTCTCTCGACTTTGGTCCAGTTCTATAATCTGATGTATTAATGCTTTACTTTCCCTGATTATCAGTTGATGCCTACATTGGAAGAGTATTCTTATCTATTGGGTTTACCTATCACCGTTCGTGTTCCTTTTACTGGTTTGGAGGGGACGCCAAAATCTCATGAGGTTACTGCTTTGATCCATTTGGGGAAGTCTTAGGTTGAAGCCCACATGACTACCAAAGGAGATATTAGAGGATTACCCGCTCAGTTCTTGTTGGAGAAAGCTCGCTACTTTTCTAGGATGAAGAGTATGGTTGCTTTTGAGGCCATCTTTGCTCTACTTGCTTATGGGTTGTTCTTATTTCCCAATGTCGACAAGTTTGTGAATATCAATGCCATCAGAATATTTATGATTAGGAACCCAGTCCCTACATTATTGGGTGATGCCTATTACTCTATTCATCTTTGGGATTCTTACCATGGAGGGATGATTATTTGTTGCACACTTTTGTTGTATCAGTGGTTTATTTCTCACTTACCTTGGTCTGATGCTTTCTGGGATGTCAGGAAGGAACCTCGTTGGGCTCCAAAGATTATGTCCCTCACTCATTCAGATATCATTTGGTACCATCAGGCTTACCATGATGTAGAGATTGTTAACAGTTGTGGTAGTTTCCCCAATGCACCTCTTTTTGGTACAAAGGGAGAAATTAACTACAATCATGTTCTTGCACGACGACAACTTGGATATCTGATGATGGATAATCCAAATAGTATTCATCTGAGTGGTTTCTTCCTTAAAGAGGGAGATAATCATAAGGAAGCTAAGGAGAAGATTGCAAATGCTTGGCGTCATATTCACAGGAAAAGTAGAAAGGACCTGGGACCTAGAGGGGTTGTTTCTTTGGAGCCTTATGTTCAGTGGGTACAAGCAAGAGCTATTCAGTTGAAGATTCCATATTCCCGTGAAGCTCCTATTCTTGATATGTTTGTGAAGACCATTCCTCCCATTTTGGATGATGTGGAAGAGCTTTAGCTTGCCTTAATCAGGATGCAGCAGGAGAAGTAAGCTTGGGAGAATAAGTGTCATATTTTAGAGGCATCCTACCGAGAAGACCTGAAGGAGAAAGATGACCTGATCAAGATACTTGAGAGTCGTGCTGTAGAGACGGTGGAGAGGAAAGAGGATTGATTTTCCTTTAGAGCTCAGTCAGGACCTAGTTGCTCACTTCCTAACTCTGGTGATTGGAAAGAGGTCGCCAACAGGTATGCAGAAGAAAACAAGCAGTTGAAGGCTCAGATTGCAAGACTCACAGGGAAATGTCAGTGTGTGGAGTGATCTTCATCAGCTTTGCTTTCTTAGGACCTTATATTTTTATCTTATCTTGTACTTGGGATTATTGAAACTTGTACTAAAAGTTGATGTCTGTTTTGAAGTTATTATAATGAGATTTTCTGTATTTCAAATGTGTTAGTACTTTAATATTTGCAAATTGTCTATAAATCTTTGAGTTCCTTGAAATATTAATAATAAAATAAATCATGTGCATTTCATATCATGCATCATATTTTACATACTTCTTGCATTTCTATTCATACCCAGGTGTCTTACTATGCTTCTTTACTTCATTCAGCAAGTTGTCTCACCAGTACAATACTCGGGCTAATTTCAGAAGGAAGATGGATAATCTAGAATAAGAGAATCACGGGTTGCGCGAAGAAGTTACTGCCTTGAAGGCCGGTATGGATAATCTTACTACTTTGATGGAATCATTGGTGGCTTCTAGGAATCAGCCACCACTTGCTCAACCTCAACAGACAACGGTTACTTCCGAAGCTCCGACAGTTCCCGTTTCTGTTACTCCAATTACTGTTGTTCAGAATTGAATGCCTCAGGGTTATCTGTGGGGAATGCTAGATAACTTCATGCCAAAAGGTTATAATCTTGACACTCAAGCTGCTTCATTCATGCAAGCTGTTGTTAATCCTCCTAGAAGAAATCATCAGCGCCACCAATAGGTTGTTCGGTAACTCCAGTTGTTAATACGGCTTCGACCATAGTGGCATATCAAAGACCAGCCCCTCAAGGAAATCAAGGGCAAAATCAGAGGAGATAGCCTTTTGACTCTAACCATATGAGTTATATAGAGCTAATCCCAACATTGATTCAGAAAAATTTGATCCAGACCAGAACACCCCCCGCTATACCATCACCTTTGCCTTGGTATTATAAGGCAGATCAGACGTGCGCTTTTCATCAAAGTGCACCAGGGAACAATGTGGAAAATTGTTATCCTCTAAAATAGGAGGTACAAAAAATGATGAGATATGGACTTTTGTCCTTTAAAGATGTCGGCCCTAATGTGAAAGATAATCCTCTGCCAAAGCATGGAGGAGCAAATGTTGTCAACATGGTTGCTGGTTGTCCAGGGGATTTTCGTATCTTTGATATCAACTTGGTTAGAGGATATTTGGTAAATATGCATGTCGACCTTTTCGAGTTTAGTTACTATACACATGACCATGTTGGTTGTGGTATTTGCAGTACTGATATACAAGGGTGTGATAAGATACAGGCTGATTTGCAGGAAATGATGGATGAAGGCCTCATTCATATAATCAGGCCTAGGGGAGAATATGAGGAAGAAGTGAACATGGTCTTTGGATGTCCTAGATAATTCCGGATCTTTGACGTGAACCATATGAATGATGATTTGGTGGAGTTGCACGTTACCTTCTGCTACATAGATGGTCTAGTATAACACCATTATGGATCTTGACGGGTTTGCTGCAAATATTCTCAAGGTTGTTCCCTTGTGAAAAAAGGTATTCAGTTGTTATTGGATAAAGGTGCCGTCAAGGTTTTAGGCCATAGAGATGATTACCACAGGATTAATGTGATTGAAGATTGCTTGGCTGAGATTGAGTCGGATGATGAATATGCTTATGCGGATGAATTCTTTTCCTCGGACGAAGATATGCTCTCCAGTAATGATTTTGCAATGACCAAATATTCTGAAGAAGGGCTGAATGTGATTGTACCTTGTTTCAATGATTCTACCGCTGTCGAGATTGAATAATGTAGCAAGCCAGTTGTTGCTCTAGTAGTGATTTGCTTGTCGGGCCCTGTTCCTTAAGAATCAGACAAAGCCATATCGTACAAGTACAATGCTAAAATTCTAGATGATGGTGTGTAAGTATCTATCTAGCCTTTGTCTAATGTCAAGAATATTGCTAAAACCAATAGAGTGACCCGCGGTGGTCGTGTGTTTGCACCGGTTATTTGAGGGAATGTTAGTGTCGATAAAAAGGTTGCTAAAAGTGTTGAAGCTAAGAAAGCAGTAGGGGAGTCCAGTGGTGCTACTCTGGAAAAGATGTGGATGATATATTTAAGATTATCAAAATGAGAGACTACAGGATAATAGATTAGTTATTGCAGACTCCTTCAAAGATATATATATTATGGCCTTGGTGATGAATTCTTCTGCCCATAGAGAATCTTTGATGAGGGTATTGGATCAATCTTTTATTGAAATTGATATGTCGTTGGACCAATTCAGCAGTGTGGTAGGAAATATTACATCCTGTAATAACCTGAGTTTCTATGATGACGAATTGCCTGACGAAGGAAGGAACCATAATCTGGCTCTCCATATATCCATGAACTATAAGAACGATTCTTATCAAATGTACTGATTGATAATGGGTCTGCCTTAAATGTCATATCGAGGAGCACGCTGATGAAGCTGAAGTATCAAGGAGCTCCCATGCGCCCAAGTGCCATAATTGTAAAAGCTTTCGATGGATCAAGGAAGTCTATTATTAGGGAAGTGGATCTGCCTATTCACGTAGGCCCATACTTGTTTAAGATTACTTTCTAAGTTATGGATATTGTGCCCGCTTACAGTTGTTTACTGCGAAGACCATGGATACACGAGGCAGGGGCTGTCACTTCAACTTTGCATCAAAATCAGAAGTTCGTGCATGAAGGAAAGATGGTCATTATAAATGGAGAGCAAGCATTGTTAATATCTCATTTATCCTCTTCCAGTGTTGTGGAAGCAGATGAAGCTGTTGTTGGAATTCAGCTCCAAGACTTATCCTTTGATAATATAAGAGGAAATGAAAATTCTATAGCTTCATTCAAAGATGCTCAATAGGTTGTGCGTAATGGCCCTAGTAAAGTATGGGGACAAATTGTTAACCCACTAGTGAACAAGAATAGGGATGGTTTGGGGTTCTCTACGAAGAATGATAAGGGTGAGAACTTGAAGCCGGAGACTGCTTTGGGAAAATATCTGGATATTTTCCATGGTAGAGGTTACCTTCATCCAATTGTTTCTAGGATCAATGCTATTGTGGGGGATGAAGAAGAGCGAGAAATGACAAATTATGTGACACATGGAGTCAGAGTCCAGAACTGGGTTATTATTGATGTTCCCTCTTGCATCCATGTCTCAAATTAATTTGTTTTTTGTTTAATCTTTGCAAAAAGCTTTCACTCTGACCAAGGTGAAAGGTGATTTTGTATGGGCTTATCTGTTTGCTTTGATCATTAAAATCATTAATAAAAGTCGTCTTTGATTCTCAAAATTGTGTTTTTATTTTCTGCTTTTTCTTGGAAAAATGGTAATCATAAAAAACCCTTTTGGAATAAATAACTATTGTAAATAAATCTGCATAATCACTTGATATATGTGTCAGTTTCTAAAAGAAATCATAAATCATATGTGCTGATTAATTAAAAAACATGTTGAATACAATGACACTGCACCCTCTACCAACTTTGAATATCATGTGTATGTGTCCGAAGAAGAAGAATACGATGAGATTCCAGAGGATGTTTCACGGTTGCTCAAGCGCGGGGAAAATTCCATTCAGCCGTAAAAAGAGTCGTTGGAGATAATCAACTTGGGTTCAGAGGGAGATCTGAAGGAGGTCAAGATTGGAGCATTGTTGCATCCCGATGTGAAGAGAAGTTTGATTGAACTGTTGAAAGAGTATGTGAACATCTTTTCTTGGTCATACCAAGACATGCCTGGTTTGGATACTGATATTGTGGAGCATCATTTGCCGCTACAGCCAGAGTGCCCGCCAGTCAAGCAAAAATTGCGAAGAACTCACCCCGATATGGCAATGAAAATTAAAGAATAAGTTTTAAAGCAGATTAATGTCGGTTTTCTTGTGACATCAGTGTACCCTCAGTGGATTCCCAATATTGTCCCAATACCAAAGAAAGACGGAAAAGTTAGCATGTGCGTTGATTATAGAGATTTAAATAAAGCTAATCCAAAAGATGATTTTCCATTGCCCCATATTGATATGTTGGTTGATAGTACATCAAAATTCAGAGTATTATCATTCATGATGGATTTTCTAGATATAATCAAATCATAATGGCTCCTAAGGACATGGAAAAAACAACTTTTATCACACCCTGGGGAACATTCTATTACAGAGTGATGCCCTTCGGATTGAAGAACGCCGGTGCAACGTACCAGAGGGCTATGACAAACCTATTTCATGATTTGATGCACAAGGAAATTAAGGTGTATGTTGATGATATGATTGTGAAATCCATGCTAAAGAAGGGCATATAGAAGATTTTTTGAAATTGTTTCAGCATTTGAGGAAGTGTCGTCTCGGCTTGAATCCAAATAAATGCACCTTCGGTGTCTGATCAAGGAAATTGTTAAGTTTCATTTCCAGCCAAAAAGGAATTGAAGTTGACCCTGATAAAGTCCAAGAAATTCAAGAAATTCCTGCACCAAGGACTGAAAAGAAAGTTAGAGGCTTCCTTGGGCGATTGAATTACATTTCCATATTCATTTCCCATATGACTGCAACGTGTGAACCGATCTTTAAGTTGTTAAAAAAGGATCAGGGTTGTGTATGGACAGATGATTGCTAAAGGTCATTTGAAAGTATTAAAGAGTATCTGCTTTAACCTCCTATCTTGCTCCCTCCCGTTGAAGGAAGACCATTGGCCATGTATCTAATAGTGTTAGATAATTCTATGGGCTGTATTTTAGTACAACAAGATGAAATAGGGAAGAAGGAATATGCTATTTATCATCTCAGCAAGAAGTTTACTGACTGTGAGTTGCAGTATTCTATGCTGGAAAAGACATGTTGTGCTCTGGCCTGGGCGGCAAAGAAGTTGTGGCAATATATGTTGAATAATACTACTTGGTTGATTTCCAAAATAGATCCAATTAAGTATATCTTTGAAAAGCCTGTTCTTACTGGAAGAATTTCCCACTGGCAGATTTTGTTGTCTGAATATGATATTGAATACCGTACTCAAAAGTCTATAAAAACCAGTGTGTTGGCAGATTATCTTGCTCACCAACCGGTGGATGATTATCATTCTGTTAAATGTGATTTCCCTGTTGAAGATGTTATGTTTCTGAAAGAGAAAGATTGTGATGAACCTTTTCCCTGGGAAGGTCCTGATCCTCAATCCTGGTGGGGTATGGTATTTGATAGAGCTGTGAATGCTTATGGGAAAGGAATTGGTGTTATGATTATCACTCCTCATGGATCACACATTCCTTTTACGGTAAGGCTGACATTTTATTGTACCAATAATATGGCAGAGTACGAGGCTTGTATCATGGGTATCAAGGAAGACATTGATCACAGAATCAAAGTTCTAGATGTAAACGGCATTTCAGCTTTGGTAGTAAATCAAATTAAAGGGGAATGGGATACTCGTCACCCTGGCTTGATCCCTTACAAATACTATGCTAGAAGATTATTACCCTTCTTTAATAAAGTTGAATTCCATCATATTCCTAGAGATGAAAATCAAATGGAGGATGCTTTGGCAACTCTGGCTTCTATATATCAAGTGAATACTTGGAACGATGTGCCTCGTTTCACGGTGCGACGTTTGGATAGACAGGCTCATATGTTTGCAGCAGAGGAAACATCAGATGAGAAACCTTTGTATTATGATATCAAGCATTTTCTCCAAACTCAAGAATACCTGGCCGGTGTGTCATATAAAGATAGAAAGACATTGACAAGGTTGGCGGGTAGCTTTTTCCTCAATGAAGATGTGCTATACAAAATAAATTATGACATGGTGTTTCTCAGATGTGTGGATAGACACGAAGCAGGCATGTTGATGCATGAGATCCATGAAGGTTCCTTTGGTACCCATGCTAATGGACATTCGATGGCAAAGAAGATGCTTAGGGCAGGTTACTATTGGCTGACAATGGAATCTGACTGTTACAAATTTGCAAAGAAGTGCCATAAATGCCAGATTTGTGCTGACAAAATTCATGTGCCTCCGACGCTTATCAATGTTATTTCTTCCCCATGGCCTTTCTCTATGTGGGGGTATTGACATGATTGGAATGATGGAACCCAAGGCGTCAAATGGACATCGTTTTATCTTGGTGGCAGTTGACTACTTCACCAAATGGGTGGAATCAACTTCATATGCTAATGTTTCTAAGAAGGTGGTAGTGCATTTTATCAAGAACAATCTCATATGTCGGTATGGTGTGCCAAGCAGGATTATCACCGACAACGGCTCAAATTTGAATAAAAAAAATGATGACAGAACTTTGTGAATAATTCAAGATTGACCATCACAATTCATCTCCTTACAGGCCAAAGATGAATGGGGTTGTTAAAGCTGCTAATAAGAACATCAAGAGGATCATCTAGAAAATGGTTGTTTCTTATAAAGATTGGCATGAGATGCTCCCTTTTTCTATGCATGGGTACCGAACATCTGTATGTACTTCAACAGGGTAAACCTCGTTCTCTCTTGTATATTGCATGGAAGCAGTGCTCCCCGTTGAGGTTGAGATTCCCACTTTACGCGTGATAATGGAAACCAAGTTGACAGAGGCTGAATGGGTCCAGAACAGGTTTGACCAGTTGAATTTGATTGAAGAGAAAAGAATGACGACCTTGTGTCAGGGTTAGTTATGCCAGAAGAGAATGAAGAAAGCTTTTGATAAGAAGGTCGAACCTCGTGAATTCGGAGAAGGAAACCTTGTGCTCAAGAAGATCATGTCTTTTAATATTGATTCTAGGGGCAAGTGGACTCCCAATTTTGAAGGCGCATATGTTGTCAAGAAAGCCTTCTCTGGAGGTTCATTGATTCTTGAAACTATGGATAGCGAGGAGTTCCCACATCCCGTGAATGCAGATGCAGTCAAGAAATATTTCGCCTAAAGAAATAAAAGAACTGCTTGCTAAGTCGAAAACCCAGAAGGGCGGCTTAGGAAAAAAGGAGCGTCTCGGTAGGCTGAAATTCTGAAAGGGAGGCCTAGGAAAAAATTAGAGACATAAGTAGAATAAATTTTCCTAGTAGGTTGAAAACCCATAAGGGCAATCTAGGAAAAAGTTAGGTATTTCTTGGCAAGTAACTACATCAGACAAGACTTGATCATTGAACCAACAATCTTCTTGGATCCTCACCACTCTTCAACAGAAATTCAAAGTTGTTAGGGAGAATAGTGGTCATTATAATTCAATGTATCTTTTTCAATATATTACCATTTTCCAAACTTTGTAATCATCTATAGAGTCTCACCATTTGCAGACTACCATTCTATTAATAAAGTTTGAGCTTTTATCCAATTCTTTGCAATTCTATTTTATTCAGCTTACAAAGACTTCATTTATTATTGATAGTAATTTTCAAAGAAAAAAAAGATTAAATAACAAAAATTATTCTATTGAAAAGAATTTACAAATTACTTCTTGCTTTAAATTTTGTAACTCAAGGAGAACAAAAACAATGACTCCAAGGATGGACGAACTCTGAAGTTTTGGAAGTATGTGTTCCTCATGAAGGCTCTCTTAGGTCACTTTTGTTGGAATAAGTATGATTTTCTTGTGCTTCTCAGATAATTAAAGATGATACCATTGGGTGTATGATGCGTTGTTGGGTTTGTGATCCCATTTTCCCCAGTTAAGTCTTGTTTCATTTTGATTTCTGGTTTGCATGGTATGAAGTCTATGTCCCAGATTCCATAGTAAGGTCTTCACTCACATGACGGAAGTATCTTCCTTTTGAGTGCTGAGTTGGAATCATTTGCAAAACATCGCCCTTTGTAGTTCTAGATTTTTTGTTTTTGTTTGTTTTCCAGGCAACCAGACAAGGGCAATGTATTTTCTAAGTGTTGAAGAAGTTGTTAACTTTTTGGGTTTTCTCCCGCCAAGTGTTGGGTTTGATTTAAAATCCTCATAAGCTTGATTTCTTGCTATAAGGTTTGACTTCTTAAATCCCAAATAAAGGTTGAGGTAACGTGTCTCTCTGGAAATCGTTATCCCCGTAAGGTTTCATAATTTCTTCCCGGATAAGTTGGTGCAATACTCACTCTCAATATTGAAGAATGTATCTTGGTTTCCCCTCGACGATGTGGTGTTTCCCTCCCCGATGAAGTCAGTACGAAATATTCAATTGACATCTCGACGATGTGGATTTCATCTACCCTATTGAAATCAGTATTGCAATCCCCACTAAAAATACAGACCTAGAAACATTTGTTTTCCCCCATTGAAGTTTGTGTGATATTCCCTGGTGAAGCCTGGAGGAGGATGTTATATCCCTGTATCTATACTGATTTATTATTATGATTTTATTATTTTCGTATTATGTTCCTTCCCAATGGAGTTAAGTTGTGTTATAGGAATCTGTTTCCTCAGTTGGTGCTTACTTTCTTGAGAAATTTTCATCTCATATGTGACTTGGCCAAGTATTGACTTTACCCAAGTTGGTTTGGTCTGGTTATCCCCACTGTTATATGTCTATTTTGTCATCATATACATGATAACATTCATACATTCCAACATACATCATGCATAGTTGAATTTAGAAATTCATTGCTCATTTGAATTCGTTATTATTTTGTTGGCATATTACCCTATTTGCAGAGTTATATTATCTTCTCTCCAATGGAATGTCAACCTTAAGTAGAAAGTGTATATTCTTTCAATTTCCCCACTAATTTATCCCTCGTGGAAGATTTTTGCTTTAGCCTTCCTGTATAGCTCTTTGTATGGATAGAAAGTAGTTTCCTCTTGAGTTTATTTCTCATGAGGTTTTATTTTGGTTGACTGATTCATTCTGGTTTATTTCTGGATTGAATCTATGGTCCCAAGAAATTTTATTATTTTTATTTTTGCAAGCTTTATGCCCTGGTTGGAGAACGTGCATTTATTTTGCCGTGTGAAGATTTCAGCCCCTCAGTAGGAATATATTGGCATTTCCCCAGGAAGTCCTCTTACTTCCCCAGGAAATAATTATTGCAATTCCTTCTCATAACAGCAAGTGGCAGGTCTATTTATTTGAGCAACCTGTAATCCCCCAATAAGTCTGTCAGTTCCCAGAGAAGAGTCAGATTTGTTACCCCAATGAATGGCAGCCTTGTCATTATGGAAGATAGTTTATTGCTGAGATTTGTTACTCCAATGAATGGTATCCTTGTCATTATGGAAGGTAGTTCATTGCTGAGATCTGTTACTCCAGTGAATGGTAGCCTTGTCATTATGGAAGGAAGTTCGTTGTTGAAATATTTTTCTGATGAATGGTAGCCTTGTCATTATGGAAGGTAGTTCGTTGTTGAGATTTGTTAATACAATGAATGTTATCCTTGTCATTATCGAAGGTAGTTTGTTGTGGAGATTTGTTACTCTAATGAATGGTAGCCTTGTCATTATGGAAGGTAGTTCATTGTTGAGATTTGTTACTCCAATGAATGGTAATCTTGTCATTATGGAAGGTAGTTTGTTGTTGATATTTGTTACTCAAATGAATGGTAGCCTTGTCATTATGGAAGGTAGTTCGTTGATGAGATTTGTTACTCTAATGAATGGTAGCCTTATCATTGTGGAAAATAGTTCGTTGTTGAGATCTGTTACCCCAATGAATGGTAGCCTTGTCATTATGGAAGGTAGTTCGTTGTTGAAATCTTTTTCCGGTGGTTGGTAGTCTCGTCATTGTGGGAGATAGTTTGTCGTTGAGATTCGCATTACTCTGAAGAAGTTCATTTGTTTTCGGTCGTAAGTACCGATGCTAATCATTTATTACCTACCCTAATATTTGTATTTACCGGTATTATATTACCACTTCCTTCCCCGATAGCTCGACGTTACTTTTTTTCTATCTCCTCAATGAGTGGATAGTTCACAGTCATCTGTCGATCACTGTTATAATTTACTTTCTATCCTCAATCTTTGAGCTGATAACACCTTATCTCCTCTTTAGGCTTTACCCTAATAGAGTAGGGTCTTTTGTTCGCCAGTGATTTATTTTCCTGGTTGGGTTTTTCTTTTGATCTTGTTTTATTTTCTACCTCCCCAATGGTGTATTGTGTCTCTCTTTGAATTTGTTCATTTGCATTCATAATCATGAGCATTACAAGGCATCTTAGGGCAAAAAATATGGATTGTTTTATATTTAAGTATCTTCAATCACGTCAACACGAAGATTTGAACCTTCACATCTCTGGATAGAAGACACTTTAATAAGGGCAGCTGTTGTACCCCAATTTTTGCCCCTAAGATCCCTCTATCATATCATATCAACTCAATCACAACAATATCATACTAGGGTTGGTTCTTCTCCTTATCTTTAGCTTTGCTCATGGGGAATCACCAAGCACCTTGACTTGTATTTTATGATCATCTATGTTTTGTATTGATTAACTTTTAACTAATAAATACAATGAATGTTTTCCCTAATTACTGATATTATAGGTGAAAGCACAACATATTCCATCAAGTTGATCTACAGATTCATGAGTTTATTTCCATGTCTTCTTAAACAACGCTTAATTGAGATTCAAGCTTCATAATTGAAGGATATTTTAATTAATATCATGACAAGGTCTATTATGATTCATCATACCTCAAGTTGCCAAAGATAGTTCAAAGATGTAAGGGTTGATTGAAGAAGTTTGACCTAATTGGATAAGTCCTTGATTTCTTGATCACAAGTGCATATATACCTCAATTATAAATATTTGGAAGTGGTTATGGTTGCTATGGTTTATCATTATCATCCTTAACAACTTCTATTTACATGACAAAAGTATTTGTGCAAGAAGGTTTGTCAAAATTGAAAAGATCGTCCAAGGCATTTTGTTGCTCTAGGAGCTAGAGTTTTGAACTTCAAAGGGCTATATCTTTCTCATCTTTTGTTATTTTTGAGTGATTCCAAAAACATGCTTCTCTTCAAAAGGGTTATCAACAAACCACTTCAAAAGTTTTAAGAAGAATTTGTGTGGAAGATACCTAATAATGAAGACAGATTACAAGTCCTCTAGATAGGCTATCAAATTCTCTTATGTGACTTAAAAAAATCATAACTTGGTCAATTTGAATTTTCTTGATTCCATTCTTTTTCCATGGTAATCCTAAGGATGTGAAATCCAACTCTTATTTCATGTGAAAAGCTTGAAAATGGATGGAAGATGTCCTAAGGATGCAAAAAATTATAGGTTATCTCATGAATTTTCACCAACTTCACCAAGTCATAACTTTATCATTTTTTAGAGATTTTAAATGGTTCATGTATCAAAATGTAATTCAAGAGATCTACTTCATGCTATCTTTTTTGGTCATGAGAAAATTTCAAATGGAAGTCCATGTTTGGATGTAAGACATTATAGGTCACTTTTGAGGGAAAAACTTAGAAATTTTCTAAGTACAAAAGTCAACCTCTTTTTCCCAAATTTGACTCATCATAACTCTTAGCTCAAACATCCATTAATTACCATTATTTTCATATTGTAAAGCTTATGATCTCATTTTTCTAAAGCTTCAAGAATCATGTCCTAAGACTCCTTGAGCTGTGAATGCCATTGATTTAAAAATGGTACCTTAAAACTGAAGTTTCACTTCAAGATAGAATTTGAAATTAATGTTGTGGCTTCTAAACATAAAATTAGCTCGCGTTTTTAGTCTAAACATATTTAACCAACTTGCCAAAGTGGATTAGATCCTTGAAACACAAGGATTGAGTGAGTTTTGATGCTAAACAGATCACGCATTCCTCATGTATCAAGTTCACACGATTTCCATCCAAAATTCATCATTTCACTCGCTTGAGCATCCCATTTGTTTCCCTATAAATAGAGGATTATACCTCATTCATTTTCTCAAGCTTAGAGAGCCAGAATTACCCTGTCAAACTTCCTCTTGAACCCACTTTTCTGCAACTTCTAATTTGCTTTTACAGCTTTCCTCAATCCATTTTCTTTGTTAATTCATCATCCTTAAACTTCACCGAAGCTAACAGAAGAAGAACCAAGCTCTAATACTTCCTAAATCGTTCTAGCTAAGTCAAGTTTCAGAGCTCTGCATTTGAACTTCAATAGGTAGATTCTTTCACCAATTCTCTCAAACTTTGATACTATTATGAAGCTCTCATCATACTGATTCTAGTCGCAACATTTATTTTCAACTGAAAGTGAGTTTTGGCCATAAAATTTCAAATCCCTTTTCAAATCTTTCCATCCAAAACGACTGAGCTACACCTTACATAAATTTTTTGAAAGGGTACCATTGGAATCGTCTTGAAGAGACGAAGCAAATGGTATCGGTCTCGAGCTCTAATTTTACCATTTCAAGGACCTGTAATTCGCGTGGATGGAGGTTGAAGATGACCAACATGTCATCTCTCAACCAATAATAGCGTGCCATGCATTTTTTCCAAATCTAATTTAATTAAGGATTCAGTGTTTTTTTCACTAAGGACCATGATATGCACAACGTCTGATCCATTGGATTAGCTTACTAACATGTTTTGACTCTCATTCATTGGTATATATTTTTTTTACTTTATTATTTATTTCTAATTTTATGTTTTATTTGTTTTAAACTTCAAAATTTTATAAAAAATTCATTTTAACTTCAAAAAATCCAAAAAAAATATTAAAAATACTTTTGGTTTTTCTCTTTCTGATTATTGTTTTTTCAAAATTTTATTTTATGTTTTGATATTTTTTATAATTTTTCACTTTATTTGAGTTATTTTAAATGTTTGAAAATACTTTTGAACATTTTTAAATTCTGGAAAAAATTCATCAATATCATTTCTCTTATTTCTGACCTTCTGATTTTTTTTTAAAATTTTATTTTGACTTCTACTAATTTTGATCTTTTTTCCACTTATGTGAGTAATTTTAATTAGTTTAAAAATAGTTTCTGACTTTAAAAAATTACTAAAATATTTATAAAAATATTTGAGCTCATTTATGATTTTTCTATGGTCTCACTGAATTTTTCTTGGATGTTTTGAATATAGTTGCTATTTTACCCTTTTATTTTCATTTAAAAAATATTTTTCTTTATTTCTTATACAATTTTATTTTGTATATATTTTGGTTGATCTTGGACTATGAGATTTTGATCATGAGCTTTATTAACATCATTGGATCCATGGTGTTGAGTTTAACTCCACAAAAAATGGATGAATGATTTTAATAATAGCTTGATTAAATTTTTGGTTCAAATGTGGTTTGATTCTTACCCCATCCCTCTTCATATTATCCCAGTCTTACTTGTACTAAATGTTATTGGAGAATAATTTATATGTCATTTCTCTAAACATATGGTACATAAATTGCTATTGACCGGCCTCAAAATATGTGCGACTTCTATATAAGTCCACTTACGATTGCTTAACATAGCCCTAAATTTTGTCCCGATTCGAGAAATGATCATTTGTGGCCCAAACCCATGTTTGTAATCTAAAGTATGTTAATTTGAATCCTTTGATCAATAACTTTGAGATTCATTGTCAGGAGGCTTTGGTCTTATCAATCCTCTAATGAATCTTCATAAGCTTTGGTCAAAGTAAATCACTTAAATATCGTTGATCATTTATGGTTGCTTTGAGAATTTTAAATAAATTATATACTTGACAAAAAGCAAATGAAACTTGTTGTTCAGAGGCTTTGATTTTATTAATCTTATAATGGGTTTCAAATGCAAGTTTCAAGATGGTCATTTAGCTAAACTTTAATTTCTAACAATTGACTTTATTTTGTGCCTTTACTTTATGCTATCTCCTTTAAGCACATTTATTTTAGCATTTATATTTAATGCTATTTTCATCTTTGCTCACTTGAGCATTTACTTTTGTGTCATTTTTATTTTTTCTCAATTGAGTTGTTTCATTTCTTTTTGAAGATACTTAATAATCAACTTGAACCATAAAATAAAAACTTTAATGTTACTTGGACTACTTGGTTACTATCCTTTGCATCATGGAGTGATAGACTTCTTGGAATTAGGATTAGATACTTTGACCTACCTTGGGACCTTGTGACCTCAACTGTTATTTTGTTTGGAGACCTTGGGGTTTACCCCAAGGCATTGGGTTATTTGTTTGCTTTGTGTGTGATATAGAATTCACCTGTATACAATCGTTGCTCTGCCCAATTTTTGTGAAGACTTAATGCAATTGAAGCTTGGTTTCTTAAGAGGTTTATTATCTTTGCTAGTTTAGTTTCAAATCCAAAGGATGAGAATTCTACATTAACTCATTGTATCAAGTGTTGGCTTTTTGTTGGTTAGACGGTTCTTTTCCCTAACTTTTACCTTATGCTTTAGGATAGTCCCTTCATCTCCTCCCATCTTCTTTAATTTCAAAATTCTTCTCCCTCCTTTTGAAAACTCTTCTTGTTTTTAAACTTGAACCGCTTTCACAATAAACTTGGACTTAGGTCCATGTCTTTTCAAGATATTTTCTTAATCAAATTTTAACCAATTTAATAATACTTTGACATTTTTGTAAGAAGACTAAAAGTCAATCAATCTCATTCAAATAATTTTTCCACTTTGTCCTTTTACCTTAAAACTTTTATCAAAAGATTAGACTCTTGTCAATCTTTGTAGTGATGTGAGCTAATATACTTCTACGATATATAGTGAAGTGAGATAATTTTCACTTGGGTGTTGAGCGAGGCTTTTGTTGATTTTAAAATCTAAGTCATATCCTCCACTTTGAGATGACGCAAATTCTCCTTTCTCATAATGGTGGGTAGTAAGTATGTTTTCCACTAAGTTACGACGATGGTGTCTTATCTCTTAAAATTGGCCAACACACTTGTGTTTCAAAAATTTTAAAGGTGAACAACAGGTACCATGACCCCCTATTGCACGGAAGGTGGTACGTATGCACTAAAGGTTAGCAATCGCGGCGGGTGCAAAAATTGTAAAATATACTTCTTTTCTCATCTCCACAATCTATTTTTATACAACATTTATAGCCAAAATACACAAATTTTCAAAGAGGTTCTTGCGGAGTACCGTAGATGTTTAGGGTGATAATACTTTCCCTTTTCATAACCAACCCCCGAACTTAGATTCTCTCCCCCTCTTTTTGGGTTATTCTCTCTTTTCTCATTCCTTTGGAAACAATAAAGTGCGGTGGAGATTTTTATTTTGATTTGTGCGAGTCAAGTCAATCCAATGGCTTAGTCTCAACATTTCTACCGCTACAGAAAAAATGGCGACTTCATTAGGGAGTGGATCGACCTATTGTTGGTCCATCACTAAGTGGGTTGAGCCTATCTTTGTTTATTTATGTATGTGTTATTATTAGTTTTATATTATGTGTTGTATATATGTTTGTCTGGATTTTCCTAGTTTTCAGGGTGCTTGGTGATTTCTCATAAGTCCTACACTCGGACTTGGGAAAACTTAAGATAGGATAGGCGTTATAGTCATGTTAACTTTTATGGAGTAATCTTAAAAAATAAGACATGATATCTCCCACTCAGTGGAGGCCCCTTTGACTGTAGTGTCGTTTAATGAGTAATTAAGAAGACGTGTTGCTTTCGACCTGGGAGCCTGCTGAAACTGAGAATTGTAGAACCTTTAACCCATCTTGGCCTTTTAGGTGTAGCGTGGAATCTATAACGGAGTAATCCAAAAATGGTTGTCACGCGATACTACGCTCAAACGAGTTTTTCCTGAGAACATTACTAATTACCGAGTCAAACGTGACGTTGGTAATACCCGAAGGAAGGATGTAGACTCTGGGAAACTATTAGAACCTTGCTTTGGCAGGTGATAAACTTATAGATCATACCTTGTGGGTAGTACCTTCGACCTCATGCTCGTGATGTTGAAACTATGAACCTTATGTTTGTGATCTTGTGTGTGATTGTTGCATCATGCATTCATGCACCCATGAGTATCTTTTAAAAAAAAAATTGTTTCAAGGGACTTAAAAGTGACTCTTTGTGATTATCTCAGGTACTTTTTGACTATAAATTCTAGAAAAAGAAACACTAAGAAGTACAGTTTCAAAGATCCCAAGATAGATGAGTTGATGAGTCTGATTCCTGAGATTGAGAGTTCTATAGATTTTCGGAGAAAGTATGGGTCCATCATTTCTCTTATGATGCTCCGGATGAATGAGGGTATTCTCTCGACTTTGGTCCAGCTCTATGATCATATGTATCAATGCTTTACTTTCCTTGATTATCTGTTGATGCCTACATTGGAAGAGTATTCTTATCTATTGGGTTTACCTATCACCGATCATGTTCCTTTTACTGGTTTGGAGGGGGAGCCAAAATATCATGAGATTGCTGCTTTGATCCATTTGGGGAAGTCTGAGGTTGAAGCCCACGTGACTACCAAAGGATGGATTAGAGGATTACCCACTCATTTCTTGTTGGAGAAAGCTTGCTAATTTGCTAGGATGAAGAGTATGGTTTCTTTTGAGGCCATCTTTGCTCTACTTGATTATGGGTTGTTCTTATTTCCCAATGTTGACAAGTTAATGGATATCAATGCCATCAGTATCTTTATGATTGAGAACCCATTCCCTACATTATTGGGTGATGCATATTACTCTATTCTTCTTTTGGATTCTTACCATGGAGGGATGATCATTTGGTGCACGCCTTTGTTATATCAGTGGTTTATTTCTCACTTACCTAGGTTTGATGCTTCTGGGATGTCAGGAAGGAACCTCGTAGAGCTCTGAAGATTATGGCCCTCACTCATTCAGATATCATTTGGTACCATCAGACTTACCATGATGTAGATATTATTGACAGTGGTGGTAGTTTCCCCAATGTACCTCTTCTTGGTATAAAGAGTGGAATTAACTACAATCTCGTTCTTGCACGAAGATAGTTGGATATCTGATGAGGGATAAGCTAAATAGTATTCACCTGAGTGGTTTCTTCCTTAAAGAGGTAGAGAATCATAAGGAAGCTAAGGAGAAAATTGCAAAGTCTTGGCATCATATTCACAGGAAAAGTAGAAAGGAATATGGACCTAGAGGGGTTGTTTCTTAGAGCCTTATCTTAAGTGGGTACAAGCAAGAGATATTTAGTTGAAGATTCCATATTCCCGTGAAGCACCTATGTGTGATATGTTTGTGAAGACTAATCCTCCCCTTTTGGATGATGTAAAAGAGCTTCAGCTTGCCTTAGTTAGGATTCTGCGGAAGAAGGAAGCTTGGTAGAATAAGTGTCAGATTATAGAGGCGTCCTACCGAGCATACCTGAAGGAGAAAGATGACTTGATTGAGATACTTGAGAGTCGTGTTGTAGAGATGATGGATAGGTAAGAGGATTTATTTTTCCTCTAGAGCTCAGTCAGGACCTAGTTGCTCACTTCCTGACTCTGGTGATTAGAAAGAGGTCACCAACAGGTATGCAGAAGAAAATAAGTTGTTGAAGGCTCATATTGCAAGACTCACAGGGAAACGTTAGTGTGTGGAGTGATCTTCATCAGCTTTGCTTTCTTAGGATCTTAGATTTGTATCTTATCTTGTACTTGGGATTATTGAAACTTGTACTAAAAGTTGTAATTCGTTTTGAAGTTATTATAATGAGATTTTCAGTATTTCAAATGTGTTAGTACTTTAATATTTGCAAATTGTCTATACATCCTTGAGTTCCTTGAAATATTAATAATAAAATAAATCATATGCATTGCATATCATGCATCATATTGTACATACTTATTGCATTTATGTTCATGCCTAGGTGTCTTACTATGCTTCTTTACTTTATTCAGCAAGATGTCTCACCAGTACAATACTCGGGTTAATTTCAGAAGGAATATGGATAATCTAGAACAAGAGAATCGCGAGTTGCACAAAGAAGTTACTACCTTGTAGGCCGGTATGGTCAATCTCACTATTTTGATGTAATCGTTGGTGGTTGCTTAGAATCAGCCACCACTTGCTCAACCTCAACAGACAACGGTTACTTTCGAAGCTCCAACAGTTCTTGTTTCTGTTAATCCAGTTACTATTGTTCAAAATCGTATGCCTCAGGGTTATCCATGGGGAATGCTAGAGAACTTCATGCCAGAAAGTTTTAATCTTGACACTCAAGATGCTCTAGTCGTGTAAGCTATTGTTACTCCTGCACCTCCTGTGGTGCATATTACTCCTGCTGTGAGAAATAAAATTCACTATATTGCACGTCCTTCGGTGAATGTTATGCCATTTGCTAATGATGAAGTTTATCACCCTATTCCTTCACCAAGTGAAAGCTTGGGTGTCTATTATTGAATGGGCGATTTTCAGGATCAGTTTGATAAGATATTGTTGTACCCTAAAATTTTCCCTCCTATTTTCCCTTAAAATTTTCTTCTAGGGTTTTTCAAATGTTCAAAGCTTCTCAGACCTCCAAACATGTCAATTAATTCGCCAAGGGTTTAAGTTTGCAAATGCTCAAAGTTTCTCCTGTCCTTTAGTTTTGAGCTAGGGTTTTGATTCATGACGGGACGAATTGGGATCTTGATGATTCAAACTCTGGTTTTCATTCATCACTCACTGAGGAAGCTTCAATCGAAATTTAATTTCATGGTCTAACAACTTTGTTTTGTTCTGAGAAATGTGAGCCTTATTCAAGTTTCTATGGCTTAGACTCCAAGTTTGTGTGTCGTGGGCAGAGCAAGGATACTGAGTCTCTCATTTCACTAGATCAAATTCTTGGTTAATTCTTTCACATTCTTCTTTCAAACGCATTATATTTTATTTACATTTATTTTTCAAAACATCACATTTCCTACTTACATTTTTCCAATATTACAAACTCCATCATATTCATTTTTCAAAACATCATATTTTTCTACATTT
Source organism: Vicia faba (assembly GCA_948472305.1). Taxonomy (NCBI): domain Eukaryota; kingdom Viridiplantae; phylum Streptophyta; class Magnoliopsida; order Fabales; family Fabaceae; genus Vicia; species Vicia faba. The sequence goes on from OX451737.1 coordinate 210,526,074, forward strand.
TTATTCACTTTTCAAAACATCATTGTTTTTACATTTTTCTTCTTCTTTCAATATTATGAATCATATTTATTTTTATTTTTCAAAACATTACATGTTTTATTTTTATTTTACATCTATAATTCTTTTTATAAACTACATCACATTTATTTTTTTTACACATCGCAATTGCATCACATTATTCTACTATTTTTTTCTTTCTTTTTCAACATATTGCATTTTGTTTATTCTCTTCAACACTACAAATTCTTTCACATTTTATTTCAACATTACATTATTTATCTTTTCTTTCAAACACCCATTTCCAAAATATTCACACTATTCAATTTCCAAATCTCCAAATGTTCATTATTATTCAAATTTCAAATTTAATTACAAGTCCAAAATAATTTCAAAGAAATTAAAAATCTTTACAAACTCATATTCAAAGGCATAAATATAAATTTTCCTATTTTTTCTATTTAATTATAAAAGAGTTGAGAATTACATTCAAGACAGATTCATATTTATGTTACATAAAATTAAATTCTGGAACTAATGATATTAATTCCAAGGCTTCAATCTTGCTCCAATTTCAGCCCAATATCATGCTGCAATGTAGCCCATTTTCCATCCATGTTTCAGCAGCAAAACAATCCAAAAATCAGCCCTAGACATGTTGTCTGAACCTGTGCTAAACAAACCCCTATACCAGTCTAAAACCTTGCTGCATAAACTGTCTAAGAACTGCATAAAAACCAGTCCAACGGTCCTGCTACAACATGCCCAAAAATCTGTCAAAACAGCTGCAATAAACAACCAAAAATTGCACTAAATTAGCAACACAAAAGATCTGCACCAGAAAGCACAAAAAATAGCAGCCACATTTGTTCAAAATTTACCCAATTTCCCCCCATTTTATCACTATCTTACCTATATAACAGAAGCAAGTTAGGAACAAAAAAATCTAAATAAAAAACATACAAAAATTCAGCAAGAGACACACAGGAAAATTTAAAAAAACAATAGAAAAATATCTATGTTCCAAAATAGAGGAAAACAAACAGAGACAGGCCATCCACAGAAAAACTCCACAGTTTCTAGCCTTATAACATCTTCAGCAAATCCTCACCATTACGTTTTTCACTTAACCATAATAACAACTCAACCATAACCTACAACCATTAGAATTCCAATAACTTCAACAACACAAGAATTTTCAGATTCTCAGAATCAAAAAATAAGAAGAGAGAGATATTATTACATGAATTTGATATTGGCCTTGGTTTTCTATTTGTATTCGTCATTGTCGAAGACATGTCTAACGAACTCCGACAGGTAAGCCTAAACTTTGCATCATTTTCTTATCTCTATGAACTGTGAATCATATGAAATTCTATTTTTGTTTGATGTCGGAAATTACTGCTTTTGCTGCTAATCAAAAATACGAGACTCACGTTGCAAATCCGATGACGGTTTTCTTATAAGGTTTCGTGCCATGCTCCGATTGATATTGTTACTGCTCTTGACATAGGTGTAGGTATGTCAGGAGAGGAGCTTCATTTGCTAAAGAACACCATGAGATTTGGCTTTCTTCCTTTCCTCCCCACCATTTCCGATCCCGCTGCTCATCTCCAAACCCTCTTCCGCCACCCAACAACCTCTCTCACCTCTTCCCCTTTCCATACAAAACCTCTCCACCGAATCTTTCTCCCTCCATTTTACCACCATCAAACTGCCTCAACACAACAGCTACACCGCACCACCCTCCATCGTTGCCATGTTCCTCGAAACCTAAACCACTACCAACCGCATAAAACTCTTTGACGCAAACCCCGCCATCCTCCGTGCCTTCGCCAACACAAACATCTTCATCACCATAACAGTCTCAAACAGCGGCATCCCTTCCCTCACCGAATAGAATCTCCTCCCACCTTGTAACCATCTTGTAATCCGTGAATAAATTGGGGCTTTGGATTTGATTTGGGGCTTAGGGTATTTGTGTGTTTGTGTTGTCATGCGATGAACATAGAGAACAGAGAGGGAGATGATGGGGATAATATGTGAAAGGAAGAGAGAAGAGTGTTTTATTTTTTTTTCTTGTTAATTTTTGTTGTTGTTGGGAATAAAATAATAATTTAATCAAACATCTCTTCCCAATGATACAACGTCCGACGTCTGTCTATCTTGTTTTAGGGTTTGCAAGCTTTTCCTTCTCCTTTCTCAATCGGGTCAGTCCATTGGGCTTGTTGGCCCAATTTCATAATCTTATTCACCTTATATCTTAATTTAATCATAGTTATAATAGTTAAATAATATAGTTCAATTGGCAAGGCCTTTATTCTACAAATCAAGGGGACCCGGGTTCAACTCTCATCTAGGCCACTTTTCTATTTTTCTTGATTCTTTTAGCCATTATTCCCATTTTTATTAAATATTTGATAACAAAAATTAGTTTAGGTTTAGTTTTAATTTTAAAATTCAGTTAAATAAAAAATATATAATTTCAAAATTAGTTAATAAATTTAGGACTTTGTGAATAATTTTGTTAACATTTTTTTTATATATAATTTAGTAAACTTTCTTTTAAATTATTTAGTTTCTACATAATAAAATTAAAATAAAAATAATAGAATAAATTCTTTATTTTCTTTCCAAATTTCTCACAAACAAAAAATACCAAGAATATTATTTTCATATTTTTACTTTGCTAATTAATTTTATTTTATTTTATAGATTGTTTTAGTTTAATTAAGTTATTCATTTATAATTGGATTGGGTTGTATTGACTTAGACTTTTAATTGCATTGTCGATTCGATTCATCCCTATTTGTAAGCTTGTATTCCCCATTCCCGAAATCTCTGTAATAGCGTATAATTTTAATTTCGGCAATTTATTGTTTTTCTTTATATTGTATAGTAATTAGGCGTGTATGACAAGATTCAAAATCAATCGCTAGACAACCCTAATCAAAGACAAATCAACTTGAATCAAACACACTTTTCACACACGCACCTCTAGGGTAACCTTGCTTGTTGCCTTGGAAAAATAGTCATGTCCCTCGAACGTGGGACGCTTAGCAAAGACCCTCGATAAAAAAAAATCATAGTCCCTCAATGACCCTTCGATGTTGTCTTCGATAAAACGATCTTAGCCCCTTACGAAAATTGATAAAGCATCTCATAAGTTGCCTTCTATGACTATACGACGACCCATGCCTCTCCCTTCACATCCAATGATACGGTTTCTTATCAATCAATGGTAAGATAACAATATTTAAAGGAGGAGAAAAAGAACAAAGACTTATTTTTAGTAGGTAGAATGCACGTAGTTGCTTGCTCACAAACTAAAACCATTTCCACACTCACACTTTCAAAACATCTTTCCAAAAAAAAAACATATCTTTGAACTATTTTCAAAAACTAACACTTTGTATATATTCTTATAGAGACAAGAATCATTACAAAGTTTTCCAAAACAAAGGCGTTTTCAAAATACTTTCAAACAAACACAAACACATTTCAAACAAAGCATTTCAAAGTTATCAAGAAACTAAGAGCTCGTAGATAACTACGGATGAGCAGGGTGCTAACACCTTCCATTTTCATAACCTACCCCCCGAACTCAAGAAAATATCTCAAAAGGTCTTTCCTGTTCTTTTCATCTTTTCCTTTATTGGATAAAAGAAAAGTCGATGTTGACTCTTGCTATCCGCAATAATTGCGATAAAACACAAAACACCCAAGTCAGTTCTCCCACTGTATTAGAGAACTGGAGACTCTGTTGGGGAATGTAACTTAATAGTGGGGTTACCTTAGAGCTAGATCATATTTAAATTCTTTCATTGTTTGATTTGTTTTCTTTGCACTTATGGGTCCTTGTTTGGGTTTGTATTGATCCTCTACCCAGATCAGGGAACATCATTAGGTAAATAGCAAAAATTATGGAGACTGTACAACATAGACTGATATGATTGAGACAATATCTATGTTAGTGTGAAACATTTGTGGGTACCGGTATCTTATCTAGAATTAAGGAGAATACAGGGTCGTTGTGTGGTGTAATGAAGCACTAACGAACCTTAGAACCTTTAATTGAAAAACTTGGTCATTAGGAAGTGGTGAGGTAACCGGCTTTAGTGCAGTCTGAAGTTGGTTGACACTCGATACTACACCCATTTAGATCTAACTTTTGGGATATTTCGGTCGCCAATAAAGAGGCTTGCGCTGAAATAATGTCCAATGAAGAAAGATCAATGATATTGAGATCCCCTAAAATCCGATTACTTTCTAGGAGAGGTTGAACCAACTAAACATCAATAGGGTACTTACCTATGAACCTTATGCAAGCCTAAACCTAAGGAATTTTTTTCTTTGTGTGTATGTGTTTACTTGTACATAACATCATGAAACCATACCATTGCATTTGTACTAACTATTTCAAGGACTTTGGGATTTATCTTTGTGCTATTTTGTAGGACATGGCTTCCATGCGAAGAAATACCATCTGAATCAACCTTGTGAGAGTGCCACCTCAACTCAAGGAATTAGCATCAAGGGTTCCCAACGATTCTCTATTCACCAAGAAGTACGGTCGTTTCATCAACTTGGTTACAACAAACTTTAAAGAGGATATGGTACATGTGTTGTTCCAATTCTTTGACCCTAAGCACCATTGCTTTACATTTCCTGATTATCAATTAGTGCCTACTTTGGAGGAGTTTTCAAAACTCTTGGGGATGCCTATTCTTGATCAATTACCCTTCACCGGTATTGAGAGAGATCCAAGACCTGAGGAGATTACTCGAGCTTTACATTTGCAATGATCCGACGTCGTGGCAAATTGGGAAACAAGAAGTGGTGTTAAAGGGTTTCTAGCCAAGTTTATATTTGAGAAGGCTCAACAATTTTGGGAGGCCCTGGATTTGCAAGCTTTTGGAGAAATGATGGCTCTTCTAATCTATGGGATGATAATGTTTCCTAACTTGGACCAACTCATAGATGTGAATATGGTCAAAGTTTTTCTATCTCGTAACTCGGCGCCTACCTTTCTTGGAGATATCTTGCATTCTCTTCACACTCGCACCATCAAGAGAAGGAGAATTCTTATGTGTTGCACTCCTTTGTTGGCTAGGTGGTTCATTTCGCACCTACCTCGATCTGTTTTAAAGAATGAGCAGGGCATGAGATGGTCTAATAGGTTGATGTCACTCACGCATTTGGATATTCATTGTTGTTCTCGATCTTTGGAGGATGTTATCATCATTGATCACTGTGGGGAATCCCCTAATGTCCCTCTCCTTGGCATTAGGGGAGGTGTTGTACCCCAAAATTTTCCCTCTCATTTTTCAAGATTTCTCTCGCATGTGTGGTTACAAATACCTATTTGAAGAAATGAAGAAAATGATTTTTATTTGAAGATGGAAAGCCGTTACTTCGACTGGTCGAAGGAAAATAAAAATGAAGATGTTAATGTGCCTTTCGACAAGTCCAAGAAAACCAAGTTTTCTTCGAATCCACATACTTCGATTGGACATCTAGGATTCCTTCAAGCAAGCTTGAGACATCTTTTGATTGGGCATATAGGCTTCCTTCTATCAAGCTTGAGTCATTCTTCATTTCAGGCATTGATTTCCTTCGAAGCAACCTGCTTCGAATCCCCCTTCAAACCTACTTCAAATCAACCGTCATGCACACTTTAAATTCACCTCTAAGCTTGCTCCGAACCCTCCTACATGCAAGCTTCGATTGCACCATTGGCCCATTACATGTTTGCCTTGAGTCACAAAGCAGCGACCTCCTGCATGCAGGCTTCGACAGGGCATAGGCCTCTTGCATGTTTGCTTGAAGTCACAAAGCAATGGCCTCCTGCATCTCTCCTTCGACTCAGAAGTAATTGGTTTTCAATGTTTTCCAAACTCAAAAGGAAAAATTTTCCCTTTATGCTAGCACCCCCAAAGCAGGTACCTCCTGCATGCACCCTTTAGTTTGGCCATGTGACCTCTGGCAGGCAAGCCTTTGATTGAACAAGAGTCGCCTTCGCACAAAGCTTCGATTGGAGTTTTGGTTCCCTTTGAATCAGCATACTTTGAATCCAATATGAGCCCTTTGAAGCAAGTTTGTTTGAAGAACTTTGAGCAAATCTCATAGCCTTATCCTCTAAATCTCACTTGTCAGGCTATTTTTCTTCCAAAACTTTACATAATCAGAGGCTTACATAAAGGTTCGAAGCTTTGTCTACTGGATAATACTATTCTTGGATAAAATAGCAAAAAGCTACATACCCTTTTTTTCATAAAGAGTACTTTAATCACAAAATTATCTCCCAATTTGATTTTTGTCTAAACGCAAGCATAAGTCCAATCTCCTGCCCCCAACAGACAGCAGACCCCCATTTTTACTTGAAACTTGGGAATAACGAAAGGGATCAATTTTGTTTTCGTTTCAACTAAACCATGGTTTGTTATTCTACAAACCTGGTTACTCCAGCACCTCTAACCCTTTTTCTATAAATAGAGAAATATTTGCAAAAAAAAAGAACTTTTTTGGGTGGCGTGGAAAAAAATCATAAAACTCTCAAAAACTCTTAAACTCTTAAGATTCTCAAACACTAAACACAAACCCAGAGTCTGAAGAAACACAACACTTGTTTCTTTTTCTATTTAGAATCTGAAGCAACCCAATGCTTGGTCCTTTCTTTCGAATCCAGTACTAGAAACATAACCCTTGTTTCTTTCCTTCGAATCCAGGAACACCCAGAGCAGCCACTCAAGGTCTAGCACATGCATCTCAACTTCAAGCAAGGTAAGTCCTCTTAACCTTAAGCTTTTTCATTTCAAGCATAACATGTAAATAACCATTTCCTTTCGTTTTAAGACATCATCATTACCCTTTGGTTCGTTTCGTTTCCACTTTCTTTGTTTTGTTTTCGTTGCTAATCTTATGGCTTGTTTTCTTTGTTTATCAAACATGTTTTAAGAACTAACCTTGCCATGATACAATACTAGCATAGCCTCAGGTCATGTTACTATTTAAATCCCAAACGAAAGAAAACAGGAGGAAGAGGGTGTGAATCGAAGCTTTAGGCTTCACCCCTGGCTGCTTCACAGTTGCAAGCAGAACAAAGAGTGTGGCCTTAGGCTTCGCCATACACTAACTCCCAGGCCATTTGAAGGAAGCAGAAAGGCAGAATCAAAAGCTACCCATACACTAACTTCCAGATCCCATTCGAAATAAACAGGAAAGGAATGAAATCGAAAGGCGTGTCCTTACTGATTCCAGGCCTAAATCGAAGGAAGCCAAGAAGGGAAGAATCGAAGAGTGTTGTTGCCTGAATAGAAAAAGCCAATTTTCCTTTCTTTATTTTGTTTTGTCTTTACATTTTCTTGCTATTCAATATGGTTGTAATAGTGTAGGATTTGTTTTCTGCATTTTTATTGCTTTTGTACAAATGTTAGTAATTAGGATGTATGGCAAGATAAAACCAACAAGTAGAAAATCCAAAAATCAAAGACAAAATGCATGCAATTAAACACATTATTCACACATGCACCTCTAGGGTAATCTCACTTGTTGCCTCGGAAAAATAGTCATGTCCCTCGAATATGGGCGTTTTAGCAAAGACCCTCGATAAAAGATCGTAATCCCTCGATGACCCTCGATGTTGCCTTTGGTAAACGATCTAGTCCCAAAACGACATTGCTAAAACGTCCCATAGGTTGCCTTTTATGACTATACAAATGACTCACGCCCGTTCCTTCACATCTAACGATATGGCTTCTTACCAAATCAATGGTAAGATAGAAACATCTAAAAGAGGAGGAAAAGAACATTAGACCTTTTGAGTAGGTAGGACGCTCATAGTTGCTCCCTTGCTCACAACAAAAACATTTTTTACACCAACACTTACAAATTGAAACATTTTCAAAATACAAAGCTCTTCGTACGCATTCTTATATAGACGAGAAGCATTACAAAGACACTTTTTAAAACTCATTCCAAAAAAATCTCCCACAAACATCTTTTTGAACTATTTTCAAAAACCAACACTCTGTACGCGTTCTTATAGAGACCAGAACCATTACAAAGACGTTTTTTCTAAATATTTTCAAACCCACACCACAAAGCACATTTTTAAACAAAAGCAAGTGATCTAGCAAGTAACTAAGAGCCTGTAGATAACTACGGATGAAAAGGGTGCTAACACCTTCCCTTTTCATAACCTACCCCTCGAACTCAAGAAATAATCTCGAAAGGTCTTTCCTGTTCTTTTCAACCTTTCCTTATTGGATAAAAGAAAAGTCGGTGGAGACTCTTGTATCCGCAACAATTGTGATCAAATGCAAAACAACCAAGTCAGTTCTTCCACAATGTTACAGAACAGGCGACTCTGCTGGGGACAAACTTAAAAGTGGGGTTACCTTAGGGCTAGATCACCTTTACTTGCTTTCCTTGTTTGACTTGCATGCTTTACATTATGGTTCCTTGTTTGGGCGTTGTTTTTTATCCTCCACCCGGATCTGGGGCACCTTTTAGGTAAGTAGCAATAGATTGTGGAAACTGTACAGCGTATACCGATATGGTTGAAGTAATGGCTACGTTAGTGTGACGCATTTGTTGGTACTGGTATCCCTTGTGTTGAATCGAGGAGAATACGAGGCCGCTGAGAAGTGTCATAAAGCACTAACTGACCTTAGAACCTTAATTGAACAAGCTTTGCCATTAGGAAGTAGTGAGATAGCTAGTTTCGGTGGAAAGTTGAAAATTGGTTGATACTCGATACTACACTCATTAAGACCAAACTTTTGGGATATCTCGGTCGCAAGAAAAGATTGATTATGCTGAGACAATTCCTAAAAGAAAGGTCAGTGATATTGAGATCCCCTAGAACCCGGTTACTTTCTAGGATAGGTTGAGCCAACTAAACTTCAAGAGGGTACTTACCTACAAGCTCCATGCAACCCTAAACCTAAGGACTTGTCTACTTTGTGTATATGATTATTTGTACATAACAACTTGCTTGTTTTGCATACTTGTACATAACATCATGACATCATGCCATAGCTTTTTCAATAACCATTTCAAGGATCTCAAGGGCCTATGATGCAGGGTCATGTTGAACCAGGAATTTACCAAGGGGAAAGAGGATTTATTCTCCTCTAAATCAAACGCCGTCAAAGACCAAAGCACGGTAACTTGAGTCAAGGGTTATGACCCACTTGACATGGTGAGCTTGATTCTCATGGAAGGACATCCACTGATACGAAGTTCTCCAATCAAAACGGTTGATCAAAATTCAACTTCTAACATCTTATTGTGTTTACCCCGCGAGATCCTTGAAAAGATGCATCCATATACCATGCATCATATCATGACAGGTTTCTCCCACTCAAGTTTCCTTATCTTCCTACTGTTTATTTCAGTAAGATGGATATGGGACAAACTGTGAAGGATCTTCAAGCAAAAAATGCTCAATTCCAACAAATGTTCTTGACTTTAGCTAAAGGGCAAGAGGACCTGAAGACTCTTCTTCTCAAAGACAAGAAGAAAAAGAAGTCAGCGGCCGTCTTGAATTTGGGAAGGAGGTTCAAAAGACCAACAGAGCAAGCTCTAGGATTCACAACTCCGTCAACTGAGGGGGACAATCAGACAAAAGAAGGGGACCACAGTCTGGGGTCTAACAAAGAGGAAGCAGACTATACTGAAGAACAGTATCCTCCTGCAGACGACGAATACAAACAGCTGGAGGATCGCCTTAACACCATGGAAATCCAGAGAGTACCTGGTCTGGACTTTGAAGAAATAGGATTGGTTTATGGAGTGGTCATCCCACCAAAGTTAAAAATCCATACCTTTTCCATGTATGATAAGGTCTCTTGTCCTAAGATGCATCTGGGATCTTATGTCCGCAAGATTCAACCGTACACAACTGATCAGAAGCTTTGGGTCCATTTCTTCCAAGAGAGCCTAGTTGGGATGCAACTTGAATGGTTATATCAATTGGAGAGTTCCCATATTCACACTTGGGAAGATCTAGTTGTTGCTTTCTACAAGCAGTACCAATATAACACTGATTTGGCACCAACTCGCGTGCAGTTGCAGAATATGACCATGGGTTCCAAAGAGGGCTTCAAAGAATATGCCCAAAAATGGAGAGACTTGGCAGGCAGAGTGAAGCCACCCTTAATTGACAGGGAGTTGATTGACATCTTCATGGGAACTTCGATAGGACCTTTCTTCAATCACCTAATCAGAAGCTCCTTGGCCGGGTTCACCGAGCTAATACTGACAGGAGAAAGAGTAGAGGCTGGCATTAAGAGTGGTAAAATCTAAAGGGGGTGCATCTTCAAGTGCAGGGAAACAACCTTTCAACAGGAAGAAATAGTATAATGTTCTGTACGGTCAAAAAGGTCATAACTAGAGTAACCACGACCAATAAGTGGGGGCAGTTCTGATCTACAATCCTGCACTAGTGCAACAACGTCAATAGGGGAATCAGCGTAAGGAGGTCGCGCCTAAAAGACAATTCACCAAGATCAACATGCCACTGGCCCAAGCATTACAACACATGTTGGAGGCATAGTTGATTACGTTAAAGGCTCCTCTCCGGAATCCCAATACTTCTGCTCTTACTTATCATCCCAATGTAAGGTGTGCATACCATTCTGATAGTCCTGGACACGACACAAATAGTTGTTGGGCTCTGAAGAACAAGATTCAAGACATTATTGACGCAAAGGAGATTAAATTTGATCCACCTGCTACTCCCAACATGATCACTGCTCCTATGCCAAATCATTGAGAGTGTCCTTTTCATTTTGAATTTTCAATTGTAATCTCTTTTGTTGTTCAAACACTTATCTATTAATGCCAAACTTCGTTTCATTAATGAATTGCATATGTTTATCTTGAATTAATCCATTCGTTTTCATTATATTTAAACTATGATTTTTACTCATTTATAATATTCAACTCTTGTTTTAAAAAAGTTGCAAGAGTTTAGAGGGAGGATGACGAAAACAATGCCATAATCTCATACAGTATGCTTTTGAACAAACTTTCCTGATGATCTACAGGCGGTCTTTCAATCCATAAACACTGGAGTTAAAAGGAAAACAATCCATAGTCAACCCTTTTTGAGCCAAAGAAGTAGGAGTTTTCTTTTTCACACTAAATGAAACCTTTAATCAAAACCTGGGGCAGGGTAGTCTCTCAGTTAATTCAAATGTGCACTCAGTCGCAAACTTTCACTTCGTACACAATGAATGACATCAAAAACATCCTTCTGAATCCAAAGAAGGCGATGGTTCCATATCACATAGGCAGTCATTATCTCTCAAAAAGAAAATCCCACTAAGTCAAAACCTATGAAGGAGACTTAAGAAAAAAAAGTTGGGACATCCTGTTGACTGTAATCTCAAAACAAGAATAGTCAGGCAAAAATCAGGGATAATAAACCAAAAAGAGGTCACTACAAATCCTTGACAACATGAAAAGTGTTTCAAAAAATGACTGCCTTCTAACAAACTTAATTTGTCGGAACCATCACCAAAACGTCATTTCAGACTCAATTGGAGTTCAAACGCACAATTTACTAAGCTTAGGACTGGAGAAGATCACGAAGAATGGGTGGGTACAAATACACTTTGAGCCTTATCCTTTGTTTCATAAACCATGAACCAGACCATGATACAACCCATCAAAAGTCCTAATTAAAGCATGGGTTAGTTCGAAAGCATATTGTTACAAAAGGTATCCTGACTCCTGTAAGGCTTTACTCTAAATTCTGAGTTGAATTCATATTCCCACAAAACTCTTTACTTGCTAAAACTGCATTCTCAAAACTTTAAGACAAGCATAAACTTTGCATTATTTGAATATCGTTGTTTGCATATGGATAATTGTTTGACTGCGGAGAAATTCAGACGACGAATATCCAGTGAACAAAAACTCTCTCAATGAACAAAACCACTTCAAATAGGATGACATTTCCAATGACAAATCTTCTATAAACAATGGGGAATGACATGTCACTGTCCAACTCATCTGGGGGAAGTCAAGTCAAGATTTTAGTAAATCTCCAAAGAAATGTTGAACAACCAGGGGCAGGTCTGTATCTGAATCACTTGGGGTATCGAACATAACCCTTACTACCAGGGGTAGTGACAATTTCCCAAAAGTCCTTTTAATATGGCGATCCTCAGTCAAATCCCCACAAAGTCATCTCTATAAGGCTATTCCCACAGAATAATCTTCATGGACGAGGGTCCAAACCCCTCAAGGCCAAATTCATGGATATCCCCAGAAAGTTGGATCCGGGCAATCCACAGCCAGAGTTTCAATCTCTGGAAAACCTTCTTCCCAACTGAATTGGTCTCAAGAAGAATCCTCGAGGAGTTCTTCCAAAATAAAACGCCTCTCTAGCAGATTGGAAACAGGGTTTATTTCCCCAACAAACTACATATTCCCTAGCTTGAGTTTTCCTCTCTGACTACTACAAATCAAGGGACCACAACCCCTCTTCACCGGTAGACTTTTCTACAACCCCTAGTGAATTGCTGCAAAGCCTGGGAGAGAACCAGATAACAGTTAACTTATTTATCCCCAACAAGTTATTAAACTCCTTTCTCTTTCATCAAGAGATAACTCCCCAGTAGAGCAACAGACAACTAAAACTCCTGAACTCTTTTCCCCAAGCAGAAATCAACATTCTTCATAGAGTATCCCTCAAACAAAGTCAATACTCCCTAGAGGAGTTTCTCTTCAAACAACAAAACAGGAATCCCTAGCGAAAAAATTCTAAAGCAAGGTCTGGAGAGGTGCACACTCTTCATATCCAACAGCAGTCCGAGATTTAACTTCCCAAAGCTCCCTAACACTTCTCAAGAATTTATTTTTCCAAGACAAAGTTACATTTCAACAACATTCATAGAATATGCATACGAAACGCATATAGCACAATCTCATTTATTTTGAGAACATCATTACGCCATGCATTTCATACATCATGACATTGCATGCAGCTAATTCTTTACCTTTTCAGTATAGATCAATCAACAGAAAATTATCATCAACAATTTTCAACAAGTTCCAAATTAATACCTGTAACAAGCTATGAAAACTATCTGCGGACGACCGATTGTAGATTAATACCTATAACAAGCCAGGAAAGCTATCTACATGAGCAGATTGAAGATTAATACATGTAACAAGCCAGGAAAACTATATTTCTTTCTAAGGTCAGAGATTAATACCTGAAACTAGCCAACGCAACTATCTCTACGACCAACAAAAACAAGTTCCAGATTAATACCTGAAACAAGACAGGACAACTATCTGAGGACAACTGATTGTAGATTAATTCCTGAAACAAGCCAGGACGATTATCTACACGACCAGCTGAAGCAATCCTACATGGACTCCTTCTCTTTCTCTTCTAGAAACAGTTCAGATGTGATCCAGATACGACTGACATTCTGATACTTATTCTAGATTCTCTTCTAGAAACAGTTCATATGCGATCCAAATAGGGCTGACATTCTGATACTTACTCCACATTCTCTTCTAGAAACAGTTCAGATGCGATCTAGATACGGCTGACATTCTGATACTTACTTCAGATTCTCTTATAGAAACAGTTCAGATGCGATCCAGATACGGTTGATATTCTGATACTTAATCCAGATTATCTTCTAGAAACAGTTCAGATGCGATACGAATGACATTCTGATACTTACTCCAGATTATCTTCTAGAAACATTTCAGATGCGATCCAGATATGGTTGACATTCTGATACTTACTCCAGATTCTCTTCTAGAAATAGTTCTGATGCAATCCAGATATGGCTGACATTCTGATACTTACTCCAGATTCTCTTCTAGAAATAGTTCAGATGCGATCCAGATACGGCTGACATTCTGATACTTACTCCAGATTCTCTTCTAGAAATAGTTCAGATGCGATCCAGATACGATTGACATTTTGATACTGACTCTATATTCTCTTCTAGAAACTATTCAGATGCGATCCAGATGTGGTTTACATTTTGATACTTACTCCAGATTCTCTTCTAGAAACAGTTCAGATGCAATCCAGATACGGATGACATTCTGATACTTACTCCAGATTCTCTTCTAGAAACAGTTCAGATGCGATCCAAATACGGTTGACATTCTGATACTTACTCCAGATTCCCTTCCAAAAATAGTCCAGATACAATCCAGATACGGATGTCATTCTGACACTCATTCAACACATTTCTCAAATATAGTCCAGATACAATTCAGATACGGATGTCATTCTGACACTCATTTAACACATTTCTAAAATACAATCTAGATACGGATGTCATTCTAACGCTCATTCAGTACATCTTTCAGATGCGAGTCAGATACAATCCATTTATGGATATTATTCTGATACTTATCCCACTACATCTATTGTTTCAGTATAAATCCACCAGAGATTTATTCTGATGCTTTTTCCAATTTTTGTTAACAATCACTTTTGGGTGGCATCTATAAGTCCATCTCCAACAAATCTCCAATCATCTCTCCAAATGGCATCTTTAAGCCCATTCCTTACACAATCAACCACCACATCATCGAGTGCAAATTTCTGGGCACTCTAGTGTTCAATCATCTTCCACCTTCAAGTCACGAATGGAAGACTCGCCAATCTAACTCTTCAGTTTTAAGAAGCTTGAACAGGGGAAGTTGTTGTACCCCAAAATTTTCCCTCTCATTTGTCAAGATTTCTCTCGCATGTGTGGTAACAAATACATGTTTGAAGAAATGAAGAAAATGAATTTTCTTTGAAGATGGCAAGTTGTTACTTCGACTGGTCGAAGGAAAAGAAAAATGAAGATGCTAATGTGTCTTTCGACAAGTCCAAGAAAAGCAAGTTTGCTTCGAATCCACATCCTTCGATTGGACATTTAGGCTTCCTTCGAGCAAGCTTGAGACATCTTTCGATTGGGCATCTAGGCTTCCTTCGAGAAAGCTTGAGTCATCCTTCGTTTGGGGCATTAGTTTCCTTCGAAGAAACCTGCTTCAAATCCACCTTCAAACCTACTTCAAATCAAACTTCATGCACGCTTCGAATTCACCTCTAAGCTTGCTTCGAAGCCTCCTGCATGCAAGATTCGATTGCACCATTGGCCCCTTACATGTTTTCCTTGAGTCAAAAAGCATTGACCTCCTGCATGCAGGCTTCGACATGGCATTGGCTCTTCATGCAAGCTTTCGTTTAAGAAAATACCTCTTGCATGTTTGCTTGAAGTCACAATGCAATGGCCTCTTGCAGCTCTCCTTCAACTCAGAAGCCATTGGTTTTGCATGTTTGCCAAACTCACAAGGCAGAATTTCCTCTTTATGCTAGCGCCCCCAAAGTAGGTACCTCCTACATGCACCTTTTCGTTTGGCAATGTGACCTATGGCAGGCAAGCCTTCGATTAAAAAAGAGCCACCTTTACACAAAGCTTCAATTGGAGTTTTTGTTCCCTTCGAATCAGCATACTTTGAATCCAATCTGAACCCTTCAAAGCAAGCTTGTTTGAAGAACTTTGAGCAAATCTCATAGCCTTATCCTCCAAAGCTCACTTGCCAGGCTATGTTGCTTCCAAATCTTTACATAATCAGAGGCTTACATAAAGGTTCGAAGCTTTTTCTACTGGATAATACTATTCTTAGATAAAATAGCAAAAACCTACGTACCCTTTTTTTCATAAAGAGTACTTTAATCACAAAATCAGCTCCCAATCTGATTTTTTTCTGAACGCAAGAATAAGTCCAATCTCCTGCCACCAACAAACAGCAGGCCCCCACTTGTACTTGAAACTTGGTAATAACGAAAGGGATCAATTTTGTTTTCGTTTCAACCAAACCATGGTTTCTTATTCCACAAACCTGGTTACTCCATCACCTCTAACCCTTTCTCTATAAACAGAGAAACATTTGCAAAAAAAAAAAAACTTTTTTGGGTGGCGTGGAAAAAATCATAAAACTCTCAAAAATTGTTAAACTCATAAGATTCTCAAACACTAAACACAAACCCAAAGTCTGAAGAAACACAACATTTGTTTCTATATCTCTTTCGAATCTGAAGCAACCCAACGCTTGGTCCCTTCTTTCAAATCCAGTACTAGAAACATAACCCTTGTTTCTTTCCTTCGAATCCAGTAACACTCAAGGAAGCCACTCAAGGTCCAACGCACGCATCCCAGCTTCAAGCAAGGTAAGTCCTCTTAACCTTAAGCTTTTTCGTTTCAATCATAACATGTAAATAACCATTTCCGTTCGTTTCAAGACATCATCATTACCCTTTGGTTCGTTTCGTTTCCACTTTCTCTGTTTTGTTTTCGTTGCTAATATTATCGCTTGTTTTCTTTATTTATCAAACATGTTTCAAGAACTAACCTGGCCTTGAAATAATACTAACATGGCCTTAGGACATGTTACTATTTAAATCCCAAACGAAAGAAAACAGGAGGAAGAAGGTGTGAACCGAAGCCTTAGGCTTCACCCCTGGCTGCTTCACAGTTGCAAGAAGAACAAAGAGTGTGGCCTTAGGATTCGCCACACACTGAATCTCAGGCCATTCGATGGAAGAAGAAAGGCAGAGCCGAAAGCTACCCATACACTGACCTCCAGGTCCCATTCGAAAGAAACAGGAAAGGGATGAAATCGAAAGGTGTGTCCTTATTGATTCCAGGCCTAAATTGAAGGAAACCAAGAAGGGAAGAATCGAAGAGTGTTGCTACCTGAATCGAAAAATCCCATTTTCCTTTCTTTATTTTGTTTTGTATTTACATTTTCTTGCTATTCAATATGGTTGTAATAGTGTAGGATTTATTTTCTGCATTTTTATTGCTTTTGTACAAATGTTAGTAATTAGGATGTATGGCAAGATAAAACCAACAAGTAGAAAATCCAAAAATCAAAGACAAAATGCATGCAATTAAACACACTATTCACACATGCACCTCTAGGGTAATCTCACTCGTTGCCTCAGAAAAATAGTCATGTCCCTCGAATATGGGTGTTTTAGCAAAAACCCTCGATAAAAGATCGTAATCCCTCGATGTTGCCTTTGGTAAACGATCTAGTCCCAAAACGACATTGCTAAAACGTCCCATAGGTTGCCTTCTATGACTATACAAATGACTCACACCCGTTCCTTCACATCTAACGATATGGCTTCTTACAAAATCAATGGTAAGATAGCAACATCTAAAAGAGGAGGAAAAGAACATTAGACCTTTTGAGTAGGTAGGACGCTCATAGTTGCTCCCTTGCTCACAACAAAAATATTTTTTACACCAACACTTACAAATTGAAACATTTTCAAAATACAAAGCTCTTCGTACGCATTCCTATAGAGACGAGAAGCATTACAAAGACACTTTTCAAAATTCATTTCAAAAAAATCTCCCACAAACATCTTTTTGAACTATTTTCAAAAACCAACACTCTGTACGCGTTCTTATAGAGACGAGAACCATTACAAAGACGTTTTTTCTAAATATTTTCAAACCCACACCACAAAGCACATTTTCAAACAAAAGCAAGTGATCTAGAAAGCAACTAAGAGCCTGTAGATAACTACGGATGAAAAGGGTACTAACACCTTCCCTTTTCATAACCTACCCCCCGAACTCAAGAAATAATCTCGAAAGGTATTTCCTGTTCTTTTCAACCTTTCCTTATTGGATAAAAGAAAAGTCGGTGGCGACTCTTGCTATCCGCAACAATTGCGATCAAACACAAAATAACCAAGTCAGTCTCCCACCGTGTTACAGGAGGTATCACTTATAATCCTTGTTTGGCTTTGCGAAAGTTTGGGTATGCTAGGAGGGATGGTCCTCCGGTGCATTTGTCCAAGGAATTGCATTTGACTATGAGAACGATGTCCAAGGTTATCGTCAGAGATTCGTATGAGCATGGGGCATGGTGAACAAGGTTGATAGAAAAAATTTTGGGCATAAGAACTCCATTCCTTTGGAGCCTTATCTCAAGTGGATGCGAGCTCGCGCTCAAAATCTCACGTATGAAGCCATTCTACCTATCATCATGGAGCCTATTGTCGAGGGAGATGTTCCTTATAATATTCTTTATCCTGACATACTGACTACTCTCGAGGAGTTTCAAAGATCATGGATTCAACTCAAAGGGGAGCGAGACACCTTTGAAACCCAGTTCTACACAAGCCATAAGAAGGTTTTAGAGCTCATGAGACAACTTCATGAAGAGCGAAGTTTGACTCCCTATATTGCAACGAAGAGGATGCGCTCATGGGAAGCTTGAGTATTTTTTTTATGAGTTTATTTGTATCATCTTTATTTATTCCATTGTAAGCCCAAGAGGCATCTTGTAACCATTTGAATTTATTAATGCAATTAATGTTTGTTCTCTCTTTGTCTAAACAAATTTAAATCTTAAAAGCCCTTGAAATCATTTGCATACAGATTCCATGCATCATAACATAAGCAGGTTTTCAAGCACAAGTTTCCTCATCTTTCTACTATTTATTTCAGCATGATGGATATCAAGCAAACCGTGAAAGACTTGCAGAAGCAGAATTCTCAATTCCAAGAAACCTTGCTAACCCTGGCCAAAGGAAAAGAAGAGTTGATGTCACTTCTGGTGACCAAAAAGAAGACCAAGAAGAAGGCACTGATCAACATGGGGAAAATGTTTAAAGGTCATGTTCGTCAAGTGTAAGTAGTTGAAGAGTCATCCAAGGAAGACGAGAACCAAGATGAAGACGCAAGAAGCACCCGTTGGAGGTGAAAATGATCAAGCGTATGAGGATGAAGACTACTTTGATGAACAATATCCATTGGCTGAGGATAAATACAAGCAATTGGAGGATAGGTTGAAAGATGTTGAAATTCAAGTCACACCTGGCCTGTATTTTGGTGATTTAGGATTGGTATCGGGGGTTGTTATCCCGCACAAGTTCAAAATTCCAATCTTTTCTAAGTATGACGGGGTTTCATGCCTAAAACTTCACTTGAGGTCCTACGTCTGCAAGATAAAACAATATACCACTGATAAGAAGCTCTAGGTACACTTCTTTCAATAGAGTCTGTCTGAAACTCATTAAGAATGGTTTTACCAGTTGGAAGGTTCCAAAATTCATACCTCGGAAGATCTGGCCACCGCTTTCTACCATCAATATCAGTACAACACTGATTTGGCACCGACTAGAGTTCAACTTCAAGGAATGACAATGGGTACTAATTAAGAGTTTAAAGAGTACGCACAATAATGTAGAGACCTTGATGGTAGAGTTCAACCATCATGGGAACATTAACTGGCCCATTTTTCAACTTGCTAATTGGGAGCTCATCGTCTAGTTTCACAAAGTTAATTCTGACTGGTGAAAGAGTCGAGAGTGGTATCAAGAGTGGAAAAATTCACATGGCATCTGCTTCTAGATCAAACACTGTGAAGAAGCCCTTTACTGGAAAAATGGAAACCAATTCCGTATACGGTTCAAGAAGCCATGTCAAAAAAGACTATCTCCAATCTGTTGATGTTGTTTTGATCTCTAATCCTCCATCTGCTTAAAGACAACAACAAGCAAACCATCAACGACCTGAAGTTCCTAGAAGACAATTCACGAGGATTAATATGTCACTGTCTCAAGCCTTGAAACACCTGTTGAAGGCCAACTTGGTAACATTACGTGATCCACCATCAAATCCCAATGTTATATCACCGAAGTACAATCCTTATGCCAAATGTGCATATCATTCCAATAGCCATGAACATGAAACTGATCAATGTTGGGCTCCAAAAAACAAGACTCAAGATCTTATCGACAACAAAACTATTGAGTTTTATCCACCTACAAATCTGAACGTTATAACTGCGCCAATGCCAAATCATGGCAAAGATGTCAATGCAATTGAAGACATTATTTTTGTTTCCTTCGTTGAAGAATTGAATACTCCACTGACCGTTGTTAAAGAGAACCTGCTGAGAGCTAGGTTTTCCATGGCTGTTTGAAAGACTATAATTGCTGCGCCAAACAAGTTAATGGATGCAAATAGATGAAAAAAGATGTTCAACGCCTGATAAATAGTCATGAGATCCTGTTTGAAAAAACTCCGACTATCAAAAGTCTGACCGATAAAGTTGAAGACATTTCCATCATAACCATTTCCAACAAGCCTCTTAGGATATCTTCAAAGGGTCCTATTAGGATTTCCAATGAACTAGAGATTGCTACCTTGATAATTACTGCTCTTGGGCCGATTCC
Organism: Vicia faba; assembly: GCA_948472305.1. NCBI lineage: Eukaryota > Viridiplantae > Streptophyta > Magnoliopsida > Fabales > Fabaceae > Vicia > Vicia faba. The sequence continues at coordinate 210,546,316 of OX451737.1, forward strand.
TTACTCCTCCAATAAAGCAGTCCCATGGAATTATGGTGCTGAAGTTTACTATCATGGAACTAAGCAAGATTCCTGGATCAATGAAGACAATACTGATGATGTTACAAATTTTGCTGGTTCTAGCAGGGTAACGAGAACGGGGAGGATTTTCTCTCCTAACATTTCACCCCTAACTACTACGACGACACCAGTCTGCGTTACCATTGATAAGCCTAGTACTGAAACTAGGGGTAAAGAGAAAGTAGTTGAGACTTCCAGAATGGAGGCGCCAGCCAAAGACGTTACTACTGAGGAACCTTCCACTCAAGAGATGGAAGAAATCTTGAATATCATAAAAAAGAGTGATTTCAAGATAGTAGAGCAACTGTGGCAAACCCCCTTCATAATCTCTATGTTGTCTTTGCTTCTTTGTACTGATGCTTATGCCCAAGCTTTAATCAAATTCTTGAATAAAGTTCATGTTCCTCAAGATACCACAATCGATCAATTTGAAAACTGTGTGGCGAGTCTGACTTCCAAAAATGGATTGGGGTTCTCTGATGCTGACTTGACATTTGTTGGAAGAAATCATAACAAGGATTTGCATGTCTCTGTTGAGTGGAAAGGAACTACTTTGGCCCATGTTTTGGTGGATATAGGGTCCTCTCTAAATGTCTTAGCCAAAGTTGCCTTGGACCGGTTAGATTACGAAGGCCTGGTGTTAAAACCAAGTGACATAATTATGAGGGCTTTTGATGGGTCCAAAAGGATGGTGCATAGAGAGGTGGATCTCCCCATTAAGTTTGGTTCACAAGTTATTAATTCTACCTTCTATGTGATGGATATACGTCCCGCCTACTCTTGTTTACTTGGGCTTCCTTGGATACATAAGGCAGGGGCAGTGACATCTACCCTTCACCAAAAATTGAAATATCCAGTCAAGGGAAAGATTGTTACTATTTATGGTGAAGAGGAATTCATGGTTAGCCACCTCAATTCCTTCAAATATGTGGAGATGGATGGTGAGTTTATAGAGACTCCCTGCCAAGCTTTCGAAGTGGTTCCTCCCATGGTTGCCGCCACCAAAATTTCTTCTGACATTCCAAAAGCTGATGAAATTGTGCCTAGAATGGCTTCATTTAAAAATGCTCGCACTGCGATTGAAGATGGAAGTTGTACTATTTGGGGACAACTCCCTGACATTCCATTAAAAGCAGACAAGTTTGGGTTGGGTTTCACTGCCAAAGCTCAAAAGGAGGTCAGACGTGCTCGCATAGGAAAACCACCTCTTCGCATTGGTAATCATGAAGTGAATGTTATTGAAGACTCCGAGGATGACTGTGATTTTGATGAATAGATTTACCCGATTGACGGGGAAGGAATCGAGAACTGGCGTGCAAAGGATTTCATTCTCATCTCCTTCAACGAGGATTAATTATTACTTACTGTTTTGTCAATTCAAGAACTTTTGTCTGTAATTTAAATTCCAAACAATGACTTTAAGCCATGTGCCTTGCCTGGGGCACTATGGTCCATTTGTTAAGGGTTTGTTCATTTCCATATGCCATATGATCATTTAATAAAAAAACATTAGACCTTTTACATTCAAATTTTATGCTCATTGTATTTCTTTTTCTTATTTGCATTTTCAAAATAGCCACGTATCTTACATGCACACACACACACACACACACACACACTTGCAGATCCTCATCCACTTCGGATCTCATTGCCAATGACTTTGTTATTGCTAGCTATGACTTTGAACATCCAATCAACCAATCCAAAGACGAAGGCGAAGAAGATTGTGAAATACTAGGGGAACTAGCCAAACTTCTGATGTAGGAGGAGAAAGTCATTCAACCTCATGAAGATCCAGTTGAAGTGATCAACCTAGGTACTGAGGAAGATAAGAAAGAGGTCAAGATCGGCGCTAACTTAGAAGACAGTGTCAAAGGTAGATTAGTAAAGATGTTACACGACTATGTTGAGGTGTTTGCTTGGTCATATAAAGATATGTTGGGGCTAGATATTGACATTATGGTTCATTGTCTACCAACAAAGGAAGATTGTCCTCTAGTCAAGCAAAAAGTGCATCGTGTGCAGCCAGACATGTCTGAAAAGATAAAAGCTGAGGTAATGAAGCAATTCAATACAGGTTTCCTAGCTGTGACATCATATCCCCAATGGGTTGCAAACATGGTCCCCGTGTCGAAGAAAGATGGGAAGGTTCATATGTGTGTAGACTACATGGATTTGAATAGAGCAAGCCCCAAAGATGATTTCCCGCTACCTCATATTGACGTCCTGGTCGACAACACAACTCAACATAAAGTTTTCTCCTTCATGGATGGTTTCTTCGGCTACAATGAAATCAAGATGGCTCTCGAGGATATGGAGAAGACCACCTTTTTCATACAATGGGGGACCTTTTGTTATAAGGTCATGTCGTTCGGTTTAAAGAATGCAGGGGAAACTTATCAACGAGCTATGGTAGCTTTATTTCATGATATGATTCATCATGAAATAGAGGTCTATGTGGATGATATGGTGGCAAGGTCGCAGACTGAAGAAGAAAACCTTGATCACTTACACTAGTTGTTTTAAAGGATAAAAGAATACAAGCTGAGGTTGAATCCCAGCAAATGTTTCTTTGGGGTATGATCTAGAAAAATCCTAGGATTTGTCGTCAGTGGTAAAGGTATTGAGGTCAGCCCTGTGAAGGTCAAAGCTATCCAAGAAATGCTAGCTCCCCGTACTGAGAAGGAGGTCAGAGGTTTCTTAGGTCAACTCAACTATATCGCCCGAGTTATATCTCACTTAACTGCTACTTCTGAGCCAGTCTTCAAGCTGCTGAAGAAAGATCAATTAATCAGATGGAATGATGACTGCCAAGTAGCTTTTGACAAAATTAAGGAGTACTTACAAGAACCTCCAATCCTAATGCCTCCAATTGAAGGAAGACCTCTGATTATGTACTTGACTTTATTAGAGAATTCAATGGGGTGTGTACTGGGCCAACATGACGAGTCTGGCTGAAAAGAGTATGCAATATACTACCTGAGCAAAAAATTTACCGGCTGTGAAACAAGATATTCACTGCTCGAGAAAACTTGTTGCGCTCTGGCATGGACTGCTCGCCGATTAAGATAGTATATGTTGACTCACACCACTCTATTGATTTATAAAATGGACCCTATCAAGTACATCTTCGAGAAGTCATCTCTCTCCGGATGAATAGCTAGATGGAAAATGATTTTGACTGAATATGAAATCCAATACACTACACAAAAAGCAATCAAAGGAAGTGTGTTGGCGGATCATTTGGCACATCAAGCTGTTGACGACTACCAATCCATGAACTTTGAATTCCCAGATGAGAATATCATGCTAGTAACTGACTACGAAAAGCCTGGACCGTATGATGGACCTGAACAACGATCTCGATGGACTATGGTTTTTGATGGAGCTTCCAATGCATTGGGTAATGGAATTGGCGTTGTGATTGTTTCTACCGAAGGTTGTCATACACCTTTCACCTATAGGCTTTATTTCGACTTTACAAACTACATGGCTGAGTACGAGGCGTGCATCTTAGGTCTAAAGGCTGCTATCGACCTAAGAATCAAGTTCTTGGACATATACGGAGATTATGCTCTAGTAATCAGTCAATTCAAGGGAGAGTGGGATACCAAACATCCTAATTTGATTCCTTACAAAGAGCTTGTCCTAACTTTGATCCCATACTTTGAGGAGGTTACTTTTGAACACTTCCCAAGAGAAGAAAATCAGTTGGCTGATGCTTTAGCAACAATGTCATCCATGTTCAAGGTCGATTGGGACAACGAGGCTCCTAGAATCACAATTGAAAGATTTGACGAACCAGTGCACTGTTGCAAGCTTGACACAGATGAAGAGAAGCCTTGGTACCATGAGGTGAAAATATACTTTGATGCACAAGAGTATCCTGAAGGAGCTTCCATCAATGATAAGAAATTTTTGCGAATATTTTCAACCAAATTCTTCCAAAGCAATGGAATCTTGTACAAACGCAACCATGATTCTACTCTGCTCCGTTGTGTGGACAAGAAGGAAGCATATAAAATCATGTAAGACATGCATGAGGGCATCTTTGGAACTCACTCTAGTGGACACACTATGGACAAGAAGATTCTAAGGGCTGGTTATTATTGGTCGATAATGGAAACTGATTGTCACCATTACTCGAGGACTTGCCATAAGTGTCAGATCTATGCCGACAAAGTTCAGGTGCCTCCTGGCAAGTCAAAAACCTGAAAGGGAGGCTTAGGAAAAAATGGGTATCCTGGTGGGCTGAAAACCCGAGAGGGAAGTCCGGGCAAAAGTTAAGGATTAAAGTGTATGACTATGTCCCATGGAATTTCTATATCCAGTTTATTACCAAGGTCCAAGTTCAATGTTACAAGATCAATCCAATCAACTTATTTCAATGGCAGGGGATGATGTTCGAAGAAATAGGGGAAATGGTGAAGTTGGAACACAATGAGATCACTTCCACATGGCTATTATTTTTTCTTTTACTTTGTATTCTTTTCATTTCTTTCGACGATTTCCTTTTATTAGGATCTCTGTCTCCTTGCACAAAAATGCCTGTTTATAGGCAAACATCAATACAAGTATACTTTGAAGTGCAAACTTTTTTGTTTTTCTATTTTAACTGCAAAAGCGTCCAATGGCTAAAATTGAATGAACATACGCATATGAACATGATTAACTGTTAACAAAAGTGTGCGTAAAAACGGTAATAAGCATTTACTTAAAAACTTGGGATATTTCCCATAGAGTTACTTCAATAAATTTATACCCAAAGAGTTGGATCCATGCAATCCCCACCCAGCCAGAGTTTCAATCTCCGGAAAACCCTCTTCCCAGTTGAGTTGGTCTAAGAAAGGGCCTTATGGATTTCTCCCTAAAGGAAACACCTCTCCAGCAGATCGTCAAATTTTCTCTTCAACAGAGTTTATTTCCCCAATAAACTACAAATTCCCCATCTTGATTTTGCTCCTCAGAATATTATAAATCAACAAATGAAACCCCTTAACCCCCAACAAAGTCATTGCAATCCCTAACGGAGTCGTTACTATCCCTGAAAGTGGTTGTGAAGCCTGGAACCTGATCAAATTACAGTTGACTCCATTCCTTCAAAGCAAGTTACTGTGAAGCCTGGACCCGACCAGATTATAGTTCAACTTCATCCTTTCAAGCAAGTTACTACAAAGCTTGCACCCGACCAGATAACAGTTCAACTTCTTCCTTTCTAGCAAGTTACTGTGAAGCCTGAAATCTAACCAAATAACAATTAATTTCATCTAAGTTACTACGAAGCCTGGAATCCATCCAGATAACAGTTTAACTTTTTCAATCGTTACGAAGCCTAGAACTCGGCCAGATAACAGCAAATTACTATGAAGAATGGACCCGACCAGATAACAGTTTGATTTCATCTAAGTTACTGTAAACCCTGGAATTCGACCAGATGTCAGTTCAACTTCATCTCTCTAAACAAATTACTATGAAGCCTGGAATCCGACCAAATAGTAGTTTAAGTTGATGTAAAGCCTTGAATCCAACCAGATAACAGTTTAACTTCTTTAATTACTACAAAGCCTGGAGTCCGACCAGATAACAATTTGAGTTACTGCGAAGCCTGGAATCCGACCAGATAACAGTTAATTTCATCTTCCCCAATAAGTTTCTACGAAGCCTGGGATCCGATCAGATAACAGTTAACTCTATTATCCCCAACAAGTTGTTGTGAAGCCTGGATCCGACCAGATAACAACTAACTTCCTTTCTCTCCAATCAAGAGATAACTCCCCAGTAGAGAAACGGAAAACAAAAACTCATGAACTTTTTCCCCCGAGCAGAAATCAACACTCTCCACAGAGTTTCCCTCAAACAAAGTCAAATGTTCCATAGCGGAGTTTTCCTCAAACAACAAAAAAGGAACCCTGGCAGAAACACCCTAAACATAGTTTGAAGATACACATACTCTTTAATAGCATTCCGGAATTTAACTTCCCAAGGCTCCCTAGCATTTGTCAAGGATTTACTTTCCAAGACAAAGATAAATTTCAACAATATTTCGCATTCATACATCATATTATATACACGATAAATACATACATCATAATCTCATTTATGTTGAGAACAACATCAAGCTATGCATACATATGCATGCAACAAACCCTCTTCCTTGCAGGAAAAGTCAATCAACAAAACAAAAGTCCTCTTCTGAATAGATTCACATCTAATAATAGGCAACCAACATGCCTCTTCTGGTTAGGTTTACTTATTCTAGTTAAAGGCAGGCGAAAGACATCTGCTGTCTCAAATTAAGTCGACTAAAGGTTTATTCTGATACTTCTCTCATTAGACTTTTTCTGGCTCAGATTAAATCGACCAAAGATTTATTCTGATACTTCTCCTAGATGAAGTCCAGCATTAGACTTAGTCTAATTTCTCTATCAACAGTCACTTTGGATGGCATCTATAAGCCTATTCCTGAGACAATCAACTAACACATCAGCGAGTGCAAAAATTTCTGGGCACTTTAGTGTTCAATCATCCTAACTTCAAGCTACGAACGGCAACATGCCATTCTCACTTTTCAGGTTTAAGAAGATTGAACAAGGGCAGTTGTTGTACCCTAAACTTTTCCCTCCCCTTTTCCTTTAAAATTTTCTTCTAGGGTTTTCCAAATGTTCAAAGCTTCTCAGACCTCCAAACATGTTAATTAATTCGTCAAGGGTTCAAGTTTGCAAATGCTCAAAGTTTCTCCTGTCCTTTAGTTTTGAGTTAGGGTTTCAATTCATGACGTGATGAATTAGGGTCGTGATGATTCAAACTCTGGTTTTCATTCAGCACTCATTAAGGAAGCTTCAATCGAAATTTAATTGCATGGTCTAACAACTTTGTTTTGTTCTGAGAAATGTAAGCCTTATTCAAGTTTCTATGGCTTAGACTCCAAGTTTGTGTGTCATGGGAAGAGCAAGGATATTGAGTCTCTCATTTCACCAGATCGAATTCTTGGTTAATTCTTTCACATTCTTCTTTCAAACGCATTATATTTTATTTACATTTATTTTTCAAAATGTCACATTTCTTACTTACATTTTTTACAATATTACAAACTCCATCATATTCATTTTTCAAAACATCATATTTTTCTACATTTTTATTCACTTTTCAAAACATCATTGTTTTTACATTTTTCTTCTTCTTTCAATATTATGAATCATATTTATTTTTCTTTTTCAAAACATTACATTTTTTATTTTTATTTTACATCTATAATTCTTTTTATAAACTACATCACTTTTTTTTTACAGATCACAATTGCATCACATTTATTTTTTTTACACATCACAATTGCATCACATTATTCTACTATTTTTTTCTCTCTTCAACATATTGCATTTTGTTTACTCTCTTCAACACTACAAATTCTTTCACATTTTCTTTCAACTTACATTATTTATCTTTTCTTTCAAACATTCATTTCCAAAATATTTACACTATTCAATTTCCAAATCTCCAAATGTTCATTATTCTTCAAATTTCAAATTTAATTACAACTCCAAAATAATTTCAAAGAAATTACAAATCTTTACAAATTCAAATTCAAAGGCAAAAATATAACTTTTCCTATTTTTTCTATTTAATTACAAAAGAGTTGAGAATTACATTCAAGACAAGTTCATATTTAAGTTACATAAAATTAAATTCTGGAACTAATGATATTAATTCCAAGGCTTCAATCTTGCTCCAATTTCAGCCCAATATCATGCTGCAATGCAGCCCATTTTTCAGCCTTGTCTCAGCAGCAAAACAGTCCAAAACTCAGCCCTATACATGTTGTCTAAACCTATGCCAAACCAACCCCTATAGCAATCCAAAACCTTGCTGCATAAACTGTCTAAGAACTGCATAATAACCATTCCAACAGTCCTGCTACAACATGCCCAAAAATCTGTTACAACAGCTGCAATAAACAGCCAAAAATTGCACTAAATTAGCAACACAAAAATACTGCACCAGAAAGCACAAAAATCAGCAGCCACATTTGTTCAAAATTCACCCAATTTACACTTATTTTCTCACCATCTCACCTATATAACAGAAGCAAGTTAGGAAGTTAAAAATCTGGAAAAAAAACATACAAAAATGAAGCAAGACACACACAGAGGAAAACAAACAGAGACAGGCCATCCATAGAAAAAATCCATAGTTTCTAGCCTTATAACATCTTCATCAAATCCTCGCCATTATGTTTTTTCACTTAACCATAACAAGAACTCAACCATAACCTACAACCATCAGAATTCCAATAACTTCAACAACACAAGAATTTTCATATTCTCATAATCAAAAGAGAAGAAGAGAGAGATCTTATTACCTGAATTTGATATTGGCCTTGATTTTCTATCTATATTTGTCACCGTCTAAGACGTATCCGATGAACTCCGATAGGTAAGCCTAAACTCCGTATCATTTTTTTATCTCTATGAACTGTGAATCATATGAAATTCTATTTTTGTTTGATGTCAGAAACTGTTGTTGTTGCTGCTAATCGGAATTACGAGACTTACGTTGTTGTTTTTAAGATGAGTCCTGCAAATCTGACGGTGCTTTTCTTATAAGGTTGTGTATCATGCTCTGGTTGATATTGTTACTGCTCTTGACATAGGTGTAGGTATGTCAGGAGAGGAGCTTTGTTTTCTAAAGAACACCATTAGATTTGGGATTTCTTCCTTTCCTCACCACCATTTCCGATCCCGCTTCTCATCTCTAAACCCTTTTCCGCCACCCAATAACCTCTCTCATATCTTCCCCTTTCCATATAAAACTTCTCCACCGAATCTTTCTCCCTCCATTTTACCACCATCTATCTGCCTCAACACAACAAGCTACATTGCACCACCCTCATCGTTGCCACGTTCCTCGAAACCCAAACCACCATCAACTGCATAAAACTCTTTGACACAAACCCCACCATCCTCCGCGCCTTCGCCAACACAAACATCTCTGTCACCATAACAGTCTCAAACAGCAACATCCCTTCCCTCACCGAACATAATCTCCTTCCACCTTGTAACCATCTTGTAATCTATGAATAAATTGGGGCTTTGGGTTTGATTTGGGGCTTAGGGTATTTGTGTGTTTGTGTTGTCATGCGATGAACATAGAGAACAGAGAGGGGGGTGATGAGGATAACCTGTGAAAGAAAGAGAGAGGAGCGTTTTATTTTTTTTCTTGTTAATTGTTTTTTTTGTTGGGAATCAAATAATAATTTAACCGAATGTCTCTTCCCAATGATATAACGTTTGGCGCCTCTCTATCTTGTTTTAGGGTTTGCAAGCTTTTCCTTCTCCTTTCTCAACCGGGTTAGTCCATTGGGCTTGTTGGCCCAATTTCATAATCTTATTCACCTTATATCTTAATTTAGTCATAGTTATAACAGTTAAATAATATAGTTCAATTGGCAAGGCCTGTATTCTACAAATCAAGGGGACCCGGGTTCAACTCTCATCTAGGTCACTTTTCTGTTTTTCTTGATTCTTTTAGCCATTATTCCAATTTTTATTAAATATTTGATAACAAAAATTAGTTTAGGTTTAGTTTTAATTTTAAAATTCAATTAAATAAAAAATATATAATTTCAAAATTAGTTAATTAATTTAGGACTTTGTGAATAATTTTGTTAACATTTTTTTATATATAGTTTAGTAAACTTTCTTTTAAATTATTTAGTTTCTACATAATAAAATTCAAATAAAAATGACAGAATAGATTCTTTATTTTCTTTCCAAATTTCTCACAAACAAAAAATACCAAGAATATTATTTTCATATTTTTACTTTGCTAATTAATTTAATTTTATTTTATAGATTGTTTTAGTTTAATTAAGTTATTCATTTATAATTCGATTGGGTTGTATTGACTTAGACTTTTAATCACGATGTCGATTCGATTCATCGCTATTTGTAAACTTGTATTCCCCATTCCCAAAAGCTCTGTATTAGCGTAGAATTTTAATTTCCGCAATTTACTATTTTTCTTTATTAGTAATTAGGCGTGTATGGTAAGATTCAAAATCAATCGCTAGACAATCCTAATCAAAGACAAATAAACTTGAATCAAACACACTTTTCACACGCGTACCTCTAGGATAACCTCACTTGTTGCCTCGGAAAAATAGTCATGTACCTCGAATGTGGGACACTTAGAAAAGACCCTCGATAAAAAATATTGTAGTCTCTCGATGACCCTTCGATGTTTCCTTCGATAAAATGATCTTAGTCCCTTACGAAAATTGCTAAAGCGTCTCATAAGTTCCCTTCTATGACTATACGATGACCCATGCTCGTCCCTTCACATCCAATGATAGGGTTTCTTATCAATCAATGGTAAGATAACAATATCTAAAGGAGGAGGAAAAGAACAAAGACTTCTTTTGAGTATGTAGAACGCTTGTAGTTGCTTTCTCACAAACTAAAACCATTTTCACACTCACACTTTCAAAACATCTTTCTAAAAACAAACATCTCTTTGAACTATTTTCAAAAACCAACACTTTGTATATATTCCTATAAAGACAAGAATCATTACAAAGTTTGTCGAAACAAAGGCATTTTCAAAATACTTTCAAACAAACACAAACACATTTTAAACAAAGCATTTCAAAGTGAAGAAGCAACTAAGAGCCCGTAGATAACTACGGATGAAAAGGGTGCTAACACCTTCCCTTTTCATAACCTACCCCGAACTCAAGAAAATATATCAAAAGGTCTTTCCTTTTATTTTCACCCTTTCCTTTATTGGATAAAAGAAAAGTCAGTGGCGACTCTTGCTATCCGCAACATTTGCGATAAAACACAAAACACCCAAGTCAGTTCTCTCATCGTATTACAGATGCAGAAAGAGTTAAAGGCCCTCAGAGCAAAATAATAGTTTGGCAAAATATGAATGATCTTTGTTTGGTTCCAAATGTGAAAATACCTGCGAAGTTCAAAGTACCAGAATTCGAGAAGTACAAGGGCAACACTTGTCCTTGTGCTCACTTAGTAATGTATGTGAGAAGGATGTCTACTCACACCGATGATCAACGCTTGTTGATTCACTTTTTCCAAGATAGTTTGACTGGTGCAGCATTAAAATGGTACATGAGCTTGGATAGTGCCAATGTTCATACTTTCAATGACCTGGGTGAAGTGTTTATTAGAAAATACAAATATAATATGGACATGGTACCTGACTGTGATTAACTCAGGGCAATGGTCCAGAAGGATAAGGAGTCATTTAAGGAATATGCACAGAGATGGCGTGAAGTAGCCGCCCAGGTGATTCCTCCAATGGAAGAAAAAGAGATGACAAATATTTTTCTAAATACTTTGGGTGCATTCTATTATGAAAGAATGGTGGCGAGTGCGCCAAGTGATTTTACCGAGATGGTGGGCATGGGTGTCCTTTTGGAAGAAGTTGTAAGAGAGGGTCGCTTGACAAGGAGTGAAAATTCTGGAAGTACAAAGAAACCATCATACGGATTTGCTAAAAATAAAGAAGGAGAGACAAATGTTGTTATTCAAGAAAGAAGGGTTAATCCTCCTAGAAGAAATCATCAATACCACCAACAGGTTGCTTCGGTAACTTCAATTGTTAATTCGGCTTCGACCACTGTGGCTTATCAAAGACCAACCCCTCAAGGAAATCCAGGGAAGAATCAGAGGAGAGAGCCTTTTAACTCTATCCTCGTGAGCTATGTAGAGCTACTCCCAGCATTGGTTCAGAAAAAGTTGGTCCAGACCAGACCACCCCCCGTTATACCATCACCTTTGCCTTGGTATTATAAGGCAGATCAGACGTATGCTTTTCATCAGAGTGCACCAGGGCACAATGTGGAAAACTGTTATCCTCTGAAATTGGAGGTATAAAAAATGGTGAGATCTGGCATTTTATCCTTTAAAGATGTCGGCCCTAATGTGAAAGATAATCCTCTGCCAAAGCATGGAGGAGCAAATGTTGTCAACATGGTTGCTGGTTGTCCAGGGGATTTCCGGATCTTTGATATCAACTTGGTTAGAGGAGATTTGATAAATATGCATGCCGATCTTTGTGAGTTTAGTTGCTATACACATGACCATGTTGGTTGTGGTATCTGCAGTACTGATCAACAAGGGTGTTATAAGATAAAGGCTGATTTGCAGGAAATGATGGATGAAGGCCTCATTCATATAATCAGGCCTAGGGAAGAATACAAGGAAGAAGTGAACATGGTCTTTGGATGTCCTGGGGAATTCCGGATCTTTGACGTGAACCATATGAATGATGATTTAGTGCAGTTGCACACTACCTTCTGCCACATGGATGATCAAGTAGAACACTATTATGGATCTTGTCGGGTTTGCTGCAGAGATTCTCAAGGTGGTTCCCTTGTGAAAAAAGGTATTAAATTGTTATTGGATAATGGTACCATCAAGGTTTTAGGCCATAGAGATGATTACCACGGGATTAATGCGGTTGAAGATTGCTTGGCTGAGAATGAGTCGGATGATGAATATGCTTCTACGGATGAATTATTTTCCTTAGACGAAGATATGTTATCCAATAATGATTATGCGATGACCAAATATTCTAAAGAAGGGGTGAATGTAATTGTGCCTTGTTTAAATAATTCCACCCCTGTCGAGATTGAATACTGTAGCAATCAAGTTGTTACTCCAGTAGTGATTTTCTTGTCGGGCCATGTTCCTTACAAATTAGACAAAGCCATACCGTACAAGTACAATGCTACAATTCTAGAGGATGGTGTGGAAGTACCCATCCAGCCTTTGTCTAATGTCGAGAATATTGCTGAAACCAGTAGAGTGACCCGCAGTGGTCATGTGTTTGCACCTGTTATTCGAGGGAATGTTAGTGCCGATAAAAAGGTTGTTGAAAGTGTTGAAGCTAAGAAAGCAGTAGGGGAGTCCAATGGTGCTACTCTGGAAAAAGACGTGGATTCTATATTGAAGATTATCAAAATGAGAGACTACATGATAGTAGATCAGTTGTTGCAGACTCCTTCAAAGATATCTATTTTGGCCTTGCTGATGAATTCTTCTGCCCATAGAGAATCCTTGATGAGGGTATTGGATCAAGCTTTTATGGAAATTGATATGACGTTGGACCAATTCAGCAGTGTGGTAGGAAATATTATATCCTATAATAACTTGAGTTTCTGTGATGACGAATTTCCTAACAAAGGAAGGAATCACTGTTAGAACATAGTTTGATTCTACAACCCTTGTAAGAGTTTTGATGATAACAAACACTCAAAGAATAATTAAGCTCGCTAAAGTTGTATTTTGTTTTGCAGAGAAGTTCTGATGGAAGAAGCTTAGAAGATGAGTTAAATGGTTATTTCAACTTTGATTTTATACATCTCTCACAGAAGTTCTAATGTTGTTGTTGTACCCCAAAATTTTCCCTCTCATGTTTCCCAAGGTTTTTCTCTTACATGGTTGGTTATAAACACTTGCCTAAAGAAAATGAAATTTTTTGAATGCTAGCGAAGTGTCTTTCGATTGGTAGGTGAATAATGCCCTTCGATTGGCATGTCAACAATGTCTTTAGATTGGCATATGAACAATGTCTTTCGTTTGGCATATCTGAACAATGTCCTTCAATTGGCATGTCAACAATGGCTTTTGATTGGCATCTGAACAATGTCTTTCGTTTGGCATATCAGAGTAAAGTTTCCTTCGATTGGCATGTCAACCAGCTTCGATTGGGCTCCTAAAACCTTTCGATCAAGCATTGGCCCATCAGCTTCGATTGCGTGTTGGTTCCCCTTCGAGCAAGCATTAGTCTAAGTCTCATCTAGGTAAAAGGCCTCTACATGCAACCTTCGATCCACCAGGCAGAGGCTCCCTCAAATTTGTCTGGGATTCACAAGGGCAAAGGCTTCTTCTATGATTATCTTCAATGCATAAGGCAAAGACTTCCTTTGAGCTTACTTTCAATGCACAAGGCCAAGACCCCTCAACACAGTTTCTGCACTATGACACGCAATATGACCCCTTCGAAAGAGCACTTCAAAGGTCCGTTCGAAAGACACATATTGGTGGCCATTCAAAGGAGACACGTAATAACTGAATGCAAGTTTATCTTATGATAAGTCTTGGTCCTACATGTGGTCAGGCCCAGGCCTCCTGTGCAATAACATTCAAATGAAGTGACAAAGGAGGCTTCGATTGGCCAGAATGAAGTTCTCACTTGGGGCTATTTGAATCAAGCAGTTAAGGAAAATATATAGGTCCAATCGAAAGCCATTCGAAGGACATGTAAATGATCCATTCGAAGAAGCATTCAAAGGTCCATTCGAAGGACACATAGTGTTGTCTGAAAAAAAGGGTTTGGTCAAAGATTAGATCTACTTGGCCAAAATGAAAGAAAAATATGCAAAGATACTGGCTGGCCCAAAATCCCACATATTGCCATACTCGAGCTTCCTACACAAGCATTCATGCCAAAGGAAGTTTCGATTGGCCTGGAAAGAGTTTTCGTTTGGGCTAGCTGAGTAGGGGCTCAATTGAATAGGCCACAATGATGAAACTTGAGCCATTCGAAGGAAGTAACTCAGATTCAATCAAAGGGAAAGACTTGAGCCATTCGAAGGAGATAATTCTGGGCCAATTGAAGAGCCAGGATAAGGGGTACTTCGAAGGCATGATTAACAAAGTGTCCTTTGATTGGCATATCAGAGAAAGAGATCTTTAGATTAGCATATCAACAAAATCAAGCAATCAATGCAGAAGCTGATTGATCGAAGAAGCTCTAGTAAAGAAGTTTATGAACACTTCGAATAAAAACTCTAGGCTAATTAAAGGGCAACTTTGGAGGGCATTAGAAGGATCCAAATGTGTCCAGGTTCATCCCAAGGCTCAAAGAGGCATGAATATTTCAAAAATGGAAGTCTCTTAAATTGTCTGATTTTGGTCTCATGGCCTTCAAAGCTTGGTTAGTGGTTGTCTCTTTCCATTTCCATACACCCACACCTCCTATAAATACAAGCCACTTCTACAAGCCAATGATACATACACACAAGAAAAAATATACGCACACGCTTCCTCCCAAGCCAAACCAAAGTTATCCAAAAAAAAAACCTCCCAAGTAATCCAAATCGAAGGAATCCTCCACAACACTCCATTCACTCCTTGAAGTTTGCAGGAGGCGTTCTCAAGCACTTTGCAAGCCATCTCCATCTAAAGCAAAGCAGCCCATTGGTAATAAACCTTCGATCCTAAGCAAATTCTGGTTGTTGCATGGCATATTAACATTTATAGTTCGATTTGTATTCAGGATTAAAGACTTGGGTTCGACCCCAAGTTTGTATTTTTTTTCCTAACGCTTATACTACAGATCAAGCTTGAACAGCCCAACGCGCATATGATAGAAGGACCTGGGTTCGACACCTAGTTCCTGCACCTTTATTCTTTCTAATGTTTGGCTTGCAGATATGGATTGAAGAACAGCTTTCCCCCTGGATCGAAAAAAGCATCATTCTTCCCTGAATCGAAAGGCCATGTTTTCCCCTGAATCGAAGGAGGACCCTTCGTATCTTTAATTTTTCTTTATTCATTTCTTTATTGATCTTAAATTAACTTTAAAATAAATAAAAATATAAAAAAAACATTAGGTTAGTATTTTCTAATTAAATTAATTTAATTAATTAATTAATTAATTTGACCTTTTATATAAATTAAAATTAATTAGACTTAGGCTTTTCTTTCTTTTATAAATAAAACAAAAAACAAAAAGATTTTTATTTCTTAGGATTTTTGGACGTTATTTTCAATTTCGCGCGCGTTTATTGCTTCGTCACTATTTTTTATATTACTGTAATTGCTCATGGGAAGTAATAGAAATTAAATAGGACTATTTACTGCTTTTCTTCATTTTTCCAAGTTTTTGGACATGTAATTAATCCCCAAAGCCATGTAATAGCGTAGGATTTACATTTCCGCACTTTTAATTCATGTACATATATTAACTGTTAGATATATGACTAATAGGATTGTATGATAAGATTAATAATCAAACGCTAGCAAACCTAACACAAAAGACTAAAATAACTGAATATAACATACATTTCACATACACACCTCTAGGGTACCCCACTTTGGTTGCCTTCGGAAAAACAGTCATGTCCCTCGAAACGGGGACGCTTTATCAAAGACCCGTAAATCAAAAGATCATAATCTCTCGATGACCCTACAGTTGCCTCTCGGTAAATGATCTAGTCCCTAAACAAAAATTGCTAAAGTGCCTCCATGTGTTTCCTTTATGATTGTACGTCCCTTTGATTGTCCCTCAAACATCCAACGACAGGGCTATCTACTCACTAATAGTAGGATATCACTGTCTAAAGGATATGAGGAAAAGAACAAACCTTTTTGAGTATAAGTAGATAGTTGTTAGATGCTATGCTCAAAAAAAACTTTTTGCACCTACACAAAAACATTTCAAAAAACACTGTTCAAATACTTTCGCTTTGTCAACACTCTTGAGGACTGATACAAGAGTTATCATAAAGCGAATCGCCGCACTAAGGCATTTTCAAATACTTTTCAAACACACAAAAACACAAGGTATTTTTCAAAATGAGCTAAGCATCTAAGAGCCCATAGAAAACTACGGATGGAAAGGGTGTTAACACATTCCCTTTCCATAATCTACCCTCCCTTACTCAGAAAATTCTCGAAAGGTCTTTTTATATTCTTTTCACCCTTTCCTTAATTTGGATAAAAAGAAAAGTCGGTGGCGACTCTTGCTTACTGCAACATTTGCGAACACAAATGCAAAACCAATATAACAGTCGGTTCTGCCACCATATCACAGAACTGGCGACTCTGTTGGGGAATATAAATAAAAAAGTGGGGTTACCTTAGAGCTTAGGTCATATTTGACTTGTTTTCCTTGTATGCTTGTTTGCTTTAACTTTGAGGGTTTACTTGGGTTTACTTGTAAAGATCCTACACCCGGATCTGGGGAACCTTTTAGGTAAGTAGCAATAGATCATGGGGACTGTTCGAGGTATACTGACACGGTTGAAACGATAGCTACATTGATGTGGCACATTTGTTGGTACCGGTAGCCCTTGAGTAGTCAAGGAGAATACGGGGCCGTTGTGTGGTGTCATGAAGCATCAATTAACCTTAGAACCTTTAATTGAACCAACTTGGCCATTAGGAAGTGGTGAGATAGCCGGTTTTAGTGTAGTCCGAAGTTGGTTGATACTCGATACTACACTCATTGAGATCTAACTTCTGGGATATTTCGGTTGCTAACAAAGAGGCTTGCCCTGAAACAATACCCGTTGAAGAAAGATCAGTGATATTGAGATTCCCTAGAATCCGGTTACTATTGATAGGACAGGTTGAACCAACTATACTTCAAGAGGGTACTTACCTATGGAATCCATGCAAGCCTAAACCTAAGGATCTGTTTGTGTGATTATATATATATATATATATATATTTGTTTGTACATAACATCCTAACATGGCATATCACACTAACCATTTCAAGGAATTTTAGGACTTATCTTTGTGTCTGTTTTATAGGACATGGCTCCCATTCGCAAAAATACTATCCAAGTCAGCCTTGTAAGGGTAACTCCCCAAATCAAAGAGTTAGCATCAAGGGTTCCTGAGAATTCTCCATTCACCCAAAGACATGGTCGACTCCTCAGTTTGGTCACCTCAAGCCCTGATAAAGACATGGTGAAAGTTCTTTTTCCGTTCTTTGACCCTTTACATCACTGCTTTACATTTCCCGACTACCAGTTGGTGCCTACCATGGAAGAATTCTCTCAATTATTGGGTATGCCTATTCTCAATCAATTACCCTTCAATGGTATGGAAAGAGACCTAAATCCTGAAGAAATTGCTCAAGCCTTACATCTACAACAGTCCGACATTGTGGCAAATTGGGAAACAAGAAGCGGCATCAATTAATGTTTATTCTCTCTTTGACTAAGCGAATTTAAGATCTTAAAAGTCCTTGAAAACATTGCATAAATATTATCATGCATTTCATTGCATAAGCAAGTATTGCAAGACATGTTTCTTATTCTTTTCGTTGTTTATTTCATAAAAAGAAATGGCTCTCAAACAAACAGTAAAAGACCTCCAAGCTCAGAACGCTAAGTTTCAGCAAATGTTCATGGCTCTGGCCCAGGGGCAAGAAGATCTGAAAGCTCTGATCATCAAAGAGAATACCAAGAAGGAAAAGAAACCAACTGGTGTATTGAATCTGGGAAGAAGGATCAGAGGACCGGTTAAGCGAGCTATAGATTTTGCGACCCTGTCAAATGAGGGGGAAAATCAAGAAGAGAAGCTTGTGGAAGAAAACAATAATCTAGGGTCTGAGGAAGATGAACCTGATTATTCTGAGGAGCAGTATCCTCTTGCTGATGATAAATACAAACAGCTAGAGGATTGACTCAATGCTATGGAGATTCAGAGGATACCCGGGCTAGATTTTGAGGAGTTAGGAATGATTTCAGGGGTGGTCATCCCACAAAAATTCAAGGTCCCTACATTTCCTAAGTACGACGGTGTCTCCTGTCCTAAGATTCATTTAAGGTCGTATGTCAAGAAGATTCAACCCTACACTACTGACAGGAATCTGTGGGTACACTTCTTCTAGGAAAGTTTGTCTGGGACTCAGCTAGAATGGTTCTATCAACTGGAAAGAACCAATGTTTGTAATTGGGAAAATTTGGATGTTGCTTTCTACAAGAAGTATCAATATAATGTTGACCTTGCCCAACTCGTACACAGTTGCAAATTATGTTCATGGGCTCCGACGAAGTTTTTAAAGATTATGCCAAAAAATGGAGAGACCTTGCGGGAAGAGTCTAGCCTCCGTTGTCTGATAGGGAGCTGATGGACATGTTCTTGGGCACGTTATCCGAGCCATTCTTTAACCATCTGATTGGAATTTCTTCTTCTGGGTTTACTAAATTGATCTTGACTGGCGAACGGGTAGAAGCTGGCATCAAAAGTGGTAAAATACAGAGAGATGCATCCTCCAGTACTGCAAAGAAACCTTTCACTAGAAAGAAGGAGGTCAGTGTTGCTTATGGCCAAAGAAATCATAACAAAACTGAGCGTCATCCGACGGTAGGGGCCGTTATGATTTCCAATCCTGCCTCAAACCAACAATGAAACAATCAGTGCAGACCAAATGTTCCTAAAAGACAGTTTACTCAGATCAACATGACCCTATCCCAGGTTTTGCCACACCTGTTGAAGTCCAATTTAGTAACTCTGAAGGAGGCCCCGAAGAATCCTAATACTCTCTCTCCCCGCTACAATCCAAATGCTCGATGTGCCTACCATTCTGAAACTTCGAGGCATGATACAAATGACTGTTGGGCTTTAAAGAATAAGGTACAAGATCTCATTGAGGCGAAGGATATTGATTTTGACCTTCCTGAGACACCTAACGTAAGAACTGAACAAATGCCCAAACATGGCCAAGGTGTCAATGCTATTGATGATGACCATTTTGTTTCTTTTGTGGATGAATTAACTACTCCTCTTCTGACCATTAAAGAGAATCTATTGAGTTCCGGTTTATTTCCGGGCTATGGTGAAGGTTGCCAATCATGTATTTCTCTACCAGATGGTTGTCTGTTATTGAAGATGGGCGTCCAGCACCTGATGGTTAACAAAGAAATCTTGTTCGAGAAAGTTCCTCTTATAAGAAGTTCATGTGAAGATGTTTCGATAATCACCATTTTCGACAATCCTCCCAGGGACTCCACCAAAAGACTCGTCAGGATTACATTTGTTCCAAAGTTTGCTCCCCTGATCATCACCCTTCCCAGGCCAATACCATATTCCTCGGATAAAGTTGTTCCCTAGAATTATGGGGCTGACGTCTATTACCATGGCGTCAATCAAGACCTATTGGCTGTTAAAGACAAAATTGCTGAAGGTACTGATCCTGACATCGACAATATCATTGGGACCAGTAAGATAACGAGAAGCGGAAGAGTTTTCTCTCCCGAGATCTCTCCAAAAACTGTTGCTACTCCTGTGATCATCCCTGCTGCTGCTCATGATAGTTCTCCCATTACTACTCCTATGATCATTCCTGCTGCTGCTCCTGTCATTATTTCCATGGCTACTCCTACTATTAGTCTTGCTGTTATCCCTGCTACCGAGTCGGCCGAGACTCAGGGAAAAGAGGTATTGGTTGAGCCTGTCCGGAAGAAGGCGCATCCAAAAGTCATTCCCGAGGCTTCTAAAAAGGATATGGAAGATATTTTAAAGATAATCAAGAAGAATGATTATAATGCCATGGAGAAATTGGGGCAGACCCCTTCAAAAATCTCAATGCTGGCCCTACTGCTGTACTCTGAAGCCCATGCCAAGGCTTTAGTAAAATTTCTGAAGTCTGCCCACGTGCCTCAAGAGACCTCTGTTGATCAATTTGAGAATTGTGTGGCTAGTTTGATAGTTGATAGTGGCCTGGGATTCTCTGATGCAGATTTAACTCCCAAGGGAAGGAAACACAACGATGCCATGCATGTCTCCATTGAGTGTATGGGCACTACATTAGCCTGTGTTCTGGTGGATACATGTTCGTCACTAAATGTCTTACCCAAGAATGCTCTTAACAGGTTGGATTGTGAAGGACTTACACTAAATCCCAGTAACATTATAGTGAGATACTTCAATGATTCTAAAAGAATGGTGCACGGGGAGGTGGACATCCATATCAAAGTGGGTACTCAGACTTTTAATTCTACTTTCTACGTGATGGACATCTTCCCGTCTTACTCCTGTTTATTGGGTCGACCCTGGATCCATGGGGATGGTGTTGTGACTTCCACCCTACATCAAATGCTGAAGTACCCAATCAATGGGAATATTATTATAGTTCATGGGGAAGAAGAATACATGGTGAGCCACCTGAACTCTTTCAGGTACATTGAAATGGACGGCGAGTTTATTAAGACTCCCTGTCAGAACTTTGAGGAGGTTCCACAGACCATTGCTGCAACCAAGACTGCTTCCAAGGTCCCGAAGATTACCAGACCTCCACTAAAGATGGTTTCTCTGAAATATGCCAAGGAAGTAGTTGAAGAAGGTGGGTGTACAATTTGGGTCCAACTTCTGGATATTCCCTACAAATCTGACAAATTTGGTTTGGGTTTCACTTCAGGAGCCCAGAGAGTTGTTCGTCATGCCCGTGTCGGGGGACCACCTTTACGGATCAGCAACTATGGAGTCAATTCCATGGAAGATAGTGATAGTGATTATGACCTGGACAAATGGATCTTCCCAACCATCAGCGATGGACTCGACAATTGGGAGGCTAAAGACTTTGTGCCCATTACTTTTATTCAAGAGTAATTTGTCTTTTTGTTTTTTGAGGATATGTAATATTTAAACAATTGAAACTTTAAAGCCTTGTGTCTTACCCAAGGCACAATGTTCTATTTGTGAGGGTTATTGCTTCATTTTCATATGTCATCAATAAAACATTGGACATTTTGCATGCAAATTTTGCGCTCTTTGTTTTTTTCTTTTCTGATCTTTACTTTATCAAAAAATATACAGCTATGCTCTTACACACACATATATCAAACTGCAGATGCACATCCACTCTGGATCCGATTGATAACGGTTCTGCTATTGCCAGTTATGACTTTGAAAATCCGATTTACCAAGCTGAGGACGAAGGTGAGGAAGATTGTGAGGTACCAGGAGAACTTGCCAGACTGTTACAACAGGAAGAAAGGGCAATACATCCTCATGAATAAATGGTTGAGACAGTTAATTTGGGTACTGAAGAGGATGAGAAAGAAGTCAAGATAGGTGTCGATCTAGAGCATAGTGTCAAGGAACGGTTAATTCAGATGCTACATGACTATGTTAAGGTTTTTGCCTGGTCATACAAAGACATGACGGGACTTGACACTGATATTGTGGTTCATCGCCTACCTACAAAAGAGGATTTCCCTCCCGTGAAACAGAAGGTTCGTTGCATGTGGCCAGAGATGTCAAAAAAGATCAAGGTTGAAGTCATGAAATAGTTCAACGCTGGTTTCTTAGTTGTCACCTCTTATCTACAATGGGTTGCCAATGTTGTTCCAGTACCTAAGAAGGATGGTAAGGTACGTATGTGTGTGGATTACAGAGACCTGAATAGGGCAAGCCCCAAGGATGACTTTCCGCTTCCCCGTATTGATGTTCTGGTTGACAACACCGCACAACATAAGGTATTCTCCTTCATGGATGGTTTCTCCAGGTATAATCAGATCAAAATGGCACCTGAGGACATGGAGAAGACGACCTTTATCACACAGTGGGGCACTTTCTGTTATAAAGTTATGCCATTTGGGCTAAAGAACATCGGGGCAACCTATCAGCGCGCCATGGTAGCTTTGTTTCATGATATGATCCATCACGAGATAGAGGTCTACGTTGATAATATGATAGCCAGGTATCAGACTGAAGAGGAGCACCTCGATCACCTACAGATGCTTTTTGAAAGGTTGGAGAAGTACAAGCTGAGGCTGAACCCAAATAAGTGCACTTTTGGAGTAAAATCCGGTAAGCTATTAAGATTCGTCGTCAACGACAAAGGCATTGAAGTGGACCCTGCAAAGGTCAAAGCTATACAAGAAATGCCAACTCCTTGTACTGAGAAGGAACTTAGGGGATTCTTGGGACGTCTGAACTACATTGCCAGATTCATTTCACATCTGACCGCTACTTATGAGCCAATCTTCAAATTACTGAAGAAAGATCAAGCAGTAAAGTGGAATAACGACTGCCAGAACGCCTTTGATAAAATCAAGGAGTATCTTCAAGAGCCTCCAATTTTAATTCCGCCAGTTGAAGGAAGACCTCTGATCATGTACTTAACAGTGTTATAGAATTCAATGGGTGTGTGCTGGGGTAGCATGACGAGTCTGGTCGAAAAGAGCATGCAAAATACTACCTTAGCAAAAAGTTTGTCGACTGTGAAATAAGATACTCGCTGCTCGAGAAAACTTGTTGTGCTTTGGCATGGGCTGCTTGCCGACTAAGACAGTATATGTTGACTCACACTACTTTGTTAATATATAAAATGGATCCTATCAAGTACATCTTTGGGAAGCCTGCTCTCTCCAGAAGAATAACATGATGGAAGATGATCCTGATCGAATATGAAATTCAGTAAACAACCCAGGAAGCAATTAAAGGAAGTGTACCAGCTGATCATTTGGCTCATCAGGTTGTGGATGACTACCAATCCATGAATTTTGAGTTCCCAGATGAGAACATCATGTTAATAACTGATTATGGAGAACCTGGATCGGACGAAGAACCTGAAAAAGGATCATGATGGACTATGGTTTTTGATGGAGCTTCCAACGCTCTTGGCAATGGTATCGGTGCTGTGATCATATCTCCCGAAGGCTGTCATACTCCTTTCTCTACCAGATTATGCTTCAATTGTACCAACAATATGGCTGAGTATGAAGCATGCATCATGGGTCTTAAAGCTGCTATCGACTTGAGGATCAAATTCTTGAGTCTATTTGGAGACTCAGTTTTAGTAATCAGTCAAATCAAAGGAGAATGGGACATGAAGCATCCTAATCACACCGCGTATAAAGAGCATGTGTTGACACTAATCCCATACTTTGAAGAAGTTACCTTTGAGCATTTTCAACGAGAGGAAAATCAACTAGCGGAATACGCTAGCAACAATGTCGTCCATGTTCAAGGTCAGGTGGGATAATGAGGCTCCTCATATCACTATTGAAAGAATGGATGAACCTTCATATTGCCACGAGATTGATACTGAAGAAGTAGTGGACAAACCTTGGTTTCACAAAGTCAAAAGATATCTCAAAGCCCAAGAGTATCATGAGGGAGCTTCAGTCAACGATAAGAAGTTCCTAAGAATGTTCTCTGCCAAGTTCGTCCTCAGTAACGGGATCCTCTACAAGCGCAATCATGATTCTACCTTACTTCGGTGTGTAGACAAGAGTGAGGTAGAAAAGATTATGGCGGATTTACACGAAGGTGCCTTTGGCACCCACTCCAGTGGGCACACGATGGCTAAAAAGATCCTACGGGAAGGATACTACTGGTCCACTATGGAAGCAGACTGTTATCAGCATTCACGATCGTGTCACAAATGCCAGATCTATGTTGATAAGGTGCATGTACCTCCAGCTCCTCTAAACGTCTTGACTGCTCCTTGGTTATTCACAATGTGGGGCATCGACATGATTGGAGAGATCAGACCTATAGCTTCTAATGGGCACCGCTTCATCCTGGTTGCCATTAATTACTTCACGAAGTGGGTCGAGGCAGCTTCATTTGCTTTTGTTACCAAGAACATGGTGGCCTGATTCATCAGACATTACGTTATCTATCGGTATAGTATTCCAGAAAGAATCATTACAAATAATGGTACCAATCTCAATAACACTATGGTCACCGAGCTCTACATGCAATTCAAGATCCAACATCATAACTCTTCTCCTTACCGGCCGAAGATGAATGGCGTTGTTAAAGCTGCTAACAAAAACATCAATAAGATCATACAGAAGATGACAGTGACATATAAAGATTGGCACGAGATGTTACCATTTTCTCTTCATGGTTACCGCACCACGATGTGCATATCAACACGGGCAACTCATTTCTCTCTGGTGTACGGTATGGAAGTTGTCCTACCCATTGAGGTCCAGATCCCTTCCTTAAGGATCATGAAGGATGCAGAGCTAAGAAAAGACGAATGGGTTCATACTCGACTTGACCAATTAAACTTGATTGACGAGAAGAGGCTTGCGGCTGTCTGTCATGGTCATATGTACCAAAAACGTATGATCAAAGATTTTAACAAGAAAGTCAGGCGTCAGGTATATCAGGCTGGTGATCTCGTAATCAAGCGCATCATCCTGCCACAAGGTGATCCTAGGGGCAAAAGGACTCCCATATACAAAGGGCCATTTGTGATCAAGAACATATTTTCTGGTGGAGCCATGATCTTAATTACTATGGACGGTGACGACCTTCCACACCCGGTAAATACGGACATAGTTAAAAGATACTACGCATGAATAAAGACCCGCTAGGTTGACTGGCCTAGGAAAAAATAAGGGCATCCCGGAGAACTAAAAAAGGTTCGGGCAAAAATTAGGGATATACAACAAAAAATCTGTACACCCGGCAAGTCGAAAACAAGAAAAGGAGGCTTGGGCAAAAAAGGGTATCCCGGTGGACTAAAAACCCGAAAGGGCAGTCCAAGCAAAAGTTAGGGATTTAAAGCGTATAATTATGTCCCATTGGATCACCTTACATCCAATCTCCATTATCAACTATCAAGCTCAAACGGTACTAATCAATCCAGTCAGCTTCGGACAAGCAGCGAAAGAGATGAGACGCTCAAAGACATAAAGGAAATAGCAGAATGGGAACCCAATGGGATTATTTTACATAGTTGTTTTCTTTGTATACTATTTTTGTATAGTTTCCATTCTTACGACGAAATTCTCTTACTAGGATGTTCTTCTCCTTGTACATAAACACTTCTTCAAGTTAATACAAAGTTATCTCTTTGAAAGTGCAAAACTATTTGTTTTTTTTCTGTTTTCTTTGCGGAAATTTCCAGTGATTATTTTTGAACATATGCATTTGAATGTGATTACTATTTACAAATATACGCATAAAAAATAGAAAGACAGTTACTAATGACTTTAAGAAACGGGACAACATCTAAGGTCCATCCACAAAATCCCCGAAGATGTTTTCTCCAGCAGGTACAGAGGCAGAGACATCTTACTACAAGGTCACTGTCGTATTCTCAGCATACATCCTAATGATGTCAAGTGTTCTTATACCCCCGACATAGCAGAATCTCTAAATTAACACTCCAACAAAATATCCCCTAGTGAAGTCGCCAAGCTCCTCAGGATTCCCCAATAGGATTTCAACAAAATCCCCAAGCAGTTCATGGAGTTTACATTCCCCAACAGAGTTTATTTCTCTAACAACGGAAGTTCATTTCCCAGTGTTTCAACTTCAATAAATTTGAAGGCCTACATTCTTCCCCCCAGCAGCAATTAGGGATTTATTTTCCCTAGTTCAACAATACAGCAATGGAACAACTAACATGTTCATACGTTGCATTAATACATCATTTCTACAAACATCATAGCATACACAACACAAATACGTATATCACGGTCTCATTCATTTTGAGAGCATCATGCAATTCATACATCATGACATTGTATGAAACTGATTTTACCTTTTCAAGTTAAATTGGCAAACAGACAAACGCGGTCAACCTATACAGCGGGTCAAAGATTAATGCCCGGAACCAGATAGGGAAACTACATACATGACTAAGTGGTATGAACTCCCAGAACAAGACAGGTTTACCAAAAAATATAGCAGGCCACAGATTAATTCCTGAAACCAACCAGGAGAACTATCTGTGGACGACCGACTATAGATTAATACCTGTAACAAGCCAGGAGAGTTATCTACATGAAGAGATTGAAGATTAATACCCGTAACAAGCCAGGAAAACTATCTTTCTTTCTCAGGTCAGAGATTAATACCTGTAACAAGCCAGGACAACTATCTCATCGACCGACAATTTTCAAGTTCCAGATTAATACCTGTAACAAGCCAGGAGAACTATTTGTGGACGATCGACTGTAGATTAATACTTGTAACAATCCAGGAGAGTTATCTACATGAAGAGATTGAAGATTAATACCTGTAACAAGCCATGAAAACTATCTTTCTTTCTCAGGTCAAGATTAATACATGTAACAAGCTAGGATAACTATCTCAACGACCGACAATTTTCAGGTTCCAGATTAACACCTGTAACAAGCCAGTAGAACTATCTGTGGACGACTGATTGTAGATTAATACCTGTAATAAGCCAGGAGAGCTATCTACATGAAGAGATTGAAGATTAATACCTGTAACAAGCCAGGAAAACTATCTTGTTTTCTCAGTTAAGAGATTAATACTTGTAACAAGCCAGGACAACTATCTCAACGACCAACAAAACCCAGATCCAGATTAATACCTGTAACAAGCCAGGACAACTATCTGTGGACGACCGACTGTATATTAATACTGATAACAAGCCAGGAAAACTATCTACATAAACAAACGAAGCAATCTTACACGGGTTCCTTCTCATCATCCTGGTGCAGTCTAACACGGACTCGTCCTGAAGCAATCTTACACGGGTTACTTCTCATCATCCAGATGCAGTCTAACACATACTCATCCTAAAGCAGCCCCACACAGGCTCCTTCTCATATATCTTTGGATGCAGACTAACACAGACTCATCCTGAAGCAGCCCTACACAGGCTCTTTCTAATACATTTTCAGGTAACGGTTAATTCCATTATCCCCAGTAAGTTACTGTGAAGCCAGGATTTCAACCAGAAAACAGCAAACTTTCATTTCTCTAGAGATAACTCTTCAGCAGAGCCTTGGACAACTGAAGTTCCTTGACTTTATTCCCCACATAGTTTCCTCAGAACGACAAAAACCTACATTCCCCAGCAGAGTCCTCCTCAGACAGCAGGAATAGGAATCCCCATAAAGAGACCTCTTAGGAATTCAACATCTACTTTAGATGGCATATTTAAGCCCATCTCTGATAACTCTCAGTCATCTTCTCCAAATGGCATCAGCAAGCCCATTCTCGCCATCATCAACTGTCAGGGTTACTTCATGCGAGTGCAAATTTCTAGGCACTCTAGTGTCCAATCCTCTTCCACCTTCAGATCACGAAAGGCATACAAGCCAATCTAAATCCTCAAGTTTAAGAAGATTTAACAGGGGCAGCTGTTGTACCCCAAAATTTTCCCTCTCATGTTTCCCAAGGTGTTTTCTCTTACATGGTTGGTTACAAGCACTTGCCTAAAGAAAATGAAAATTTTTGAATGCTAGCGAAGTGTCTTTCGATTGGCAGGTGAACAGTGTCCTTTGATTGGCATGTCAGCAATGTCTTTCGATTGGCATCTGAACAATGTCTTTTGTTTGGCATATTAGAAAAATGTCCTTTGATTGGCATGTCAACAATGGCTTTTAATTTCCATCTGAACAATGTCTTTCGTTTGGCATATCAAAGAAAAGTGTCCTTCGATTGGCATGTCAACCAGCTTCAATTGGGATCCTAAAACATTTCAATCAAGCATTGTCCCATTAGCTTCGATTATATGTTGGTTCCCCTTCGAGCAAGCATTGGTCCAAGTCTCATCTAGGAAAAAGGCCTCTACACGCAACCTTTGATCCACCAGGCAGAGGCTCCCTCATATTTATCTGGGATTCGCAAGGGCAAGGGCTTCTTCTATGATTGCCTTCAATGCATAAGGCAAGGACTTCCTCTGATCTTGCTTTCAGTACACAAGGCCAAGACCCCTCAACACAGCTTCTAGACTATGACACACAATATGACCCCTTCGAAAGAGAACTCCAAAGGTCCATTCGAAAGACACATATTGGTGGCCATTCAAAGGAGACACATAATTAATGAATGCAAGTTTATATTATGATGAGTCTTGGTCCTACATGTGGCCAGACCCAGGACTCCTGCGCAATGGCATTCAAAGGAAGTGACAAAGGAGGATTTGATTGCCCAGAATGAAGTTCTCACTTGGGGCTATTTGAATCAAGCAGCTAACGCAAATAGATGGGTCCAACCGAAATCCATTCAAAGGACATGTAAATGATCCATTCGAAGAAGCATTCAAAGGCCCATTTGAAGGACACATAGTGTTCTCTGAAAAAAAGGGTTTGGTCAAAGATTAGATCTAGTTGGCCAAAATGAAAGAAAAATATACAAAGATGTTGGCTAGCCCAAAATCCCACATATTGCCATACTCGAGCTTCCTGCATAAGCATTCATGCCAAAGGAAGCTTCGATTGGCCTGGAAAGAGTTTTCGTTTGGGCTAGCTAGAGGCTCAATCGAAGAGGCCCCAATAATTAAACTTGAGCCATTCGAAGGAATTAACTCAGAGTAAATCAAAGGGCAAGACTTGAGCCATTCGAAGGAGACAATTCTGGGCAAATCGAAGAGTAAGGACAAGGGGTACTTTGAAGGCATGATTAACAAAGTGTCCTTCAATTGGCATGTCAGAGCAAGAGGTCTTTAGATAAGCATATCAACAAAATCAAGCAATCAATGCAGAAGCTGACTGATCGAAGAAGCTCTAATAAAGAAGTTTCTGAACACTTCGAATCAAAAGTCTAGGCTAATCGAAGGGCAACACTGGAGGTCATTCGAAGGAGCCAAATGTGTCCCAGTTCATCCCAAGGCTCAAAGAGGCATGAATATTACAAAAATGGAAGTCTCTTAATGTGTTTGATTTTGGTCCCATGGCCTTCAAAGCTTGGTTAATGGTTGTCTCTTTCCATTTCCATACACCCACACCTCCTATAAATACAGGCCACTTCTACAATCCAACGATACATACACACAAGAAAAATATACGCACACGTTTCCTCCTAAGCCACACCAAAGTTATAATAAAAAAACCTCCTAAGTAATCCAAATCGAAGGAATCCTCAACATCACTCCATTCACTCCTTGAAGTTTGCAGGAGGCGTTCCCAAGCACTTTGCAAGCCATATCCATCTAAGGCAAAGCAGCCCATTTGTAATAAACCTTCGATCATAAGCAAATTCTGGCTGTTGCATGGCATATTAACATTTATAGTTTGATTTGTATTCAGGATTAAGGACCTAGGTTCGACCCTAGGTTTATATTTTTTTTCCTAACGATTATACTGCAGATCAAGCTTGAACAAGCCAACACGCATAGGATAGAAGGACCTGGGTTCGACACCCAGGTCCTGCACCTTTATTCTTTCTAATGTTTGGCTTGCAGATATGGATTGAAGAACAGCTTTCCCCCTGGATCGAAAAAACCATCATTCTTCCCTGAATCGAAAGGCCATGTTTTCCCCTGAATCGAAGGAGGACCCTTCGTATCTTTAATTTTACTTTATTCATTTATTTATTGATCTTAAATTAACTTTAAATTAAATAAAAATCCAAAAAAATATTAGATTAGTATTTTTCTAATTAAATTAATTAATTAATTAAT
This sequence comes from Vicia faba, assembly GCA_948472305.1. NCBI lineage: Eukaryota > Viridiplantae > Streptophyta > Magnoliopsida > Fabales > Fabaceae > Vicia > Vicia faba. The sequence continues at coordinate 210,576,486 of OX451737.1, forward strand.
TTAACTTTTTCTTTAAATTAAAGTTAAGTAGACTTAGGCTTTGCTTTCTTTTATAAATAAAAAAAACAAACAAAAATATTTTTATTTCTTAGGATTTTTGGACGTTATTTTCAATTCTGCGCGCGTTTATTGCTTTGTCACTATTTTTTATATTACTGTAATTGCTCATGGGATGTAATAGAAATTAAATAGGACTATTTACCGCTTTTCTTCATTTTTCCAAGTTTTTGGACATGTAATTAATACCCAAAGCCATGTAATAGCATGGGATTTACATTTCCGCACTTTTAATTCATGTACATATATTAACTGTTAGATGTATGACTAATAGGATTATATGATAAGATTAATAATCAAACGCTAGCAAACCTAACACAAAAGACTAAAATAACTGAATATAACACACATTGCACATATACACCTCTAGGATACCCCACTTTAGTTGCCTTCAGAAAGACATTCATGTCCCTCAAAACGGGGATGCTTTAGCAAAGACCCGTAAATCAAAATATCATAATCCCTCGATGACCCTACAGTTTCCTCTCGGTAAATGATCTAGTCCCTAAACAAAAATTGCTAAAGTGCCTCCATGTGTTGCCTTTATGACTGTACGTCCCTTCGATTGTCCCTCAAACATCCAACGATAGGGCTACCAACTAACTAATAGTAGGATAGCACTGTCTAAAGGATAGGAGGAAAAGAACAAACCTTTTCGAGTATAAGTAGATAGTTCTTAGATGCTATGCTCAAAACAAACTTTTTGCACCTACACAAAAACATTTCAAAAAACATTGTTCAAAAACATCCACTTTGTCAACACTCTTGAGGACTGATACAAGAGTTATCATAAAGCGAATTGCCGCACTAAGGCATTTTCAAATACTTTTAAAACACATAAAAACACAAGGTATTTTTCAAAATGAGCTAAGCATCTAAGAGCCCATAGAAAACTACGGATGGAAAGGGTTCTAACACCTTCCCTTTCAATAATCTACCCCCCCTTACTCAGAAAATTCTCGAAAAGGTCTTTTTTGTTCTTTTCACCCTTTCCTTAATTTGGATAAAATAAAAGTCGGTGGCGAATCATGCTTACGACAACATTTGCAAACACAAATGCAAAACCAGTATAACAGTCGGTTCTTCCACCGTATCACAACTGCAAATAGGACTCCGTGTTTCTGATCCACAAAGCTCTGGAAAGAAGCAACGATAACTTTCATCTTCTGAAGCAAGCATGTTTTGAAGTGTTAAAAATCAATTATTTCCATTTCAAAAGTAACGGCTGAAAGGGAACAAGGATCTCTATTTTTGGAAAGCTCCTTAATTATCATTGATCAACATTCCAAAAGCTACTACATGCTTCGCCTATTTAAACAAAGTTTGAAGGAGAAATCGTTTACGATTTTCAAGCACAGTAACGAAGAAATCTTCATCATCCTCAAACGTCAAAAATCTATATTGTGTAAAACATCACTTTTGATATTGTTTTATTAGAAGAAAAAAATTATACACTCTTTTAAAAATATTATTTAGTGTATTTCCTTGAGAAAACCGGATTGTGGTTTAAACTCAAGAAGACTTTGACAGTTGTCATAGTAGCTGTGTAATCAAGTTTTATTAGTGGATTAAGACCTCGTTGAGAGAGGCGAAATCACCTTGGAGGATCTATTGGAGTAGTTTGAGTTCAAACGAACCAGGATAACCAACGTGTTCTTTTCTTTAATTTTTAAAAACCCTGATTCACCCCTCCCCCCTTCTTGTGTTTTTCCATTCTTAAATCATAATCTGGGTCTCTATATATCCATGAACTGTAAGAACGATTCATTGTCAAATGTGCTGATCGATAATGGGTCTGCCTTAAATGTCATACCGAGGAGCACGTTGATGGAGCTGAAGTATAAAGGAGCTCTCATGCGCCCAAGTGGAATAATTGTAAAAGCCTTTGATGGATCAAGGAAGTCTATTATTGGGGAAGTGGATCTGCCTATTCACATAGGCCCACACTTGTTTCAGATTACTTTCCAAGTTATGGATATTGTGCCCGCTTACAGTTGTTTACTGGGACGACCATAAATACAAGAGGCAGGGGTTGTCACTTCAACTTTGCACCAAAAGCTGAAGTTCATGCGTGAAGGAAAGGTGGTCATCATAAATGGAGAGCAAGCATTGTTAATGTCTCATTTATCCTCTTTTAGTGTTGTGGGAGCATATGAAGCTGTTGTTGGAACTCAGTTCCAAGCTTTATCCATTGATAATATAAGAGGAAATGAAAATTCTATAGCTTCATTCAAAGATGCTCAGCAGGTTGTGCGTAATGGCCCTAGTAAAATATGGGGACAAATTGTTGACCCGTCAATGAACAAGAATATGGTTGGTTTGGGATTCTCTGTGAAGAATGATAAGGGTGAGAACTTGAAGTTGAAGATTGCTCTGGGCAAATATCAAGATATTTTCCACAGCGGAGATTACCTCCATCCAACTGTTTCTAGGATCAATGCTATTGTGGAGGATGAAGAAGAGCAGGAAATGTCAAATCATGTGACACATGTGTAAGTCTAAGAGTGCCTAAGAGAGGGGTCAATTAGGTATATAAAAATTTATTCGATTTTATGAGAATACTTGTAGTAATTTGTGGTTAAGTGTTTGAAGGTTTTTGACTATATCTTATCTTTTCTTGATTATGGTGATGAAAATGATAAAAGCGGAAAAGTAAAGAACACGGCGATATATCCTGGTTCCCCTCACAATCCGAGAGTACTCCAGTCCCCTTTCCAACATGAAAGAGATTTCACTATAGTTTAGAATGATTGTACAGCCTATGCTTACTATCTAACCTATAGGGTGACCAAAGGTTCTTAACACCTTTAAGGTCAAACAAACACTAATGTGAATGAAGAACAATCCTCTTCAAATCACAACACTTACTTCCAACAATCCTGGATAGTAAGGGAATAATTTCTTTTTGTAATACAATGATTTATTTGAAAGAGATGGAGAGCACTATCAATCTTTGATTGATCCTCTTCTTCAAGAAAGAAACAATTCTCAAGCAATGATTATAAATGTCCACAATGAATGTATGAAACTTGTAATGATTTCTTAATGAAAATGTAATGGCAAGTTTCACAAAATTTATGATTTGTAAGAACACTTGAAAGTTTGTAAGAATATTCAAATTTGAATGATGAAAATTGTTAATTGAAGAAGGTTATTTGAATTTGAAAATCTGCACAATTTATAATGTCACAAATACCTCTTCATTCATGCCATTTGATCTGAAAAGATGCAATGCAATCATGAAAGAATACCATTTGAATTATGTTCAAAAAACAAAAGAAAATTTGTACTGGTTCGCTGGGAACCGGTTCCGACCCAGGCAGAACCCGGTTCTTAGTGAATGTTATAACCCAGAATTCAAAAAATAACACGCAGGAACCGGTTCCCCTATAGGTACAACCCGGTTCCTGGTACAAATTCTAGGGGAGTGTTTTTTGAACAAGTTTGGAACCCGGTTCCCTGTTAGGTAGGAACCGGTTCCTGAAAGTTTATTTTCAAAAAATCCTTTTGAAAAAGATTTCAAACATAGTTTTTCTTATTGTAAAAAATGTGGGATATGTATATGATTATGAATGCATATTTGTGAACATCTATATTCAAGTTTAAGAATTATTTATACCTTTTGACATTTGTTGTTTCTTTAATATTTCTTCTTCTAATCTTTAAAACTTGTAACAAGGTTTTATATGATATTGATAAACTTTTTGCACATCCTTTGAATGTTGATATCCATGTTGTCTTCATCAAAACCAATGCTTTAAACATGACTTGAGAAGCTTGCAATTACATTCTCCCCCTTTTTGATGATGACAACCAAGTCTTGAAAACAATTCTTGAAATGTTTATGTTGTTTTGTGTAGCAAAAATGTTAAGCAAATGCAAGGCTCCCCCTAAATTGTATGCTCCCCCTAAATCCATGATTCTTTGAATTTTGGAGTGAGTTTTATGATAGTTATTTTGGCCTGCAATTTCTTTGAAACAAAACAACACATATGCATATTCTTCTCCCCCTTTGTTAACATCAGAAAGGATGGGGAAAAAGAGTGAAACAAATTCATTTAAAAAACACAAACAATATATACACACATATTTTATCAAATAAAAACATATAAAAGAAGGAGTAGAAGCAGAGTGTACTGAAACATAAAAAAAATTTTGAAGAAAAATTAAGACGTGCACCTTATGAGAAACATTTAGAGATCACCTTCATCCAAAATACCAAGTTCTCTTTGGATTTTGAAGAATGGTTCTCGAGCAAGCGGTTTTGTGAAGATATCTGCGAGTTGGTTATGAGTATCCACAAAAGTGACTTCGACATCTCCTTGAAGTACATGATCACGGAGAAAATGATGTCGAATATCTATATGTTTGGTTCTTGAATGCATGACCAGATTCTTTGTAATATTGATAGCACTTGTATTGTCGCATCGAAGAGGAATGCATCCGAGATCAAGTCTGTAATCACGGAGTTGTTGCTTGAGCCAAAGAATTTATGCACAACAACTACCCGCTGCTATGTATTCTGCTTCGGCCGTGCTAAGAGCAACACATGCTTGCTTTTTACAAGCCCATGATACTAATGCATTTCCAATAATGTTACAAGTACCACTTGTGCTTTTACGATCAGTTTTACAACCTGCATAATCCGCGTCAGAATAACCAATTAAAGTGCAAATACTACCTTTAGGATACCATAAGCCGACATTGGTTGTTCCTTTGAGATACTTCATGATCCTTTTAACTGCCATGAGGTGTGATTCCTTTGGATTTGCTTGAAAGCGAGCACAAAGACAAACACTAAACATTATGTCAGGACGGCTTGTCGTCAAATACAATAAGGAACCAATCATACCTCGGTATTTTGTAATATCAATTGGAGTACCGAATTCATCTTGATCAACATATGTACCGGAGCCCATTGGAGTATTCATTGCTTTACAATTGTCCATATCAAACTTTTTCAATAATTCTTTGCAATACTTAGATTGGTTGATGAAGATTCCATCTTTTAGTTGCTTGATTTGTAGTCCAAGAAAGTAGTTCATCTTTCCCATCATAGACATCTCGAATTCTCCTTGCATCATCAATGAGAATTCCTTACACATTTCTTTGTTAGTCGATCCAAAAATGATATCATCAACATAGACTTGAACCAATAAAGTGTTACTTTTGATTTTCTTAATGAACAAAGTTTTATCAACCTTACCCTTTTCGAAACCTTTTTCACACAAAAAATTGGTAAGTCTATCATACCATGCTCTTGGTGCTTGCTTTAAGCCATAAAGAGCCTTTCTCAACTTAAAGACATGTGTAGGATGTTTGAAGTCTTCAAATCCCGGAGGTTGTTTGACATAGACTTCTTCATTGATGTATCCATTCAAGAATGCGCTTTTGACGTCCATTTTAAAAAGCTGAAAATTTAATGAACAAGCATAAGCAAGTAAAAGACGTATAGCTTCTAACCTTGCAACCGGAGCAAATGTTTCTTCAAAGTCGATTCCTTCCTCTTGATTGTAGCCTTGGGCAACCAACCTTGCTTTGTTTCGAACAATTAGACCATTCTCATCAAGTTTGTTCTTAAACACCCATCGGGTACCTATGATGTGTTTACCACTTGGTCTAGGAACAAGTTCCCAAACTTGATTTCTCTCGAATTGATTTAATTCTTCTTGCATAGCAATAATCCATTGATCATCTCCTAAGGCTTCATCAACTTTGGTAGGTTCAATTTGAGAAACAAACGCCATGTTTAAGCAAGCATCTTTTAGATTTAATCTTGTTGATACTCCTTGGCTAATGTCACCAATAATTTTGTCAATAGGATGGTCTCTATGAGTTCTCCATTCTTTTGGTAGATCATTGATGTTTGAATCTTGTTGTATAATGTCTTCTTGATTTTCCGGTGATTTCACAACTTGATCATTTGAAAGTTCTTCCGGGGGTAAATCTATAGGATCATCATCATCACACACAACTACTTCCTCTTTAGAGGTGTTAGTTTCATCAAAAGATACATGCATAGATTCTTCAATGGTTAAAGTTCTTTTATTATAAATTCTATATGCTTTACTAGAAAGAGAATAACCAAGAAATATACCTTCGTCGTATTTCTCGTCAAACTTACCGAGATTGTCTTTGTCATTGTTAAGAACAAAACACTTGCATCCAAAAATGTGGAAGTGAGCAATATTTGGCTTTCTTCCTTTGAAGAGTTCATATGGAGTCTTATTTATTATAGGTCTAATGATAACTCGATTTCCAACATAACATGCCGTACTAACCGCATCCGCCCAAAAATATTTAGGAAGATTTGCATCACTAAGCATTGTTCTTGCAAGTTCCACTAGAAACCTATTCTTTCTTTCAACTACTCCATTTTGTTGTGGAGTTCTAGGTGCTGAAAAATTATGAGAGATACCATGTTCTTCACAAAATTCTTCAAATTGTGCATTTTGGAATTCTCCACCATGATCACTTCTTATGGATACAATCTTTAGTGATTTTTCATTTTGGATTTGCTTAGCATATTTCTTAAAAGCTTTAAAGGCATCACTTTTCTGCACAAGAAACAAAGTCCAAGAATATCTAGAAAAATAATCAACAATAACCAAAGCGAATACATTACCTCCGAAGCTTTTTGTTCTTGATGGACCAAAGAGATCCATGTGTAACAATTGTAGTGGTCTTGTTGTTGAAACCACATTCTTTGGTTTGAAAGTTGATTTGGTCTGTTTTCCCTTTTGGCATGCACTACATAATTTGTCTTTGATGAACTTCATCTTTGGTAGACCAATAACTAAGTCATGCTTAACCAATTTGTTCAAGTGCTCCATGTGAATGTGAGCAATCCTCTTGTGCCATAACCAAGCGTCATTGTTGTTTACCATAAGACATTGTACCTTCATAGACAAATCATCTAAAGTAATCATAAAAATATTTTTAGATCTTATACCTTTGAGTTTTACCTCATTGGTTGCCTCATCCATAATAAGGCATTCTTCTTTGTTGAATTTGATCTTGAACCCTCTATCGCAAAGTTGACTTATGCTAAGAAGGTTGTGCTTTAATCCTTCAACATAGAGAACATCCTCAATTTGAATGGATGGAGGTGTGCCAACTATTCCAACGCCAAGTATCTTTCCTTTGGTGTTGTCTCCATAGGTGACATACCCTTTGGCTTTATGTACTAGATATGAAAATTGGTGTACATCTCCTGTCATATGCTTTGAACATTCACTATCAAGATACCAAACATTTGATGTAGATTTCAAGCATACCTACAAAAACAAATTATTTCTTGTTAGGTACCCAAGTTGCCTTGGGTCCTTCATAGTTAGTTCCCTTTTTCACCCATGCATAATGTCCACTAGCCATACTGAAATTTCTAATATAGCATGCATTGGGTGTGTGTCCAATAATACCACAGTAAAAACAGTTTGGAACAAATTTGCTCTTGTATCTAGGAATTTGTTTTCTTTTAGATACATTAGCCTTTTTCTTTTGATGATTATGAACAACTTGCTTCTTTTCTACTTTCTTGGGATTGGAACTATTACTAGCCTTTACAAAAACAGTGGGATTGTTACTTGGTTTCTTAGTATTCACATAACCAAGACCTCTTTTATCATTTGGATAACGTTGTTGGCTTGGTAATCCTTCCAATCATATTTGTCCTTTTTCATATCGTTCAATGACTCTTTTCAATTGAACAATTTGAAAGACATTTGATTCACACTTGGAGCATGCAAAGTTTTCCTTTTCTTTAATAAAATTCTGTTTTTGAAGATCAAAATCTTTAGTCATGGTGTCAATTTTTTCTAGACAAATTAGAAGTTCTTTTTCTTGTTTTGACACCTTTTTGTATAAACTTTTACATTCTTTCAAGAGTTCATCAATTTCACCTTGAACATCATCATCAAAAAGCCCATAGAAAATTACGGATGGAAAGGGTTCTAACACCTTCCCTTTCGATAATCTACCCCCCCTTACTCAGAAAATTCTCGAAAAGGTCTTTTTTGTTCTTTTCACCTTTTCCTTAATTTGGATAAAATAAAAGTAGGTGGAGAATCATGCTTACGACAACATTTGCAAACACAAATGCAAAACCAGTATAACAGTCGGTTCTTCCATCGTATCACAGCTGCAAATAGGACTCCGTGTTTCTGATCCACAAAGCTCTGGAAAAAAGCAACGGTAACTTTCATCTTCTGAAGCAAGCATGTTTTGAAGCGTTACAAATCAATTATTTCCATTTCAAAAGTAACGGCTGAAAGGGAACAAGGATCTCTATTTTTGGAAAGCTCCTTAATTATCATTGATCAACATTCCAAAAGCTACTACATGCTTCACCTATTTAAACAAAGTTTGAAGGAGAAATCGTTTACGATTTTCAAGCACAGTAACGAAGAAATCTTCATCATCCTCAAATGTCAAAAATCTATATTGTGTAAAACATCACTTTTGATATTGCTTTATTAGAAGAAAAATATTATACACTCTTTTAAAAATATTATTTAGTGTATTTCCTTGAGAAAACCGGATTGTGGTTTAAACTCAAGAAGACTTTGACGGTTGTCATAGTAGCTGTGTAATCAAGTTTTATTAGTGGATTAAGACCTCGTTGAGAGAGGCGAAATCACCTTGGAGGATCTATTGGAGTAGTTTGAGTTCAAACGAACCAGGATAACCAACATGTTCTTTTCTTTAATTTTTAAAAACCCTGATTCAACCCCCCCCCCCCCTTCTTGTGTTTTTCCATTCTTCAATCATAATCTGGGTCTCTATATATCCATGAACTGTAAGAAAGATTCATTGTCAAATGTGCTGATTGATAATGGGTCTGCCTTAAATGTCATACCGAAGAGCACGTTGATGGAGCTGAAGTATAAAGGGGCTCTCATGCGCCCAAGTGGAATAATTGTAAAAGCCTTTGATGGATCAAGGAAGTCTATTATTGGGGAAGTGGATCTTCCTATTCACATAGGCCCACACTTGTTTCGGATTACTTTCCAAGTTATGGATATTGTGCCCGCTTACAGTTGTTTACTGGGACGACCATAAATACAAGAGGCAGGGGCTGTCACTTTAACTTTGCACCAAAAGCTGAAGTTCATGCGTGAAGGAAAGGTGGTCATCATAAATGGAGAGCAAGCATTGTTAATGTCTTATTTATCCTCTTTTAGTGTTGTGGGAGCATATGAAGCTATTGTTGGAACTCAGTTCCAAGCTTCATCCATTGATAATATAAGAGGAAATGAAAATTCTATAGCTTCATTCAAAGATGCTCAGCAGGTTGTGCGTAATGGCCCTAGTAAAGTATGGGGACAAATTGTTGACCCGTCAGTGAACAAGAATATGGTTGGTTTGGGATTCTCTGTGAAGAATGATAAGGGTGAGAACTTGAAGCTGAAGATTTCTCTGGGCAAATATTAAGATATTTTCCACAGCGGAGATTACCTCCATCCAACTGTTTCTAGGATCAATGCTATTGTGGAGGATGAAGAAGAGCAGGAAATGTCAAATCATGTGACACATGTATAAGTCTAAGAGTGCCTAAGAGGGGGGGGGGGGTGAATTAGGTATATAAAAATTTATTCGGTTTTATGAGAATACTTGTAGTAATTTGTGGTTAAGTGTTTGAAGGTTTTTGACTATATCTTATCTTTTCTTGATTATGGTGATGAAAATGATAAAAGCGGAAAAGTAAAGAACACGGCGATATATCCTGGTTCCCCTCACAATCCGAGAGTACTCCAGTCCCCTTTCCAACACGAAAGAGATTTCACTATAGTTTAGAATGATTGTACAGCCTATGCTTACTATCTAACCTATAGGGTGACCAAAGGTTCTTAACACCTTTAAGGTCAAACAAACACTAATGTGAATGAAGAACAATCCTCTTCAAATCACAACACTTACTTCCAACAATCCTGGATAGTAAGGGAATACTTTCTTTTTGTAATACAATGATTTATTTGAAAGAGATGGAGAGCACTATCAATCTTTGATTGATCTTATTCTTCAAGAAAGAAACAATTCTCAAGCAATGATTATAAATGTTCACAATGAATGTATGAAACTTGTAATGATTTCTTAATGAAAATGTATATGGCAAGTTTCACAAAATTTATGATTTATAAGAACACTTGAAAGTTTGTAAGAATATGCAAATTTGAATGATGAAAATTGTTAATTGAAGAAGGTTATTTGAATTTGAAAATCTGCAAAATTTATAATGTCACAAATACCTCTTCATTCATGCCATTTGATATGAAAAGATGCAATGCAATCATGAAAGAATACCATTTGAATTATGTTCAAAAAACAAAAGGAAATATGTATTGGTTTGCTGGGAACCGGTTCCGACCCAGGCAGAACCCGGTTCTTAGTGAACGTTATAACCCAGAATTCAAAAAATAACACGCGGGAACCGGTTCCCCTATAGGTACAACCCGGTTCCTGGTACAAATTCCAGGGAAGTGTTTTTTGAACAATTTTGGAACCCGGTTCCCTGTTAGGTAGGAACCGGTTCCTGAAAGTTTATTTTCAAAAAATCCTTTTGAAAAAGATTTCAAACATAGTTTTTCTTATTGTAAAAAATGCGGGATATGTATATGATTATGAATGCATATTTGTGAACATCTATATTCAAGTTTAAGAATTATTTATACCTTTTGACATTTGTTAATTCTTTAATAATTCTTCTTCTAATCTTCAAAACTTGTAACAAGGTTTTATATGATATTGATAAACTTTTTGCACATCCTTTGAATGTTGATATCCATGTTGTCTTCATCAAAACCAATTCTTTAAACATGACTTGAGAAGCTTGCAATTACAACATGGAGTCAGAGTCCAAAACTGGGTTAGTATTGATGTTCCCTCTTGCACCCATGTCTCAAAGTAATTTGTTTTTTGTTTAATCTTTGCAAAACGCTTTCACTCTGCCCAAGGTTAAAGTTGATTTTGTATGGGCTTATCTGTTTGCTTTGATCATTAAAATCATTAATAAAAGTCGTCTTTGATTCTCAAAATTGTGTTTTTATTTTCTGCTTTTTCTTGGAAAAATGGTAATCAGAAAAAACCTTTTTGGAATAAATAATGACTGTAAATAAATCTGCATAATCACTTGATATATGTGTCAGTTTCTAAAAGTAATCATAAATCATATGTGCAGATTAATTAAAAAATATGTTGAATACAATGACCCTGTACCCTCTCCCAACTTTAAATATCCTATGTATGTGGCTGAAGAAGAAGAATGTGATGAGATTCCAGAGGAGGTTTCAGGGTTTCTCGAGCGTGAGGAAAATGTCATTCAGCCATATAAATAGCCGTTAGAGAAAATCAACTTGGGTTCAGAGGAAGATCTGAAGAAGGTCAAGATTGGAGCATTGTTGTATCCCGATGTGAAGAGCGGTTTTATTGAACTGTTGAAAGAGTATATGGACATCTTTGCTTGGTCATACCAAGACATGCCTGGTTAGGATATTGATATTGTGGAGCGTCATTTGCCGCTAAAGCCAGAGTGCCCGTCAGTCAAGCAGAAATTGCAAAGAACTCACCCCGATATGGCAATGAAAATTAAAGAAGAAGTTTTAAAGCATATTAATGCCAGTTTTCTTGTGACATCAGTGTACCCTCAGTGGATTGCCAATATTGTCCCAGTACCAAAGAAAGACGGAAAAGTTCACATGTGTGTTGATTATAGAAATTTAAATAAATCTAGTCCAAAAGATGATTTTCCATTTCCACATATTGATATGTTGGTTGATAGTATAGCAAAAATCAAAGTATTCTCGTTCATGGACGGATTTTATAGATATAATCAAATCAGAATGGCTTCTAAGGACATGGAAAAAACAACGTTTATCACACCCTGGGGAACATTTTATTACAGAGTGATTCCCTTTAGATTGAAGAACACCGATGCAACATACCAGAGGGGTATGACAACCCTATTCCATGATCTGATGCACAAGGAAATTGAGGTGTATGTTGATGATATGATTGTTAAATCCCAAACTGAAGAAGGTCATATAGAAGATTTGTTAAAATTGTTTCAACATTTGAGGAAGTATCGTCTCCACTTGAATCCAAATAAATGCACCTTTGGTGTCTGATCAGGGAAATTGTTAGGTTTCATTATCAGCCAAAAAGGAATTGAAGATGACTCTGATAAAGTCCAAGCAATTCAAGAAATGCCTGCACCAAGGACTGGAAATCAAGTTAGAGGCTTCTTTGGGCGATTGAATTACATTTCCAGATTCATTTCCCATATGACTGCAACGTGTGAACCGACCTTTAAGTTGTTAAAAAGGATTAGGGTTATGTGTGGATAGATGATTACCAAAGGGCATTCGAAAGTATTAAAGAGTATCTGCTTGAACCTCCTATCTTCCTCCCTCCCGTTGAAGGAAGACCATTGGTCATGTATCTAACAGTGTTAGATAATTATATAGATGTATTTTGGGACAACAAGATGAAACAGGAAAGAAGAATATGCCATTTATTATCTCAATAAGAAGTTTACTGATTGTGAGGCGCGGTATTTTATGCTGAAAAAGATATGGTGTGCTCTGGCCTGGGCGGAAAACCGGTTGAGGCAATATATGTTGAATCATACTACTTGGTTGATTTCCAAAATGGATCCAATTAAGTATATCTTTGAAAAGCCTGTTCTTACTGGAAGAATTGCTTGCTAACAAATGTTGTTGTCTGAATATGATATTGAATACCGTACTCAAAAGGCTACAAAAAGTAGTGTGTTGGCAGATTATCTTGCTCACTAACCGGTGGATGATTATCAGTCTGTTAAATATGATTTCCCTGATGAAGATGTTGTGTTTCTGAAAGGGAAAGATTGTGACGAACCTTTGCCTGAGGAAGGTTCTGATCGTCAATTCTGGTGGGGTATGGTATTTGATGGAGTTGTGAATGCTTATGGGAAAGGAATTGGTGTTGTGATTATCACTCGTCGTGGATCACACATTCCTTTTACGGCAAGGCTAACATTTGATTGTACCAATAATATGGTAGAGTATGAGGCTTGCATCATGGGTCTCGAGGAAGCGATTGATCTCAGAATCAAAGTTCTATATGTATATAGTGATCCAACTTTGGTAGTAAATCAGATTAAAGGAGAATGGGATACTTGTCACCCTGGCTTGATCCCTTACAAAGACTATGCTAGAAGATTATTACCCTTTTTTAATCAAGTTGAGTTCCATCATATTCCTAGAGATTAAAATCAAATGGCGGATGCTTTGGCAAATCTGGCTTCTATATATCAAGTGAATACTTGAAACAATGTGCCTCGTATCACGGTGCGACGTTTGGTTAGACTGACTCATGTGTTTGTAGAAGAGGAAATGTCAGATGAGAAACCTTTGTATTATGATATCAAGCATTTTCTCTAGACACAAGAATACCAGGCCGGTGCGTCAAATAAATATAGAAAGACATTGAGAATGTTGGCAGGTATGTTTTTTCCTCAATGAATATGTGCTATACAAAAGAAATTATGACATGGTCTTGCTTAGATACGTGGATAGACATGAAGAATACATATTGATGCATGAGATCCAAGAAGGTTCCTTTGGTACCCATGCCAATGGACATTCGATGGAAAAAAAGATGCTTAGGGCAAGTTACTATTGGCTGACAATGGAATCTGACTGTTCCAAATTTTCAAAGAAGTGCCATAAATGCCATATTTATGCTAACAAAATTCATGGGCCTCCGACGCTTCTCAATGTTATTTCTTCCCCGTGGCCTTTCTCTATGTGGGGTATTGACATGATTGGAATGATTGAACCCAAGGAGTCAAATGGACATCGTTTTATCTTGGTGGCAATTGACTACTTCACCAAATGGGTGGAAGCAGCTTCATATGCTAATGTTACTAAGCAGATGGTAGTGCGCTTTATCAAGAACAATCTCATATGTCGGTATGGTGTGCCAAGCAGGATTATCACCAGCAATGGCTCAAATCTGAATAATAAAATGATGATGGAACTTTGTGAAGAATTCAAGATTGTCCATCATAATTCATCTCATTACAGGCCAAAGATGAATGAGACTGTTGAAGCTGCTAATAAGAACATCAAGAGGATCATCCAGAAAATGGTTGTTACATATAAAGATTGGCATGAGATGCTCCCTTTTGCTCTGCATGGGTACCTAACATCTGTTCACACTTCAACAGGGGCAACCCCGTTCTCTCTTGTATATGGCATGGAAGCAGTGCTCCCCGTTAAGGTTGAGATTCCCTCTTTACGCGTGATAATGGAAACTAAGTTGGTAGAGATTGAATGGGTCCATAACAGGTTTGACCAGTTGAATTTGATTGAAGAGAAAAGAATGACGACTTTGTGTCAGGGTCATTTATACCAGAAGAGAATGAAGAATCCTTTTGATAAGAAGGTCAAACCTCGTGAATTCAGAGAAGGTAACCTCGTGCTCAGGAAGATCGTGTCTTTTAATGTTGATTCTAAGGGCAAGTGGACTCCCAATTTTAAAGGCCCATATGTTGTCAAGAAAGCCTTTTCTGGAGGTGTATTGATTCTTGAAACTATGGATAGAGAGGAGTTCCCACGTCCCGTGAATGCAGATGCAGTCAAGAAATACTTCGCCTAAAGAAATAAAAGAATAGCTTGCTAAGTCGAAAACCCGAAAGGGCGGCGTAGGAAAAAAAGAGCGTCTCGGTAGGCTGAAAACCAGAAAGGGCGGCCTAGGCAAAAATTAGAGACATAAACAGAATAGATTTTCCTAGTAGGTCGAAAACCCGCAAGGGAAATCTAGGCAAAATTTAGGTATTTTTTGGCAAGTAACTACATCATACAAGACTTGATCAGTGAAGCAACAATCTTCTTGGATCCTCACTACTCTTCAACCAAAGTCGCTGCTCAGGAATTCAAAGTTGTTAGGGAGAATAATGGTCATTGTATTTCAATGTATCTTTTCCAATATATTACCATTTTCCAAACTTTGTAATCATCTATGGAGTCTTGCCATTTGCAGACTACCATTCTATTAATAAAGTTTGATCTTTTATCCAATTCTTTGCAATTCTATTTTATTCAGCTTACAAAGACTTCATTTATTATTGATAGTAATTTTCAAAGCAAAAAAAAGATTAAATAACAAAAGTTATTCTTTTGAAAAGAATTTACAAATTACTTCTTGCTTTAGATTTTGTGACTCAAGGAGAACAAAAATAGTGACTCCAAGGATGGACGAACTCTAAAGTTTTGGAAGTATGTGTTCCTCAGGAAGACTCTCCCAGGTCACTTTTGTTGGAATAAGTATGATTTTCTTGTGCTTCTCGGATGATTAAAGATGATACCACTGGGTGTGAAATTCTCGTATCAGATATGTGATGTCGAAGGAGATGTCACGACACAAATATCTGAGGACAATGTAAAGTGAAACAATAATAAAAGCAGTAAAAACACAAGATTGTTAACCCAGTTCAGTGTACAACAACACCTACTCTGGGGGCTACCAAGCCAAGCACAATTCCACTAAATATTATCAATTCATAGACCCTCAGTAAATAACCAGTTTATGATCTAATCACTTAATCACTACCCGTGCTATACTTCAACCTAAGACACACCTTGGTATGAGGCCCTCCTCAAATCCCTTCAATCACTAACAGTGAAGAACAACAGAAATATTATGTTTTAAAGACTTCAATCATTAAATACTTAAAAGCTTATGAATGATCCATAATTAACAACTCAAATAATACTCAAGTATTAAACCAATACTTAGAGTGTATTAAAATTAAAAACTTAGACTTCTAAAACAGAAAGAATATATTCTTCTTCAAAAGATGTAGTTAAACGAATAAGGCTACAAGTCCTTATAAAGGCGCAGCAGTGGGCTTGGGCTGAAAAAAACAAATATCCCAATCCCTTGAATATTTCCATGAAAATAGGCCAAGATTTAATCCATAAGGATACTGAAAATAGAAAAATATTCCTCCATATTTTTCGCAAACTATGAGTCACAAATCCTAAATATTGGCACGCATAAAAATAGGAAATAAAAAACATAAACTAGATATGAAGTTCGTTCAGCTCAGGAGGCAGATGTCAAGACATCTACTTTGACATCATTCAAAATAGTTTGCTTCAAATGTCAAGACATTTAGCAAAATATTATCAAGTCATTGTTTTACCAAAATTGCTTCCAACAAACACTTACAAACTCCCCCTTTGGCAAATTTTGGCTAAAACATTATTTGAGCACACTATCAGAGCATTATCAGAGCAGTAGCATAAGCAAAGCATAAGCAAAACAAAAACTCAGTTAGCAGTTAGCTGTTAGCATAGGGAGATGTTAGAACATCTTCTGAGACATGAGGCTCCCCCTCAAGTATTAAGCTCCCCCTCAATCAATGGTCAGTCAGTTTCTCTCCCCCTTTTTAGTCATAATATGCCAAATAAAAGGATGCATTCAAGAGAGTATCAGTAATATAGGTATAGACCATAGAATCCAAAAGTCAAGCACATACAAGTGCCAAAAATAAACAAAGGGGTCAAAAAAGTAAACATTAAATAGTCTAGCTGTCTTCAGGACCAGTAGACTTCACAGAGCCAGAACTTCCTTCCTCACTAGAATCTCCTTCTTCAGAGCTCACTCTATCATCAAAATTGTTGTCCTTCTGCAGCTCCTTGATCATCTTTTCAAAAGTTAGCTTTCTTGCTGAGCTAACTCTGATCACATCATCAAGTTCTTTGCAGGCTTCCCTTAATTCAGTAATCATGTCACCCTTGGTTGAGGTCTTATTTTCAGTAGATGCAGATGTCAAAACAATGTCTAGGACATGTTTTCCTGAAGACAGTTTGAAGTGAAGGGTCAGAGCAGACTCCCTCTTGCAAGCTACATCATTACCACTCAGAATTCCACGATGTTGATTAAGAATAATTCCATAAATAAGGGATGGAAAGGCAATAGGAATCTTGATGGCACATGTTCCTGCATGCTTAATAGTCTGATAAAAAATGTAAGCACCATAATGAAACAGTTTCTTATTTCCAACAGCATAGATAAACTTTCCTAAGCCAATTGTAATGGTTGAGGTATGATTTGTAGGAACCCAATTAGTAGCTCCAATTCTATGCAAGATAGCATATTTCACACCTAGCTTGCTAACAGGGAATTTATTCTTCATGGGCCACCCAATCACTTGGTTAGCAGTGATGGCTTTGCACACTTGATTATCAGTTACTTCCAGCTCACAATAATCGTCTTCAGACCTATCTAGAAATATATTGATGACAGCAGGGAAAATTATACACACCTTCCTCTAACAAACACCTTCCTATAATCCTTACTTTTAGGATCATCCTAGTCAATAAGAAAATTAACAATAAATTCCTTAACAAGAGTCGCATAACATTTTGAAATCCTGGTGACAGTCTTTATCAATCCAGCAGAAGAAATCAGCTCTATAATCTCTTTGCACTCCAGTGCATCATCTCCCAACTCTCTTTCAAGGAAAATTCTTCTTTGAAATACATATTTCCACTTTTCAGCATTTCCAACAGAATGGAAGGAAATGTTGTCAAGAGGAGCATCAGGCACCCTAACAGAAAGCTTCTTGCTTGCAGATTTCTTCACATGAAAGATGTCCTGGACATCTTCCTCGACATTATAATCAGAGCCAGCTTCTTCTACTAATGCAGCTTTCTTCTTACTTCTGGATCTCTTCACAGGTGAGATGTTCTAGACAACATCATCATCATCATCATTTGTGGAGCTATCAGGTCTAGATTTTCTTTTGTCAGAGGGAGGAACCACTTTACTCCAGGGCTTTGAGGGACCATACATAGTCTTCTTATTGATGCTCTTGGTAGGGGGTGTGACATCCACTGTCTTTTATTTTTCTAGTATTGAGCCTTTTAGAAATTCCAGGCACCATATTAGATGAGCTCATTGTCAAAAAGCTCATCAACATTACCCACATTCTCAACTTTTTTATTCTCTGCAGCTTTGGAGCGAAGAACATCTTCCTTAGCAGGAAAGTCCTTCTCAGCAGATGATGTCTCAACATCTTTCTCAACATTTGCTTCCACTTCTTCTAGAACAGAAGTAGCAAGCTTGCCAAGTTCTCTTTCAGCATCATCTTTGAAGGTGGATGATTCAACAGCATTTTTAGGATCATTTCCTTTGTCAGCCCAAGCAGGCACTCGAGCAAGAGGAGTTGAAATTTCAGGCACATCAAAACCTTCATTTAACACCCTATCTACCAGCCTGCTAATACTTCTATCAACATTAGCAATGTCTTCTTATGTCCTATCATCAGTAGCAGTAGAAGCATTACCTTTAGAAGTGTCAAATTCATCTTTGGATTTATTTGCAGCAAACGATCTAGGTTTCTTGACCTTCTTCTCAATAGGTAGAATTGTTGTTAGAGGAGTAACGTCAAGTACTCTATCGAGGGAGAGCTCTTCAGGATGGTTGACAGATTTTGAGGGATACGATGCATGATGTTGAGACATCTTTGAAGATTTTTGAGCAAGGAGATGAAGAATGGCAAGGTTTTTTTTCTGTAAAGGAAAATGAAGAGTTTGTGAAAATAGAAGGAAGTGATTTCGTAGCGTGTGGGAAAAACTTTGAGACAGTCTTGAAATGATTGCTTTCAAAATTTGATTTGTTGGAAACATAAATAGTATAATATCACTTTAATGATATTCCCACACACCCTTAATTGCTAGAAACTCTCATATATGCAGATCCCTAGTTTTTCTCTTAAGTTCTTAAACTGGTTTGCATCCAAAGCCTTAGTGAAAATGTCATCCAGTTGTAATTCAGTAGCTACATGTTCTAAGGCAACAATCTTTTCTTTCACAAGCTCTCTTATAAAGTGATGACGGATATCAATGTGTTTGGTCCTGTTGTGTTGAATAGGATTTTTTGATATATTTATGGAACTTATATTGTCACCGAATAATGTCATGACATCTTGTTTAACATTATATTCTATTAACATTTGTTTCATCCAAACCAACTGAGAACAACTACTTCTTGCAGCAACATACTCAGCCTCAGCAGTGCATAGAGACACACAATTTTGCTTCTTACTGAACCAAGATATAGATTATTTCACTGAAAGAAACATCCTCCTGATGTACTTTTTCTATCATTAGCACTTACTGCCCAATCAGCATCACAATAACCAATTAAGGCAGAGCTAGATCCATGAGAATATAGCATGCCATAATCACTTGTCCCATTTACATATTTAAGAATTCTATTCACATGGCTAACTTTAGGATCAACTTGATATCTAGCACACACCCCTACAACAAAGGCAATGTTAGGTCTGCTAGATGTGAGGTATAAAAGACTGCCTATCATACTTTTGTAAAGACTTTGATCCACACTTACTCCTTTTTCATCTTTAGCCAACTTCAGATGTGTGGGAGAAGGTGTTCTTTTGTGACTGGCATTTTCCATCCCAAGTTTCTTTACTATATTCTTCACATACTTTCTTTGAGATAAGAATATGGAATATTCCATTTGTTTAACTTGCATACCAAGAAAGTAGGTTAATTCACCAACAAGGCTCATCTCAAATTCTGACTGCATTTTCCTGACAAAATGTTGAACCATCTCATTTGACATCCCACCAAACACAATATCATCAACATAAATTTGTGCAATCATGATCTTCCATTCTTCTTCCTTGACAAAAAGATTTTTGTCTATGCCACCTTTCTTATATCCATTCTCACCAAGAAATTTTGTCAATCTCTCATACCAAGCTCTTGGAGCCCGCTTTAATCCATACAGAGCTTTCTTCAGTTTGTACACATGGTTAGGAAGGCTTGGATCAACAAATCCTTTAGGTTGTTCTATATAGACTTCCTCATTCAGATAGCCATTTAAGAAGGCACTCTTTATATCCATTTGAAACAATTTAAATTTCAGGATGCAAGCAACTCCCAAGATTAGTCTGATTGATTCAAGTCTGGCCACAGGAGCAAAGGTTTCATCAAAATCAACTCCTTCAATATGAGTGTATCCTTGTGCAACTAACCTTGCCTTATTTCTAGTAACCACCCCATTTTCATCAGATTTATTCTTGTACACCCATTTAGTGCCAATCACATTTGTCCCTTCAGGCCTTGGAACCAGATCCCAAAATTCATTTCTACTAAATTTTTCTAGCTCTTCTTGCATAGCATTAATCTAGAACTCATTAGTTAAGGCTTCTTTGACATTCTTCAGCTTAAATTTTGAAAAAAAGCAAGAGTTTGATATCCCTTCTCTTGATCTAGTAGTAACTCCTTTATTTAGATCTCCTATGATAAGCTCCTTAGGATGATCTCTCTGTGTTCTAATTGAAAGCCCTTTATTGAGATGACTGGGCTCAGGATCTTCTTGAGGTGGATTAGAATCAATACTTCTGACATTGGATTCTGTTGGACTATCAAACAAAGATGTTCCAACACCTTCTTCATTATTCCATCCTCTATCATCAATAATAACATTTATGGATTCCATCATAACCTTGGTTCTGGAGTTAAAGACTTTATAAGCTCTGTTATTTGTAGAGTAACCTAGGAAAATTCCTTCATCCCTCTTGGGATCCATCTTCCTCCTTTGTTCACGATCAACTAAGATGTAACATTTGCTTCCAAAAATATGAAAGTATTTGACAGTAGGTTTTCTTCCCTTCCATATTTCATACAATGTGGTTGAGGTGCCTTTCCTTAAAGTGACTCTATTATGGATATAGAAAGCAGTATTCATAGCTTCAGCCCAAAAGTGTTAGGGTAAATTCTTAGCATGAATCATAGCTCTGGCAGATTCTTGAAGGGTTCTATTTTTTGTGTTCCACAATCCTATTTTTCCGAGGAGTAATAGGAGAGGAAAATTCATGACTGATTCCTTCATAAGAGCAAAAATCAGCAAATTTATTGTTCTTAAATTCCTTTCCATGATCACTTCTGATTCTGATGACATGACAATCTTTTTCCTTTTGAAGTTTTTGGCAGAGATCTTTAAACACTTCAAAATTTTCTGATTTTTATCTGATAAAACTTATCCATGTGTACCTAGAGAAGTCATCTACAACAACATAGGCATACTTCTTTCTGCTAAGACTTTCAACCTACATAGGTCCCATCAATTCCATGTGAAGAAGTTCCAAAACTTTTAATGTAGTGAGATGTTGGATATTCTTATGTGACATCTTAGTTTGCTTTCCAATCTGGAATTCACCACATACTCTCGCTTCTTCTATCTTGAGCTTAGGAATCCCTCTCACGACTTTAATAGATATGATTCTTTTCATTCCTTTCAAATGCAAGTGTCCCAGTTTTTGATGCCACGGTTTAATTTCATTTTCTTTGGCTAAAGAACATGTTGAGGACAGGCTCAACTCTTGGGAAACCCATAAATAACAGTTGTCTTTAGATCTGATTCCTTTCATAATAACTTCATTCTTCTCATTGCAAACGAGACATTCTGCCTTGGTGAAGTTAACTTTGAATCCTTGATCACATAGTTGGCTTATACTTATTAGGTTAGTTGTTAACCCTTTAACAAGTAACACATTGTCAAGTTTTAGAACTCCTAAACATTCTAGCTTTCCAACTCCTTTGATTTCACCTTTGGCTCCATCACCAAAAGTCACATAACTGGTAGAATAAGATTTGATATCTACCAATAGATTCTTGACACCTGTCATGTGTCTAGAACAGTCACTGTCAAATTACCAGTCATCTTTGGTTGATACTCTGAGAGAGGTATGAGCTATGAAACTAGCAACATTAGACTTGGAAACCCATTGTTTCTTCTTTTTACTATTTTGAGAGATCTGATCAGTCATGGGAAGAGGAGTAGTTTTAGGATACCCATACAACTTGAAACAGAAAGGTCTTATGTGACCAAACCTTCCACATTGATGACACCTCCAAGGTTGGGATTTCTTTCTGGTGTGA
Organism: Vicia faba; assembly: GCA_948472305.1. NCBI lineage: Eukaryota > Viridiplantae > Streptophyta > Magnoliopsida > Fabales > Fabaceae > Vicia > Vicia faba. The sequence continues at coordinate 210,598,505 of OX451737.1, forward strand.
TTAAATTTTTTCTTACCATTATGTTTGCCATGATGTCTTTTCTTGCCATGATGTTCAGACATTTGATTCGACATCTTTGGTTTAGACTTGGCATGAGTGGAATTTGATGAGGGTTATTCTGAAATAGGTTCGTTTTTCTTATTAAACCCTAGACCACTCTTGTCTTCTGTCACTCTTCCCACTTGAAGAATTTCATCTAATGTGTCAGACCCATTATTCAGCATCTTGAGAGATTTGACCACTCTATCAAGATTTGAATTCATAGAAGTCACTTCACTTTCTAGATTAGAAATAGTTTTCAAATACTCTTTCCTTTATGCCTTCAGTTGGGTTATGAGTGCTTTCTATTTCTCCCCTTCTAGGAAAACTTCTACACTTCTGAGACACAGTTCTTTGTACGAGGCAGATAGCTCATCAAAGGTTAGTTCACCATCCCTAGAATCTTCATCAGACACATATTTATCTGTCAATGCTTTAACATACTTTACAGATTTCCCTTCAAGATCACTCTTAGAGTCCTCTTCAGACCAAGTAACAGATAGATTCTTCTTCTGTTTCTTAAGATATGTTGGACATTCAGCTCTAATGTGACCAAAACCTTCACATCCATGACATTGTATTCCCTTCCCTTGAGTGTATTTTTCTTTAGACATTTTTCTTCCAAACTCATTTGACTTAAGGATGTCAGATGAGATGTTCTTGACATTTGATCTTGGATTCCTATCCATCCTTTTTATCACTTTGTTAAACTGTCTTCCAAGCATGACTAAGGCATTATATATCATAGCGGTAGAAATGTTTAAGTCTAAGCCATGGGATTGACTAGACTTGTACAAATCAAAATAAAATCGCAACTGCACTTTATTGTTTCCAAAGGAATGGGAAAAGAGAGAATAACCCAAAAAGAGGGGGAAAGATTCAAGGTAAGGGGGTTGGTTATGCAAAGGGAAGGTATTAGCACCCTAAACATCTACGATACTCTGCATGAACCTCTTTGTAAAATCTGTATATTTGGGCTATGAAATGATGTGTAAATAAAAAAAATGGATGGTGGAGGTGAGAAAAGAAATGTATTTTTATGGTTTTTTTTTTGCACCTGCCGCGGTTGCAAACTTTTAGTGCCTATGTACCACCTTTTCGTGCAATAGGGGATCAGGGTACATGTAGTTCCTCTTTAAAAATTTTAAAATGTAAGTGTGTTGGTTAATTTTATGAGATAAGACATCATCGTCATTGTCCGTGTAGAAAACATACTTACTACCCACAATCATGAGATAGGAGAATTTGCATCATCTCCAAGTGGAGGATATGGCTTGGATTTTAAAATTAACAATGCCTCACTCAACACCCAAGTGGAAAATATCTCACTTCACTACATATTGTAGAAGTATAGTTGTCTGCATCACTACAAGGATTTACAAGAGTCTAAACTTTTGAGAAAAGTTGTTAAAGTAAAAAGCCAAAGTGGCAAAATGGCTTGAAATGAGATTGATTGACTTTTAGTCTTCTCACAAAAAATGCCAAAGTATTATTAAGTTGATAGAAGTTTATTTATGAAAATATTTTGAAAATGCATGGATATAAGTCCAAGCTTATTATAAAAGTGGTTCAAGTCTAAAAAAAACAAGAAGAGTTTTCAAAAGGAGGGAGAATATTTTTGAAATTAAAGAAGATGGGAGGAGAAGAAGAGACTATCCTAAAGCATAAGGTAAAATCTAGGGAAAGGAACCATCTAACCAACAAGAAGCCAATACTTGACATTATGAGCCAAGATAGAATTCTCATTCTTTGGATTGTGACCAAGCAAGCAAAGATACTAGACCTCTTGAGAGAACCAAACTTCAAGTGTATTAAGTCTTCACAAAAATTGCGTAGAGTAACGACTGTATATAGGTGAATTCCAGATTACAAACAAAGTGTGTAATCACAATAACCTGTTGTGCTACGGTGGTAGAACGGACTTGAGGTTTTGCGTTTGTGTTTGCAAATGTTTCGGTTTAGCAAGAGTCGCCACCGACTTTTAATTTTATCCTAAGGAAAGGTCAAAAAGCACAGGAAAGACCTTTGAGATGTTTTCTTGGGTTCGGGGAGTAGATTATAAAAAGGGAAGGTGCAAGCACCCTTTTCATCCATGGTTATCCATGGGCTCTTAGTTACTTGTTTAGATCACTTGTTTTGCTTTTCCAATTGTTTGAAATGGTGCTTTGTGTGTGGTTTTGAAATATGTTTTGAAAAGAAACCATCGCTGTGGAAACCTTTGTAATAATTCTTGTTTGAATGTATACAAAGGTGTTTTTGTCTTTTGAAAAGATGTTTCAATGTTTTGGAAGTTTGTTTTGGAAATGTTTTGAAATTGTGTTGTGAGGTGTGTTTGAAAATAGCAAGGATGTTTTTGCAAGTTTTGATCAAGTAACTAAGAGTTATCTACCCTATTTTACTCAAAGATCTTTCCTATATGTTTTTAACCCTCTTGACAGTGGTGTTTTACCATTGCATTTGGTAAACAGCCTTGTATTAGGATGTTAAACGGGACAGGCGCGGGTCATCGTATAGACCATGATAACAATTGTGTTAAGTGTTTTTGACAAATTTTTGAGGGACTTGATCATTTTTGTTTAGGCAACCAAGATAGCATCATCGAGGGACTATGATCTTTTTGTTTTTGTTTTGCCAAAGTACCCAACATGCATAACATGCCCCGTTTTTAAGGCAACAAGTGGATGTAACTCTAGGGGTACAAGTGTGCATTATGTATTGATTTTCATGCATTTTTGTCTTTGTATTAGGTCAAACTACTTGTTGATTTGGATTTTTGCATACAAACCCTAATCTCTAATCATGGCATAATTGAAAGCATAAAGTGCGAGAATTAAAAGTCTAAGCTATTACAACATGATTACGAGCTCTATTGCAAAAACACATAACATCAAAGTTGTAGAGCTTTTCAAGACGAATCCAACCATATAAACAACTTGTCTTAACTCTTAAAGACAAGAGAGAATTTCTCTGGCCCTAAAATCTAACCTAATTTTTTCAGTATGTTCATGGATCAAATTCTCTTAGCATGCTTAATATAAATGAAAATTGAGCATATGTACAGCTTCATGGCAATGAATACTACATTTCTTATTCACAAACCTAAGTATAAATGTTCCTAAATAGAGAGATAGGAAGTTGATAAAAACTTGTTTCAGCTGACTTCGTGTAGGGCAATGTGGAGCTTTTCAACAAGGCTTGAGATGTCTGGGAGCTTGCTTGAACTTCACTTGACCTTCTCCAATACCCTTCTTGCCTTGAATATGCTTGAACAAGCCTACAGAACTCAACCTGCACAAGCTTAAAATGAAAATGGCAAACCCTGTAAATGGAGTTACAGTTAGTGTTTAAGGTTTGGGATAGCTTGGATGGATGGAATGGAAGGTGTTTGAACTAGTTAGGGACAAAATGCACGAGCCAAATGAGCTATGGAAGTCAAGTTGCAGATGCTGCCCTGTTTTGCCAATGGAAGGTGATTTCTGGCTATGGGAGGTTTTAAGGCTCAAGAAATCATTTTTTTGGCTCATAGGGGTGTGAGAAAGATGGTTCAAATGTTTGCACAAGTTAGTTTTGTTTGATGTTCCAGTTCTAGTGTTTTGGATATCTTTCTTGTATTTTAAGCAAACATGAGAAGTGATGTCCAACAGGCATGTACAGGCTATCCATATGCTTGCAACCTTTGCCCTTGGCCCCTCCAATTTGTGGATTTGATTTGCTGCATCAGATATGGACCAATGCTCAAGGGATTCAGTTTTGACATAAAGCACATTTAAGCAAAAATGGAAATATTGCTTTTTCTACTTAGGGATTAATCTTGTGTGCAATGCCCTAATAACCAAAACAATGCCTTAGACTGATGGATTTTCATTTAATTATCGAGTGTGAAGTGGTTTAGAGGCCTGTAATCTAGTGCAAAGCATGCTGATTTGAATTTGCAACTTGTATGAACATGAATGTGCCATGGATGAAAAGTGAGTTTTTGCCAACTTCAAGCCTTCGATTCTCCCTAACCACAAATGAGTTTGGAGAGTTCTTGGACATTTTGGAAAGCTTGCAACATGTTATACAATCCATCTTTGAAATTCAATTTGAGATTCCAAGTGAAACTTTGTGAAAAATGGCCAAGAAGATAGGTCAAAATCCTGCCTAAACTAGGGCAAAATTTCACTAAGTTACAAGTTTCATGGTCCCTTGTTCCAAAAATCATAACTTGAGATCCAAGCTTCTTTTGAGAAAACTTTGTGAATCAAAGTTGTAGAATTTTTGGAGGAATACAACTTTCATGTTAGAAGTTTTGTTTGAATCCAATTGCATCATGGTGAAAATGTTAGGCAAAGTTAGGAAAAATTAAGAAAATTTTATGGCTTAGAAAAATTGTAAGTTATGAAATTTTTCAACTTTAAAACCCTAATTTGCAATTTTTGGTTTCTTGATGAACAAGTTTCATGTTTTGACATATCTTAATGAAAAATGACCCTTGGCACTTGATTTTGACCAAAAAGTCAAAGTTTGACTTTTCAGTGTACAATCAAATTTTGATCAGTTGACTAAAAAATTCATCTGTCAATCCAATGCAATTGAGGTCTTTTGAACTTTGTGAATAGGTCAAGATAATTCCATAGAGTCCTTGAGTCCATGGTTGAGCCTAATTTTCCATTGGCTAGGTCAAAAATCAGAAATTGCCCTTGTGCAGTCAAAACCCTAAAAAATGACCATTTTGCCCTTTTGATGATCTGATCAAATTTCTTGAGGAGTTGTGGTCCAAACTTGATCAAATGGTTCATATGAGCCTATAATGTTGATGTGGATCAAAAATTGTGAGGTTTGACTGTAAATTGGCCACATTTGACTTTTTCCCCAATACAGCTGATTTCTAGGTCAACTGTCTAATTGACTGGGTAAAAATTTGATTCAAGGCCTGAAACTTGGTATGGACAAACTTAGGAGTCCAACATGAAGTATGAAAGTCACTTTGAGCATTAGAAGTCCAAATATCCCTGTGCAAACTCAAACCCTAATTTAGGTCAACAGTGCAATGAGATGTCTTGAGCAGTGCAAAACCTAGCTTGATCTTGAGTTCAAAGAGCCTTGTGATGAGAAATGTTGATAAAATGAGAGGGAAATTTTAGGGTACAATAGCTGCCCCTGTTCAATCTTCTTGAACCTGAAGAGTTAGATTGACGAGTTTGCCTTTCGTGACTCGAAGGTAAAAGAGGATTGGACACTAGAGTGCCCGTAAATTTGCACTCGTCAAAATGTAGGTTAAGGGAATGGGCTTAAAGATGCCATTTGGAGATGGTAGTATCTTGATGGAGATGGGCTTAAAAATGCCATCCAAGATTGTTTGTTGAAAATCAGGAGAATGAACACCAAAATGGTATCCGTGTCCGGAACGTATCTGAGTTTTATCTGGAGATTGGATTTGTATGAGCAAAGGAATGGTGTCCGTGTCTAGAGCGTATCCAAGTTGTAACTGAGGTTGAGATCTGTATGAGTAGCAGAATGACTTCCGTGTCTGGAGTGTATCTGAACTGTAACTGGGATCTGAAAAGGCAACAGAATAACTTCCATGTCTTGGAGTGTATTTGTGCTTGAAGTTGATATTTGAATCTGAATGAGAAATAGAATGGCTTCCGCATCTGGAGCGTATCTAGTCTGTATCTGATTGCTGAAGTCTGAATGAGTAGTAGAATGACTGTCGTATCTGGGGTGTATCTAATCTTTGAACATTTGTTAAAGATAGCTTTTAATCTTATCCTGAAAAGGGTAAAATGTTAGCTGAAAACACAAAGTTATGTTGCATGACATGTATGATGCAATAACATGTGTTTTATCAATGTTTATGATATATGAATGTAATGTATGCGCATGTAAGCTGATTAGTTGTCTTGCTGAGGAAAATAAATCCTTGATAGCTGGAGATAATGAAATCTTTGACTGCTGCCGGGGAAAATAAGCCCTTGACTGCTGCTGGAGATTCAAAACCTTTGATTGCTGAGACTGAGAAATCCTTTGGACTACTGCTGATGATTGAAAATCCTTGGTGACTCGTGGGGATTAACAAGAGCTTTGACAACTTCTGCGGGGAAATTAGAATCTTTCATAACTTTCCTGGGAAATAAGGAAAACTCTGATGATCTCTACTGGGGAATTAAAACCTGGGAGGCTTCAACAGGAGAAATGAGAACAAGAATCTTCGTTCTGCTGGGAAATAACTCTGTGGGGAGAATTCTTATTCCGTCAAAGAATTCTAAAGAGCTTGGGTTATATGCCAATCTACTGGGGTTTTAAGAATGCTTAGGGATAAAAAGTTAAGTGTTATCTGATTGATTCTCAGGTTTTAAGATAACTTGCTGGGGAATTTGGAGAAATCGGATGATCTCCACTATGGTTTAAAGGTTGAAGTTTTGGACTCCGTTGGGGAAGAAAGCTTCATCTTCACTGGGGATTTGTAGTTCAAAGTTTTCTGGCTCCGCTGGGGATATGGAGTTTGGAAACTTAGTTCGGATGGCGATATGTATTTAACTCCGCTGGGGATCTTGAACCTTAACTCCGCTGGGGATATGTATTAGATCTGAATGACATATTGCAGAGGATTTCTTCTGGAATAGCCTAAAGACATTTTCCTATACTTTCAACCTATCAGTAATTATCCCTTCTCATTTCGTTTTATTTGTAAGCAGTGATTATATTCAAATGCATATGCTCATTTAACAAATCATTGGACGTTTTCAAATAAAACACAAGTGTAAAAAGAAAGAAAAAGGCAAGCAAATTTCTGCACTTTGAAGTATCTTTGTATTAACTTTGTGTAAGTATTTTGTACAAAGGAGACAGACATCCTAGTAAGAGAATGTTGTCATAAAATGAGAAAAATTTATACAAAGAAAGATTGCTATGTGTAACAATTCCATGGGGTTCCCATTCTGCTATAGCTTTCACAATTCTGAGTATTTTGTCCATTCGTTGCCTCGTCCGTAGATGATTGGATTGATCAGAAGCCCGGAGCTTGTCTGTGAAGAGATTATCCTTAAAGTGATCCGACGAGACATAGTCATACGCTTTAATTCCCTAACTTTTGCCTGGACCGCCCTTTCGGGTTTTCGGTCCACCGGGAAACCCTTTTTTGCCTAATTCGCCCTTTCGGGTTTTCAACTTGCCGGGTGTACAATTTTTTTTTTATTTATCCCTAATTTTTTCCTGAACCGCCCTTTCGGATTTTCGATTCACCGGGATGCCCATTTTTGCCCAAGTCGCCCTTTCGGGTTTTCGACTTGTCGGTTGTTTATGCGTAGTATCTTTTGACTATGTCTGTGTTCGTAGGGTGTGGTTGGTCATCGCCGTCCATGGTGGTCAGAATCATTGCCCCGCCAGAAAAGATGTTTTTATCACAAATGGTCCTTCGTAAGTAGGAGTCCATTTGCCCCTGGGATCACTTTGCGGCAAGATGATCCGCTTGATTACAAGATCCCCGACTTGATATACTTGTCTTTTTACTTTCTTGTTGAAGGCCTTGATCATACGCTTTTGATACGCCTGACCATGGCAAACAGAAGTAAGTCGTTTCTCATCAATCAAGTTAAGTTGATCAAGCCGGGTCTGAATCTAATCGTCTTCACTCAAACCAGCATCCTTCATGATTCTCAAGGAGGGAATCTGAACCTCGACGGATAAAACAGCTTCCATGCCGTATACCAAAGAAAAGGGGGTTGCCCCGGTTGACGTGCGTGTCGTGGTACGGTATCCGTGCAGAGCAAACGGTAACATCTCATGCCAGTCTTTGTAGGCGACTGTCATCTTTTGAATGATCTTCTTGATATTTTTGTTCGCAGCTTCAACAGCACCGTTCATCTTTGGCCGATAGGGAGATGAATTATGATGTTGAATCTTGAACTGCTCGCACAGAGCGGTGATCACTGTGTTATTCAGGTTTGTACCGTTGTCCGTGATGATCCTGTCGGGGATACCATACCGGTATATGAGGTTCTGCTTAATGAAGCGGGCAACCACATTCTTTGTAACGGAGGCGAAGGAAGCCGTTTCAACCCACTTGGTAAAATAATCAATAGCCACCAGGATGAAGCGATGTCCATTGGATGTCGTAGGCTTGATCTCTCCAATCATGTTGATTCCCCACATCGCGAATGGCCAAGGAGCTGTTAGAACGTTGAGAGGAACTAGAGGAATATGTACCTTGTCAGCATAGACTTGGAATTTGTGACAAGTACGGGAATATTGATGACAGTCAGCTTCCATGTTAGACCAGTAGTAGCCTGCCCTTAGAATCTTCTTAGACATCGTATGTCCGCTCAAGTGGGTGCCAAATGTGCCGCTATGTATTTCAGTCATGATCAACCTAGCTTCAACTTTGTCCACACAACAAAGTAGAACACAATCATGGCTGCGCTTATATAGGATACCATTGCTCAGGAAGAACTTGGCAGCAAATCTCCTTAAGAACTTTTTGTCGTTGACTGAAGCTCCTTCAGGGTATTCTCGAGTCTTGAGATACCTTTTGATTTCATGAAACTAGGGTTGTTCCACTACTTCTTAGGTTTTAATCTCATGACAGTGCACAGGTTCGTCCATTCGCTCGATGGTGATTTGGGGAGCCTCATTATCCAAGTTGAGTTTAAATATGGAAGACATTGTAGCCAGAGCATCTGCTAGCTGATTTTCTTCTCGCGGGAAGTGCTTAAAGGTAATCTGCTCGAAATAAGGCAACAATGTCAGGACATGTTCTTTGTATAGGATAAGATTAGGATGTTTAGTATCCCACTCTCCTTTAATTTGACTGATAACCAACGCTGAGTCCCTGAATACAACCAAAGATTTGATTCCCAAGTCAATAGCAGCCTCGAGACTAAAGATACAAGCTTCATACTCGGCCATGTTGTTGGTGCAACTGAAGAAGAGTCTAGCAGTGAAAGGTGTATGGCAACCTTCTGGAGAGATAAGTACCGCGCTGATACCGTTTCCAAGTGCATTTGAAGCACCATTAAAGTACAGGGTCCATCGGGATCCTTGTTCAGGTCTGTCATACGGTATGTTGCCTTCAATGTTGTCCAATGTCATAATGTCCTCATCAGGGAAGAAGAACCTCATAGATTGATAATCTTCGACGGCTTGATGATCTAGATGGTCGGCTAGTACACTCCCCTTTATAGCTTTTTGGGTTGTGTACTGGATATTATACTCAGTCAGGATCATCTGCCATCTAGAGATTCTTCTGGATAAAGCAGGCTTCTCAAAGATGTACTTGATCAGATCCATTTTGGAAATCAGCAAAGTGGTATGTGTCAACATATACTGCCTTAGCCGGCGAGCAGCCCATACCAAAGTGCAGTAAGTTTTCTCGAGCAGTGAGTAGCGATTCTCACAGTCGGTAAACTTTTTGGTAAGGTAATAAATGGCATGCTTTTTTCGGCCTGACTCGTCATGTTGGCCCAGTACGCACCCCATTGAATCATCCAAAACGGTCAGATACATGATTAAAGGCCTTCCTTCGATGGGTGGCATCAAGATAGGAGGTTCCAGCAAATACTCCTTAATTTTATCGAAAGCAACTTGACAATCATCATTCCATTCCACCACCTGATCTTTCTTCAACAGCTTGAAGATTGGCTCACATGTAGATGTTAGGTGAGAGATGAACCTTGCAATGTAGTTTAAGCGTCCTAAGAAACCTCTAACCTCCTTTTCAGTGCGGGGGGCAGGAATTTCTTGTATAGCTTTGACTTTGGCAGGATCAACTTCGATGCCTTTGTTACTGACGATAAATCCCAAAAGTTTACCGGACCTAACTCCGAAAGTGCACTTGCTAGGGTTCAGCCTGAGCTTGTACTCCTTCAATCTGATGAACAGCTTTTGCAGATGGTCGAGGTGTTCTTCTTCTGTTTGTGAACGGGCTATCATGTCATCTACGTAGACTTCGATCTCATGGTGTATCATGTCATGAAACAAAGCTACCATGGCTCGCTGATAGGTTGCCCCGGCATTCTTCAGTCCGAATGGCATCACTTTATAGCAGAAGGTACCCCACTGCATAACAAAAGTAGTCTTCTCCATGTCTTTGGGGGCCATTTTGATCTGGTTGTATCCCAAAAATCCGTCCATGAAAGAGAATACCTTGTGTTGATTTGTGTTGTCAACCAAGATGTCAATGTGTGGTAGTGGAAAATCATCTTTAGGGATAGCCCTGTTTAAGTCTCTGTAGTCCACACACATTCTGACTTTGCCGTCCTTCTTAGGCACGGGCACAATGTTAGCAACCCATTGTGGATAGGAAGTAACAGCCAGAAAGCCAGCATTGAACTGTTTCATCACCTCAGCTTTGATCTTTTCGGATATGTCGGGCCTCATTCGGCGGACTTTCTGTTTGATTGGTGGACAGTTTTCTCTTGTAGGGAGACGGTGAACCACAATATATGTATCCAGTCCCGACATATCTTCATAGGACTAGGCGAAGATTTCAACAAACTCATTCAACAGCTGAACTAAGCGCTCTTTGACACTTGGCTCCAGGTTGGCACCCACTTTAACCTCTTTCATGTCTTCCTCTGTTCCCAAATTGATAGTCTCTAACAACTCTTCGTGGGGCAGAATAGCCCTTTCTTCTTGTTGCAAAAGTCTAGCCAACTCTCCAGGCATTTCACAGTCTTCATCACCTTCGTACTCGGCATGATTGACCAAATCTTCAGAGTCACTGAAGGGCAAAGCAGAATGGTCACCCATGGAATCCGGAGTGGATGGGTACCTGCATTTTGTGAGTGTGGGTGTGTGTAAGGGATAGCCATCCTTAAACAAAATAAAATGTAAAAGGAAAGAAAATGAACACAAAAGTTTATAGATGAAAACGTCCACGATTCATTAAAAATGGCATATGAAAAATCAAAACCCTTACAAATGGACCTATGTACCCCGAGAAAGGCACAAGGCAAAAGAGTGTACGAATTGTTTAAAAGTTATTACAGACCAACATAAATGTTTCAAAAGATAAATTACTAATTGATGAAAGTAATGGGAACGACGTCTTTCACCTCCCAGTTGTTCAGTCCCCCTTCAATGGTTGGAAAGATCCAATCTTCAAAATTTCCTTCTTCATCATCATCTTCTAAGGCATGAACTCCTTGGTGAGTGATCTTTAAGGGCGGTCCTCCATCCAGGGAGCGACACACAGCTTTCTAACTAGCAGTAGTGAAACCCAATCTGAACTTGTTTGTCTTGTGAGGAAAATCTGGCAGTTGACCCCACATTGTACTTCCTCCCTCCTTGATTACAACCTCTGCATCTTTAAGGGATGACATCCGGGACATAAGCTTGGTAATGATGGGCGCATCAGTCATTGTCTTGGCTACCGCAACCTCAGGAGAAACCTCTTCAAAGTGTTGGAAAGGTGTTTCTATGAATTCACCATCTAACTCCACGTAGTGGAAAGAGTTAAGGTGGCTTATCATATACTCTTCCTCACCATGAACTGTTATGATCTTACCCTGGACTGGATATTTTAGCATTTGGTGTAGAGAAGAAGTGACTTCCTCAGCGTTGTGGATCCATGGCCTTCCCAACAAACATGAATATGAAGGACGGATGTCCATCACATAAAAAGTAGAGTTGAAAATTTCCGTTCCCACCTTAATTGGAATGTCCACTTCTCCATGAACCATCCACTTAGAACCGTCGAAGGCTCTAAAAATGATATTACTGGGCTTTAGGGTCAAACCTTCAATGTCTAGCCTGTCCAATGCTTTCTTTGGTAGAACATTTAAAGATGAACTGGTATCAACCAGAACATGAGCAAGTGTGGTCCCTCTGCATTCTACCGAGACATGCAGCACATCATTATGCTTTCTTGCCTTAGGGGTTAGATCGGCGTCAGAAAAGCCAAGACCATTATCGGCTGTAAGGCTAGCTACGCACTCTTGAAACTGGTCCGCAGATGTTTCTTGAGGCATGTGTGTCGTCTTCAGAAATTTGATCAAGGATTTGGCATGAGCCTCAGAGCAAAGTAATAGAGCCAGCATAGAAATTTTTGAAGGGGTTTGCCCCAGCTGCTCTACGACATCATAGTCGCTCTTCTTAATTATCTTTAAGATTTCCTCCATTTCCTTTTGGGTGGTCTCGGGGATAACCAAAGTCTGAGCCCTCGTCCTGACAGGCATTTCTTTGATTCCCTTACCTTTATCAGCAATAACAGCAGAGGGTACAACTTCGGGAGTAACAATTTCTTCAATTACTGGACTTTGCACAGGTATCTTGACAGGCACAGAAGCACTTGAGGGTCCGAAAACTGCCAGTGGGGGAGCAATCTCCGGAGAGAAGATTCTTCCGCTGCGAGTGATCTTACTCGTTCCCGCAATATTTCCTACATCAGGAGTTTCTTCATCGGAATCCTCTTGGACTGATTCGATCTGCTTGACACCATGGTAGAAGATCTCTCCTCCATAATTCCATGGTATCGTCTTGTTGGACTTATATGGGATAGGCCCCGGCATGGTAATCTCCAGCGGTACAAACTTTGGATCAGGCGTAATCTTAACAGGCCTTTTGCAGGTCTTGGAAAGATTGTCGAAAATGGTGATTATAGCAACATCATTGATTGGAATAACAGGAGTAACATGAGTGATAGTAACAACAGGATTTTTCTGAAAGAGTATTTCTTGAGTATCCATCAGGCGTTGGATGCCTGATTTCAACAGCGGACTGTCGGATCGCAAGGTTGAACAAAAGTAGCAATCTTTTTCACAGCCTCGGAAAATCTCGGCCTTCAAAAGATTCGTCTTAATCATTGGCAATGGAGTCATTAAGTCATCAACAGCGGTAACATGAAGATCTTCCACAATAGCATGGACATTATGACCATGTTTTGGCATAGGAGCGAATATCACATTAGGTTTTTCAGGAGCATAAAACTCTACCTCCTTGGCATTTATCAAATCTTGGATCTTGTTTTTAAGGGCCCAACAGTTGTTGGTGTCATTCCCTACACTGTCCGAATGGTATGCACATTTTGCATTGGAATGATAATAGGGAGAATAGGTATTTGGGTTTTTCGGCACTTCTTTCAAGTTGGTAAGGTTCAACTTTAACAGATGAGGTAGAACCTGAGCCGGTGTCATATTGATTCGGGTGAATTGTCGTTGTGGCCTTTCTACCCTTTGCTGGTTAGCTCTAGGTTGACTTCTTCGTGGTTGATCGGCTGAGGAGTTCTGGATCATCACAGCCTCCACCGTTGGTCGGCGCTCTATTCTCCCTTGATTTCTCTGGGTGTGAACAGCGGAAACTTCCTTCTTGGATGGGAAGGTCTTCTTGATAGCAGTGGGAGCGGAGGTATCCTTCTGAATCTTACCACTCTTAATGCCAGCTTCGACCCTTTCACCGGTCAGAATTAATTCGGTGAACCCTGCAGATAAGCTACCGATCACAAGATTGAAGAATGGACCTGACAGGGTCCCCAAAAACATGTCAACTAACTCTCTATCCGACAATGGTGGCTGCACCCTTCGAGCAATATCTCGCCACTTTTGGGCATACTCCTTAAATCCTTCATTAGAGGCCATACCCATTTTCTGTAGTTGAGTACGAGTGGGCGCTAAATCTGCGTTATATTGGTATTGTCGGTAGAAAGCAGCAGCTAAATCTTCCCAATTATGAACATTAGATCTCTCAAGTTGATAGAACCAGTCCAATTGCGTACCTGATAAACTATCTTGAAAAAAGTGGACCCACAGATCCTTATCAGAAGAGTGGGGTTGGATCTTTCTGACGTAGGACCGCAGATGCATCTTCGGACAGGACAAACTGTCGTATTTAGCAAATGTAGGTACTTTGAACTTGGGAGGAATGACGATCCCAGCAACCAACCCTAGTTCTTCGAAATCTAGCCCAGGTACCCTTTGCACCTCCATGGATGCTAGTCGGTCTTCCAGATTTTTATACTTATCGTCCGCCGGAGGGTACTGCTGTTCGGAGTAATCTTCATCCTCTTTCTCTTCTTCTTCTTCAGCTTCAGACTCAGAGGGCATTGCAACTCCCTTTCCTTTACCAACCCCTTCGTCAGACGTCGAGGGGAATTCTAGAACTCTCCTAGCCTGGTTCTCAAATCTTCTTCACATAGTGGCCACACCAATTCTATTCTTTTTATTCTTTTCCGGTTCCTTCTCTTCCTCTAACAGTGTTTTAAGATCCTCTTGACCCTTTGCCAAGGTTATGAGGAGTTGTTGGAATTGCGAATTTTGTGCTTGCAGATCTTTAACCGTCTGCTCTATATCCATCTTGCTGAAATAAACAGTAGAAAGATAAGGAAACCTGGTGTGAGGACCTGTTTATGCATATGATGAATGATATGTTATTCATGTAATGCATTCAAGGATTCAGAAATTCAAATTTGTTGCAAACAAAACGAACTCACGTCATTTTAATAAGAATAAATTTGTTAGTACATAAATTCCCCATGGGCGAAATATTACAAAATTCTTAATGTAAAAAGACATTGTGCATCCTCTTTGGCGCGATGTAAGTGTTAAGAGTCTCCTCTTTATGAAGTCGGCGGGTAAGTTCTAAAACCTTCTTCTCACTGGCGTAGAAGCTGGCTTCAAAAGTATTATGTTCTTCCTTGAGTTGTATCTAACTCCTTTGCAATTCTTCCAATGATGTTGGCATGTCTGGATGTAGGAGGGTGTATGGAACCTCTCCTTCCATAACAGGCTCTTTGATCATAGGCAGGATGTGGGGGTAAGGCATCATAAGACTCTGGGCGCGGGTTCGTACCCACTTGAGGTAAGGCTCAAGGGGGATGGAATTCTTATACCCCAGTGTCTTACTATCCACTTTGTTGGGCATCCTCCAAGCTCGGATAAACCTTTGTCGAAGTCCTTGAGTGTCGTTGTCAAAGTCAAAAACTAAGTCAGGAATCAGCATGTCATGAGGGCCATCTCTTCGGGCATACCAAAATTGCCTCAGAGCTAAACAGGGATTGTAGGTAATGCCTCCCCTAATGCCAAGTAATGGTACATTAGGGAATTCTCCGCAACGATCAATGATGATGACATTTTCTCTGGACCGAGAACACCAATTAAACATCAGAATATGTAAGAGTCATCAATCGTTGTGACCACCTTAAACCCTGCTCATTCTTCAAAACTGTTTGGGGAAGGTGAGAAATAAACCACCTTGCTAGAAGAGGAGTACATCACATGAGAACACCTCTTTTCCTCATTGTTCGTGTGTGAAATAAGTGTAGGATGTCCCCAAGCAATGTAGGTACAGGTTTCTGAGACATGAAAATCTTGACAGCATTCACATCTATAAGCTGATCAGGGTTTGGGAACAAGACCAACCCATAGATGAGAAGTGCTACAATCTCCTCAAAAGCTTGCAGATCTAGAGAATTCCAGCAGTCTTGTGCCTTCTCAAACAGAAACTTTGCCAAGAAACCCTTGACTCCACTTCTAGTTTCCCAATGACCTTTGATATCAGGTGGTTGCAAGTGTAATGCTTGAGCAACATCTTCAGGCTTTGGTTATCTTTCCGTACCGTTGTAGGGTAGTTGATGGAGAATAGGAATCCTCAGAAGTTGAGAAAATTCCTCCAAAGTAGGTACTAGTTGGTAATCAGGGAATGTGAAACAGTGGTGTAGGGGGTCAAAGAACTGGAAGAGGACTTTCACCATGTCTTCTTCAATGTTGGAGTTGATCAAGTTGAGAAGTCTACCGTGTCTTTCACTGAAGAGAGAATTCTCTGGAATCTTGGAAGTGAGCTACTTGAGTTGAGGAGGGGTCCTCACAAGGTTGACCTGAATTGTTTTCCTACGAAGATATTCCATGACCTACAAAACAAGAACAAAGATGAAGATCCACACCCTTGAAATGGTTAGTAGATGGACATGATGCTTTATGATGTTCATGATGTATGCACAAGTATATGTACAAACAAATCATACAAGATCCTAGTTTCAGGCTTGCATGGAGCTTCAATGGTAAGTACCCTCTTGAAGTTAGTTGGCTCAACCTGTCTTATAAATAGTAACCGGGTTCTAAGGAGCTCAATATCATTGGATTATTTTGTGTTCATTGTCTCAGTTTAGCCACTTAACTGGCGACCGAAATATTTCAAGAAAACAACCCTCAATGAGTGTAGTATCGAGTATCTACCAACTTCGGACTGCACCTAAGTCGGTCAACTCATTACCCCTAAAAAAGGCCTAGATGGTCAAGTAAGGTTCTAAGAGTTCATTAGTGCTTCATGACATCACTCAGCGGCCCTGTATTCTCTTTGATTGACTCAAAGGATACCGGTACTCATAAATATGTCGCACTAATATAGCTATTGCTTCAACCATGTCAGTATACCCCACACAGTTTCCACAACGTATTGCTATTTAACTATGAATGTTTCCCAAAAATTCGGGTGGAGGATTCAAACCCAAACAAGAGAACCAAATGTAAAGCAATCAAAGCAAACAAGATAAACATGCAAAGGTTATCTAAACCCTAAGGTTACTCAACTTCTAAAGTTCTCCCCAGCAGAGTCGCCAGTTATGTGATACGATGGTAGAACTGACTTGAGGTTTTGCGTTTGTGTTCGCAAATTTTTCGGTTTAGCAAGAGTCGCCACTGACTATTTATTTTATCCTAAGGAAAGGTCAAAAAGCACAGGAAAGACCTTTGAGATGTTTTCTTGGGTTCGGGGAGTAGATTATGAAAAGGGAAGGTGCAAGCACCCTTTTCATCCATGGTTATCCATGGGCTCTTAGTTACTTGTTTAGATCACTTGCTTTGCTTTTCCAATTGTTTGAAATGGTGCTTTGTGTGTGGTTTTGAAAGATGTTTTGAAAAGAAACCATCGTTGTGGCAACCTTTGTAATGATTCTTGTTTGAATGTATACAAAGGTGTTTTTGTCTTTTGAAAAGATGTTTCAATGTTTTGGAAGTTTGTTTTGGAAATGTTTTGAAATTGTGTTGTGAGGTGTGTTTGAAAATAGCAAGGATGTTTTTGCAAGTTTTGATCAAGTAACTAAGAGTTATCTACCCTATTTTACTCAAAGATCTTTCCTATATGTTTTTAACCCTCTTGACAGTGTTGTTTTACCATTGCATTTGGTAAACAACCTTGTATTAGGATGTTAAACGGGACAGGCGCGGGTCATCTTATAGACCATGATAGCAATTGTGTTAAGTATTTTTGGCAAATTTTTGAGGGACTTGATCATTTTTGTTTAGGCAACCAAGATAGCATCATCGAGAGACTATGATCTTTTTGTTTTTGTTTTGCCAAAGTACCCAACATGCATAACATGGCCCATTTTTAAGGCAACAAGTGGATGTAACCCTAGGGGTACAAGTGTACATTGTGTATTGATTTTCATGCATTTTTGTCTTTGTATTAGGTCAAACTACTTGTTGATTTGGATTTTTGCATACAAACCCTAATCTCTAATCATGGCATAATTGAAAGCATAAAGTGCGAGAATTAAAAGTCTAAGCTATTACAACATGATTATGGGGACGGGGGTACAATCTTTGAATGGGGGTGTATTTGACAAGAAATAAAAACCCTAGTTTTACTATTACATCTAAATTGAATAATGACATAAATAATAAATGGACAATATTTAAATAAACCAGATAAATAAATATACAAAGTATTATGAATATGCAAAAAAGTTTATATTTATTTTTCATGTATGTAAAAATATTTAATACAACAAAGGAAGAAATAAAATAAAAGAAATTAATATTTTTTATTAAGGGTAAACCCTAATTTTTCTTTAAGAAAATAAATATGTTAATTATATTATTTATATACAATAAAATAAAATAATGTATATATAAAAAAAATTAAATATATTTATAAAAATGTATTATTTTAAGTATAAATAATAATAAGAAAAAAGTATATTTTTCATATTTTTATTCTCAAGTATGTATTAAATAAAATAAAAGTATGTATATGTAATATTAAATATATTAAACATGTATAAAAAAATGAAATAAAATATATAAAAAAATAAAAATATATTTAGTATAATACATTATTTAAATAAAAATAAAAATATAAGAGTATGATTTTTAATATTTTATTTCTAAGTTTTCATTAAAATAAAATAAAGATATATGTTCATTAAATTACTTTTATATTTAGAAAAATAAAAATAAAATACAAAATAAATGTGAAAATTTATAAAAATATTTTTTGAGTATTTTTTATATTTGGGAATAATAAAATAAAATCAGAAATGAAAATAAAAATGCAAAAATATAAAATATCAAAAAATTGGGCCAGGGGGCAAAAAGTAAAAGGGGGGTGTCAAAAGTGAAAGGACCAAAGTCCAGCCCAAGCCACTTCATCTTCAACCTCTGACTTTCAAAAACGCGTGCGCCCTGTACAATTGCCAGATCCTGTATACGAGCTCTATTGCAAAAACACATAACATAAAAGTTGTAGGGCTTTTCAAGACGAATCCAACCATATAAACAACTTGTCTTAACTCTCAAAGACCATAGAGAATTTCCCTGGCCCTAAAATATAACCTAATTTTTTCAGTATGTTCATGGATCAAATTCTCTTAGCATGCTTAATATAAATGAAAACTGAGCATATGTACAGCTTCATGGCAATGAATACTACATTTCTTATTCACAAACCTAAGTCTAAATGTTCCTAAATAGAGAGATAGGAAGTTGATAAAAACCTGTTTCAGCTGACTTCGTGTAGGGCAATGTGGAGCTTTTCAACAAGTCTTGAGATGTCTGGGAGCTTGCTTGAACTTCACTTGACCTTCTCCAATACCCTGCTTGCCTTGAATATGCTTGAACAAGCCTACAGAACTCAACCTGCACAAGCTCAAAATGAAAATGGCAAACCCTGTAAATGGAGTTACAGTTGGTGTTTAAGGTTTGGGATAGCTTGGATGGATGGAATGGAAGGTGTTTGAACCAGTTTGGGACAAAACGCACGAGCCAAATGAGCTATGGAATTCAAGTTGCAGATACTGCCCTATTTTGCCAATGGAAGGTGATTTCTGGCTATGGGAGGTTTTAAGGCTCAAGAAATCGTGTTTTTGGCTCAGAGGGGTGTGAGAAAGATAGTTCAAATGTTTGCACAAGTTAGTTTTGGTTGATGTTCCAGTTCTAGTGTTTTGGATATCTTTCTTGTATTTTAAGCAAACATGAGAAGTGATGTCCAACAGGCCTGTACAGGCTATCCATATGCTTGCAACCTTTGCCCTTGACCCCTCCCATTTGTGGATTTGATTTGCTGCATCAGATATGGACCAATGCTCAAGGGATTCAGTTTTGACATAAAGCACATTTAAGCAAAAATGGAAATATTGCTTTTTCTACTTAGGGATTAATCTTGTGTGCAATGCCCTAATAACCAAAACAATGCCTTAGACTGATGGATTTGAATTTAATTATTGAGTGTTAAGTGGTTTAGAGGGATGTAATCTAGTGTAAAGCATGCTGATTTGAATTTGCAACTTGTATGAACATGAACATGCCATGGATGAAAAGTGAATTTTTGCCAACTTCAAGCCTTCGATTCTCCCTAACCACAAATGAGTTTGGAGAGTTCTTGGACATTTTGGAAATATTCCAACATGATATAGAATCCATCTTTGAAATGAAATTTGAGATTCCAAGTGGAACTTTGTGAAAAATGGCCAAGAAGATAGGTCAAAATCCTGCCTAAACTAGGGCAAAATTTCACTAAGTTACAAGTTTCATGGTCCCTTGTTCCAAAAATCATAACTTGAGATCCAAGCTTCTTTTGAGAAAACTTTGTGAATCAAAGTTGTAGACTTTGTGGAGGAATACAACTTTCATGTTGGAAGTTTTGTTTGAATCCAAATGCATCATGGTGAAAATGTTAGGAAAAGTTAGGAAAAATTAAGAAAATTTTATAACTTAGAAAAATTCTAAGTTATGAAATTTTTCAACTTTAAAACCCTAATTTGAAATTTTGGGTTTCTTGATGAAAAAGTTTCATGTTTTGACATATCTTGATGAAAAATGACCCTTGGCACTTGATTTTGACCAAAAAGTCAAAGTTTGACTTTTCCGTGTACAGTCAAATTTTGATCAGTTGACTGAAAAATTCATTTGTCAATCCAATGCAATTGAGGTCTTTTGAACTTTGTGAATAGGTCAAGATGATTCCATAGAGTCCTTGAGTCCATGTTTGAGCCTAATTTTCCATTGGCTAGGTCAAAAATCAGAAATTGCCCTTGTGCAGTCAAAATCCTAAAAAATGGCCATTTTGCCCTTTTGATGATCTGATCAAATTTCTTGAGGAGTTGTGGTCCAAACTTGATCAAATGGTTCATATGAGCCTATAATGTTGATGTGGATCAAAAATTGTGAGGTTTGACTGTAAATTGGCCACAGTTGACTTTTTCCTCAATACAGTTGATTTCTAGGTCAACTGTCCAATTGACTGGGTAAAAATTTGATTCAAGGCCTGAAACTTGGTATGGACAAACTTAGGAGTCCAACATGAAGTATGAAAGTAACTTTGAGCATTAGAAGTCCAAAGATCCATGTGCAAACTCAAACCCTAATTTAGGTCAACAGTGCAAGGAGATGTTTTGAGCAGTGCAAAACCTAGCTTGATCTTGAGTTCAAAGAGCCTTGTGATCAGAAATGTTGATAAAATGAGAGGGAAAATTTTAGGGTACAACACCTGCACACAAAACAAACAAACAACCCAATGTCTTGAGGTAAACCTCAAGAGCTCCAGACAAAATAATTAGATAAGGTCACAAGGTCTCCAATCATAGGCCAAGGTTTCTAATCCTAAGTCCAAGAAGTCCAATGCTCCATAATGCCAAGGATAGTAACCAAATAGTCCAATTATAATTAAGGATTTTATGGTTCATATTGATTATTAAGTATCTTAAGGAAAGAAAAGAAAATCTCAAGTGATAAAAATAAAAATGACAAGAAAGTAAATGCTCAAATGAGCAAAGATGAAAATGGCATGAAATGTAAATGCTAAAAGTAAATAGTGCATAAATATAAAAGGGGCATATAATAAAAATACAGGATAAAGTTAATTATTAGTGATTAGTGGTTAGTTGGATGATCATCTTGAAACTTGCATTTGGAACTCATTAGAGGATTTGTAGAACCAAAGCCTCCACACAACAAGTTGGATTTGCTTTTTGTCAAGTATATCATCCATTTGGAATCCTCATAAGTACCATTTAATGATCAACGATGTTTAAGTGATCCGCGTTGACCAAAGGTGTTGTAGATTCATTAGAGGATTGGTAGAACCAAAGTCTCCACACAATGAATCTCAAGGTTATTGGATCAAAGAGATCAAATTAACATACTTGGGCTTGTAAATATAAGTTTGGGCCACGAATGATCATTTATTTGAATCGGGACAAAATTTAACGTTATATTAAGCAATCCTAAATGGACTTATATAGAAGTCGCACCTATTTTGAGGCCGGTCAATAGCAATCTATGCACCATTTTTTTTAGACATGATATAGAGATCATGCTCCAATAACACTTAGTGTAATAGAAAGGGATGAGATGAAGAGTGGTGGGAGAGAATGTACAAACCACTTTTGAATTAACTTTAATCAAACTATTATTAACATCATTCATCCTTTTTTGTGGAGTTAGACTCAACACCATGGATCCAATGATATTAATAAAGTTCATGATCAAAAACTTAACCCAAGATAAGCCAAAAAATAGTCACAAAATAATATTGTATTTTAATATATATACAAAAAAATGGTTTTAAAAATGTTTTAAAATAGAAATAAAAGAGAAAAATATCAACTATATTCGAATTAATCAAGAAATAAAAAGTAAGACCTTAGAAAAATTAGAAAAGGACTCAAATGATTTTACAAATTTTTTGGTAATTTTTTAAAATCAGAAACTATTTTTAAAAATTAAAAGAAATGAGTAAAATAAACCAAAAATGATAAAAAATAATAAAGTAAGAAACAAAAATAAAATAAGGTCACCAATATTTGTTAGAATATCATTGAATCATTCCATAATTTTTTCAGAATTTAAAAATACATAAAAGTATTTTTAAACATTTAAAACAATTCAAATAAAGTGAAAATTTATAAAAAATACCAAAACACAAAATTAAATTGTGAAAATATAAAAATCAGAAAGAGAATAATCAAAAATATTTTTCTTAATTTTTTCATATTTTTTGGACTTAAAATGAATTTTCTATGATTTTTTGAAGTTTAAAACAATTAAATATAAAAATCATAAAAAGAAAATAAAAACCAAAAAAATATGGGCCATCTGATCAATGTAAAAACGTGTTAGTAAACAGATCAAGTGGACCTGGCGCGTTGTGCATGTTATGGACTTTAGTGAATAATGCATAGGATCATTAATTAAATCAGATTTTTGAAAAACACAGATGGTGCGCCTTCATTGGTTGGAAGATGACACGTTGGTCATCTTCAATCTCCAGCCAGTCCCAAAACACGGTTGCTCAATCTGTCAAATTAGAGCACATGACCTATGTCATTCGCTTCGTCTCTTCAAGACAAAACATCCACACCTTCGCGATAAATTTATATAAAATTTAGCTCAAGCAATTTGGAAGGAAAGTTTTGAAAAGGGATTTGAAATTTCATGGTCAAAACGTGTTTCCAGTAAAAAGCAAGTGTTGAAACTAGAACCTGGGCAATGAGAGCATCACGATGATATCAAAGTTTTGAAGAATTCATGGAGGAATCTACCTATTGAAGTTGAGTTGCAGAGCTCTGAAACTGGACTTCTATGGAGCAATATAGAGCATGATTCTTGAATGTAATTATATGGTTAGCTTCTGGGAAGATCAAGGAATGTGAATTGATAGAAAAAATGGATTGAAAAAGGCTTGAGAATAGATTTCGAAGTTGCTGAATATTAAGTTATGGAACAAGTTTGGCAGGGTGATTCTGGCTATCCAAGCTTGAGGAAATGAATGGGGGATGACCCTCTATTTATAGGGAATCAAATGGAATGTCCAAGCGTGTGAAATGATGAAGTTTGGAGGGAAATCATGTGAAGTCACAAACAAGAAAAGTGTGACTTCTAATTTGATTAAAACTCATCCAAAATGCGCGCTTTGTTGTGATAATCCATTCTGGAAGTTCACTAAACATGTTTAGAGGCAAAAACGCGTGGAAAACTTGTGATTAGAAGCCAAAACAAAGATTTCAAAATCTGACTTGTGATGAAACTTCAATTCCAAGTTACCAACTTCAAAATCATGGCATTCTCAGCTCAAGGGGTCTTAGGGCATGATTCTTGATGCTTTAGAAAGATGAGGTTACAAGCTTTACAATGGAAAAATAATGGAATCAAATGGATACTTGAGCTGAAAGTTATGTTGAGTTAAAGTTGGAGAAAAAGGGTTGACTTTCCATACTTAGAAATATTTCAAATTTTTCTTCAAAAGTGACCTATAATGTCTTGCACCCAAACATGGCCTTCCACTTGGATTTTTCTCTTGACCAAAAAAGATGGCATGAAATGACATTTTGGGACTCGAACCATTCAAAATCTCCAAAAATTGAGAGAGTTATGAATTGTTGAAGTTGGCAAAAAATCATAAAATGATTAATAATATTTTGTATCCTTAATGCAACTTCTTTCCATTTTCTCACTTTGTACATAAAATAAGGCATAAATTTCACATCCTCAAGATCATTATGGAAAAACAACGGCCTCAAGATGATAAAAATTGACCAAGTTATGATCATTTGAAGTCACACATGGAAAATTAGGGGATTCATCTGGAGGATTTGTAATATTTCTTCTTCATCAAGTTTCTTCCACATGAAAACTCCTTGGAACTTTTGAAGTGATTTGTTGATAACCCTTGGAATAGAAGGATTTCTTTGGAATCACTCCAAAATACCAAAATATGAGCAAGATATACTTCCTTGAAGTTCAAAACCCTAGCTCCTAGATCAAGAAAAATGCCTTGAGGAACTTTTACAATTTTGAACAAACTTCTTGTACCAACTGTAGCGGTAGAAAAGTTTAATACTAAGCCATTGGATTTACTATACTTATACAGATCAAAATAAAAATCGCCACCGCGCTTTATCATTTCCAAGGGAATTGGAAAAGAGCGAATAACCCAAAAAGAGGAGGAAAGATTCTAGGTAAGGGGGTTGGTTATGCAAAGGGAAGGTATTAGCACCCTAAACATCTACAGTACTCCGTAGGAACCTCTTTGTAAAATCTGTATATTTTGGCTACAAAGAAATGTTGTATAAAAAATGGATGGTGGAGGTGAGAAAAGAAATATATTTTTTATGATTTTTGCACCCGCCGCGGTTGCGAACCTTTAGTGCCTATGTACCATCTTTTCGTGCAATGGGGGATCAGGGTACACGTAGTTCCTCTTTTAAAAAAATTTAAAACAAAAATGTGTTGGTTAATTTTATGAGATAAAACATCATCGTCATTGTCCGTGTGGAAAACATACCTACTACCCACAATCATGAGAAAGGAGAATTTGCATCATCTCAAAGTGGAGGATATAGCTTGGATTTTAAAATCAACAATGCCTCACTCAACACCCAAGTGTAAAGTATCTCTCTTCACTATATATTATAGAAGTATAGTTGTTTGCATCACTACAAGGATTCACAAGAGTTCAATATTTTGAGAAAAGTTTAAAGATAAAAGCCAAAGTGGAAAAAATGGTTTGAAATGAGATTGATTGACTTTTAGTCTTCACACAAAAAAAATGTCAAAGTATTATTAAGTTTATTGAAGTTTATTTACGAAAATGTTTGAAAATACATGGACCTAAGTCCAAGTTTATTATGAAAGTGGTCCAAGTTTAAAACAAGAAGAGGTTTCAAAAGGAGGGAGAAGATTTTTGAAATTAAAGAAGATGGGAGGAGAAGAAGAGGCTATCCTAAAGCATAAGGTAAAAGCTAGGGATAAGAACCATCTAACCAAACAATCAATGATACTAGACATCTTGAGAAAAACCAAACTTCAAGTGCATTAAGTCTTCACAAAAATTGGGCAGAGTAACGGCTGTATACGAGTGAATTCCATATTATAAACAAAGGGTGTAATCACAATAACCTGCACATAAAACAAACAAACAACCCAATGTCTTGAGATAAATCTCAAGAGCTCTAGACAAAATAATCAGATATGATCACAAGGTCTCTAATCATAGGCCAAGGTTTCTAATCCTAAGTCCAAAAAGTCCAATGCTCCATAATGCCAAGGATAGTAACCAAATAGTCCAAGTATCATTAAAGATTTTTAGGGTTTATGTTGATTATTAGGTGTTTTTATAAAAAGAAAAGTAAAACTCAAGTGAGCAAAAATAAAAAGACAAGAAAGTAAATACTCAAATGAGCAAAGATGAAAGTGGCATGAAATGTAAATGCTAAAAGTAAATAATGCATAAAAATAAAAGGGACATATGATAAAAGAATAAAGGATAAAGTCAATTATTAGTGATTATTGGTTAGTTGGATGATCATCTTGAAACTTTCATTTGGAACTCATTAGAGGATTGGTAGAACCAAAGCCTCCACACAATAAGTTGTATTTGCTTTTTGTCAAGTATATCATCCATTTGGAATCTTCATGAGTACCATTTAATGATCAACGATGTTTTAGTGATCCGCGTTGACCAAAGGTGTTGTAGATCCATTAGAGGATTGGTAGAACCAAAGCCTCCACACAATGAATCTCAAGGTTATTGGATCAAAGAGATCAAATTAACATACTTGGGCTTGCAATCATAAGTTTGGGCCACGAAAGATCATTTATTCGAATCGGGACAAAATTTAGCGTTATGTTAAGCAATCGTAAGTGGACTTATATAGAAGTCGCACCTATTTTGAGGTCGGTCAATAACAATATATGCACCATTTATTTTGAGATATGATATAGAGATCATGCTCCAACAACATTCAGTGCAATAAGAAGGGGATGAGATGAAGAGGGATGGGAGAGAATATACAGACCACTTTTGGATTAAATTTAATCAAACTATTATTAAAATCATTCATCTATTTTTGTAGAGTTAGACTCAACAACATGGATCTAATGATGTTAATAAAGTTCATGATCAAAAATTTAACCCAAGATCATCCAGAAAATAGTCACAAAATAATATTATATTTTAATATACATAATAAAAGGTTAAAAAAATAAAGTTTAAAAAATAGAAATAAAAGAGAAAAATATCAACTATGTTCAAATTCATCAAGAAATAAAAAGTAAGACCATAGAAAAATCAGAAAATGGCTCAAATGATTTTATAAATTTTTTGGTAATTTTTTAAAGTCAGAAACTATTTTTAAAATTAAAAGAAAGGGGTAAAATAAACCAAAAATGATAAAAAAAAATAACAAAGTCAGAAACAAAAATAAAATAAGGTCACCAATATTTGTCACAATATCATTGGATCATTCCATAATTTTTTCAGAATTTAAAAATGCATAAAAGTATTTTTAAACATTTAAAACAAATCAAATAAAGTGTAAATTTAAAAAAAAAATACCAAAACACAAAATTAATTTGTGAAAAAATAAAAATCAGAAAGAGAATAATCAAAAATATTTTTCATAATTTTTTCAGATTTTTTGGACTAAAAATGAATTTTCTATGATTTTTTGAAGTTTAAAACAATTAAATATAAAAAATCAAAACAGAAAATAAAAGTAAAAAATATGTGGACCATTTGATGAGAATTAAAACGCGTTAGTAATCAAATCCAAGGGATCTGGAGCGCTGTTTATATCATGGTCATTAGTGAATAAAGCACTGAATCAATTATTTAATCAGAATTCAAAAATAACAGGTGGCGTGCTGTGATCGCTGGATCTGGAACTGACTGTTTAACGCTGATTCGCGAAATGTCGCGGAAGCAAGAGTCGTCACCGTCTTTTATTTTCTCCAACATGGAAAGGACAAAAGCACAGCAAAATTCCTTATGAGATAATTTCTCGGTTCGGTAGGTAGATTTATAGAAAGGGAAGGTGTTAGCACCCTTTCTATCCGTGGTTATCCACGGGCTCTTAGGTACTTGCTCACTGTGTTTTCAAAAGAGTTTTTCTTTTCAAAATGTGAGTGGGTTTGAAAAAGTTTCATTGAAAACTTCAATTCGACTCTTGTATCAGTCCTCAAGAGTGTTGTGAAGCGTTTGTTTTGAAATCTTTTAGAAAGTGTCAGTGTGAAAAGAGATTTTTGTTTTGTTTTTGAATAGAGCAAGTATCTATGAGTCGTCTACCTAACCTAAGGAATTAGGCTGTGTAAATGTCCTTAAGGTAGTGCCATCCCACCATTGAGAGATAGGTAGCACCACCGTTGGAGGTGTTCGGGTCAATTCGTTTGTTAGGGACAGTGTGTTCACCAGAGAAACAGTAGGATACCTTAGAAGCTACCCTTATGCCATTGATCCTTTTTAATTTCGAGGCAACCGTTTCGAGGCGACTGGATCATGTCATGGACATAAGGACTTACTAAAACATCCTATACTCGACGACCACGTTTCGAAGGCAAGGCAATAGTGAGGCGTACCCTAAGAGTGGTGTGTGAATCTGTGTGTTATTTTCATGTTATGTTTTATCTTGTACATGTATTATGGTGATCTATGCTTGTTTTTAATTTAGGCCATTCATTCTTTCATGCAAAGTTTAGCAGTTTTAAGAGTGCGGAAATTTAAATGCGGAAAGTAAAATCCTACGCTATTACAAGGCGCGGGTCTATACATCACCAAATTAACAAAGACCCGTTTTTAATAAAATGCGGAAAGTAAAACCTAGTTACTATTACATGGCTTGAACAGTTACATAATATTTACAAGGAAAAAATAAAATAACGTGCGAAAAGAAATTGAAATTGAACGTTCGAGGGCGTTGGACCCTTTTGAAATTAAATTTAAATTAAAAGTTAATTAGTTATTTAATAAAAGGAAAGACATGTTTTTTAGGTTTTTTGTACTTATGAAATAAAGAAATTAAAATTTGAAGAGAAACCCTAATTCTAAGTTGTTTTTAATTATTAATGAAAAAAATATTCAAGTTTAACCTAATTTACTAAATATTTAATGTACATGTTTATTTACAAAATATTTAATAATTAATAATAATAATAATGATGATAAAATTATTTTAAAAAAATGATGAAAAGTTAAAAACCCTAATTTCTACATATTTTAATTTGTTAAGAAAAATATTAAAGTTTTGAAACCTAAATTAATCTAATTAATTGTTTAAAGTTTATTTACAAAATAAATTAATAATGAAATTAATATTAATAACAATAAACATTTTTTTTTTATTTTTCTGTATTTTATATTGTGAAAATTAATTTATGTGGATTAAATAAAACAATCAAAAACAATTAAAAGAATTAAGAAAGAAAATCAAATAAAAAATAAAAAAATGTGCAAACCATGGGGGGTATTCAGACCCAAAGGGAGGTTTTTTGTGAGAAATCTGGCCCAAGAATCAAGGCCCTGTTTGACTTTCCAGGATAGAATGCATGTTCATTGACTAGCATGCATGGTAGAAGTCCCCTTATAGCCTTCAGATTGAAACTCATGGGCGCGTGGCAGGCATGGATGTGGAGTTGTATGGTAGGACGTTGATGGCATGCTGCATAGAAACATGTTAAGGAAAAAATATGGAATATGTGGGGGGCCTGGGAATCGAACCCAGGTCCCAATACCTGCCAGGCGTATGTGCAACCACTAAGCCATTCATGCGTCTTTGTTTATATAATGGAATATAAATAATATATATGAAAAGAAGGCCATTATGCTGGATGTTAAAAAAACCGCGCCAAGTTTGAATTATCCAACCACATCAAGCCACGCTAGCTTTCTTCTTCGTTTGCCTGCAAATAGAAAACAGATAGCGGGGGTTTTAAACCCCCACTAAGTGAAACCTGTAAAAAATATCGAATACGCCTATGGTTAACATAAATTGAGCGCGAATAGTTCAATCGTTTCGTCTTGAGGTCACGATTTGAATGGCATAGGTTTGAATGTCCAATTTTACCACATGAGGGAAACCCTAATTTAAAACTTCTGAAACCCTAGAACACGTCCATGGCAGATCTTGGTTCAAGCATTGTTAATTCAATTAAATGGTACCATTCGCTTCAGAACATCAATATTAGTAGGAATCAACATTTAAAACATGTGAATAATGCATGAGAATTGAAAAACGATAATGGACAAGTTTGAGGAAAGTGTGATGTCGTTCTACCAATTCTTTGAGTGTGGAGGTGTGTTCTTGATTGCAACACGTTCCTAGCAATGTCAGGAATACAATGGAAGGCTTCTTGTGCTTTGAAACGAGCTCTAGGTATGAAATCAGTTTTCAACTTTTTTCCAAAAAATTGCAATTTGGTTCTCCCTTTTCTCAGCAGCTTTCGTATCCATTAGCATTAGGTCATGTTGTGTATAAGTATCTGAATGCAATTAGGTCAAAACCAAGCCCAAAGATCCATTGATTTAATGATTCAATATTTGATTTTGTTCACATCTTTTTTCAATCTTTTTCCATGCCAATTATGCCAAATTTGGATGATTTTGTCCCTTTTGATTGATGCACGAGATCTCTTACATGTGAGGAGGATATTTGCTACATAAAAAGATTTAAAAAACATGATTTAGTATTTTTCTTATATTTAAATTTAATTAAATGAATTAATGATAATAAAAATTCAAATAATTAATCAAAAATAAGAAAGTAACTCCCTTTGAGCTTAATGGGTCGTGCACATGCTTTGGGTAATGATTCATGGAAGAAATTGTGGCCCATTAGCAATTTTGAGGCTTTTGAAGCAAAGTTGACTTTTCAAAATTCCCAAAAATTTCCCAACTTCTACAAGGCATATCTTGCTCAATTTTGAAGCTATGAACATGTTCTTGGACATTTTGGAAATTTCTTGAAGTCCTCTAACCAATGCCTTTGGTCCCATGTCATTTTGATTTACCAATCTCAAGTTATGGTCTTTGACTTAAAGTGCCTTTTTGTTGACTTTTGAAAATGACCTATAATGTTGAAATTGATAACTTTTTGTGAGAGCATTTCTTGGACTTGAAGTGTGCAGATGAGTTGTAGGAAATGTCATTCTATTAAAAATGAGCTTTGGATGGGATTTTTCTGATAAACCATGAAGAAGTTATGCCCTGGTCAATTTGCAGTTGACTTTTTCAACTGTCCAAAAATAGAAACTTTTGCATCTTGAGACTTTTTGAGCCATGCTTGTGAAATCGTGATCAAGAATTGATCAAATGATGTTTGTGGCTTCAAAATAAGATGTTGACCAAAAATTTTGACTTTTGACTGTCAAATGACCATTTTGCCCCTGCAGTTGACTGTGAAGCATTTAGGGTTTTTGACTGTGCAATTTGATGCTGTGAGTCTTGAAACTTGGCATATGAATGCTTGACAATGTATATAGGCATGTGGGACTTGATTGGACCCTTGAAAACTTCAATTTCTTTGCCAGAAACAAAACCCTAATTTTGACTGTGTTAGGAGGCAATTGGACTGTGCAACCCTTGGGAGATTTTGAACCTTGATCTTGGCAAATCTTGGAGAATATGGGAGGGAAAATTTTGGGGTACAACAGTTGCCCCTGTTCAATCTTCTTAGACCTGAGGATGTAGATTGGCTGGCGTGCCTTTCGTAATCTGAAGGTGGAAGATGATTGAACATTAGAGTGCCCAGAAATTTGCGCTCACATGTTAGCAGTGTGATGGCGGGAATGGGCTTACCAATTCCATTTGGAGAGATGGATAGGAGGATGGGCTTATAGATGCCATCTGGAAGTGTGACAGTACTTTGTCGGGAATGGACTTATAGACGCCATTTGGAGACTGTAGGTATGTGGAGATGGGCTTATAGATGCCATCTAAGTATCGATCACGTAAGAGATTCCTTAGCGAGAACTTGCGTACCTGAGAAAGAAAAATTACCTGGCCTATTATATGAGTTGATCTTCAAACTCTTTATGTAGATGTGCCCTGGCCGGATACAGGAATCGAATCTTTAAACTCTTCAGACATGCCCTGGCAGGATACAGGAATCGAGTCCGGAGAATATAGTCGTCAACAGATACACCCTGGCGAGATACAAGAATCGGATCTTCGGACTCTTCAGACGTGCCCTGGCAGGATACAGGAATCGAGTCTGGTAATGTTAGTCGTCAACAGATACACCCTGGCGAGATACAGGAATCGGATCCTCAAACTCTTCAGACGTGCCCTGGCAAGATACAGGAATCGAGTCTGGTAATGTTAGTCGTCAACAGATACACCCTGGCAAGATACAGGAATCGGATCTTCGAACTCTTCAGACGTGCCCTGGCAGGATACAGGAATCGAGTCTGGAATTAGTCGTCAACAGATACACCCTGGCAAGATACAGGAATCGGATCCTCAAACTCTTCAGACGTGCCCTGGCAAGATACAGGAATCGAGTCTGGTAATGTTAGTCGTCGACAGATACACCCTGGCAAGATACAGGAATCGGATCTTCGAACTCTTCAGACGTGCCCTAGCAGGATACAGGAATCGAGTCTGGAATATAGTCGTCAACAGATACACCCTGGCAAGATACAGGAATCAGATCTAGAATCACGATAGTTGATAATAATTATCTTTGTGTTGACTTTTGCCCTGAAAAGACAAAATGTTAGTTGTATGCAATGTCATGATGTATGACATGCGAGATGTTCTTAGAATAAGTGAGATTGTATGTTCATGATGCGTATATGCATGCTATAATGTATGATGATATGATTTTTACGAATGTATGTTTTTGTCTAGGAAAGTAAATCCTTGACGGGTGTCGGGAAGTCAAATCCTGGGCTGGTGTTGAAGAGAAGAGTTTCGTTGTTTCCCCTGGGGATGATAGTAGTTGCAAGAATACCGGTAGGAGACGATGACTCCGTTGGGGAATAAACTTGGCGAAGAGAATACTCTGCGGGGAATGCTCTGTGGGGAAAGAGGCACTTTGCTGAGGTGTTGATGATAACTCCGCGGGGGATACCATTGTTGAGTTATGTTGAAGGAATTGATGAACTCCGCTGGGGAATAGGAAGACTTCGTCGGGGACGATCTTTCCGTGGCAATTAGCTGAGGATAACCCAGTTATAAGCTCTGGTGGAGAATAACCTTCTGAATAAAGTTCGGGGGACGTGTTCGTGCTCTGCGGGTGACAAGCTTCCAGAATCTACTGGGGATAAGCTTCCTGCTGGGGAGATGGATTCAACTTTCCTGGGGAAACTTTCAGACTGGACTCTCCTGGGGAAATTTTTGAACTGTACTGGGGAAGTGGTTTCACTGAATGTCTGGTATACCGCCGGGGAACGATCTCAGATCAAGACTGCCGGGGATGCTTGCTAAGAATGTATGTGTACTCTGCGGAGGAATGTTGAGATCTGCTGGGGATGCCCAATTTCCTTAAGGCTGACAGTATAACTTTGCTTGGGGAGAGTGTTGCTGACTTGCTGGCTCACTCTCTGGGGAATTAAGATATCTTGGTTACATTCTTCAGCTGAATTTACCTTGGTACCTTGATGGACAGAGCAATTAGATTGCTTAGACAACTTATTATTGCCCCTGTTTCTAATGTTACCTGTAATTAATCCTTTGTTTCGTATGCAAATATTTATGAGTTAGCAGTTATTGTCAAATGCATATATCACAAATTGAACCTTGGACGTTCTTCGCAAAACAAAACAGAAAAGGAAAAACAATTGGCAATTTTAGCTGAAAAGTGACTTTGTATTGATTTTTGAATTTGCCTGTAAATAGGCGTTTATGTACAAGAGGCTGACGTCCTAGTAAGAGAACGCCGCCGATCAATAGAGTTTATACAATTTTGTAAAAAGGTAAGCAAAACAGCTATGTGAAAAGAATAATCCCACTGGGTCCCAACTCTGCTATCGCCTTTATATCTTCGAGCGTCTCATCACTTTGCTGCTCGGTTGAAGATGAAGCTGATTGATCGATGTCGTTTGAACTTGATAGTTGACACCGGATTCTAGATGCAAAGTGATCCAATGAGACATAGTATTACGCTTTAATCCCTAACTTTTGCCTGGACCTCCCTTTCGGGTTTTCAGTCCACCGGGATACCCATTTTTGCCCAAGCCGCCTTTTCAGGTTTTCAACTTGCCGGGTGTACATATTTTTTCATTTCATCCCTCATTTTGCCCGAACCCTTTTGGTTCGCCGGGAAGCCCTAATTTTTGCCTAGGTATGTCAACCTAGCGAGTCTTTTATCATGCGTAGTATCTTTTTACTATGTCTGCATTGGCGGGGTGAGGAAGGTCGTCACCATCCATGGTGGTTAGAATCATGGCTCCTCCTGAGAACACATGTTTAACCACAAATGGCCCTTCGTAGGTAGGGGTCCATTTGCCCCTGGGATCACTTTGAGGAAGGATGATGCGCTTGATTACCAGGTCCCCAACTTGATACTCTTGTGGTCTGACCTTTTTGTTAAATGCCCTGATCATCCATTTTTGATACGTCTGACCATGACAAATAGCAGTGAGTCTCTTTTCGTCAATTAGATTTAATTTATCAAGTCGAGTCTGGATCCAATCATCTTCGCTCAGATCTGCATCCTTCATTATCCGGAGATAGGGTATCTGCACTTCGATCGGTAAGACTTCCTCCATGCCGTAGACCAAGGAAAAAGGAGTTGCCCCGGTTGACGTCCTTGCTGAGGTACGGTACCCATGAAGAGCGAATGGTAGCATCTTGTGCCAATCTTTATAGGTCACTGTCATCTTCTGCACAATTTTCTTGATATTCTTATTCGCTGCTTCTACAGCTCCGTTCATCTTCGGCCGATAGGAAGAAGAGTTGTGGTGCTGTATCTTGAATTGCTCGCAGAGCTCAGTGATCATTTTGTTATTAAGATTGGTACCATTGTCTGTAATGATTCTCTCCGGGACACCGTAGCGACAGATCAGGTTATGTCGAATGAACCGTGCCACAACATTCTTGGTTACCGTAGCGTAGGAAGTTGCTTCAACCCACTTTGTAAAGTAATCAATTGCCACCAGGATGAAGCGATGCCCGTTGGATTCCGTAGGTTTAATCTCGCCGATCATATCAATACCCCACATTGCAAAAGGCCAAGGTGCAGTCAGGACATTCAGAGGGACTGGAGGAACGTGCACCTTATCTGCATAAATCTGGCACTTATGACATGTCCGAGAATGTTGGTAACAGTCGGCTTCCATTGTGGACCAATAATATCCTGCCCGAAGGATCTTCTTTGCCATGGTGTTTCCACTGGAATGTGTTCCGAAGGTACCTTCATGTAATTCTGCCATGATCCTTTATGCTTCAGTCTTATCCATACAACGCAGTAAGGTCGAATCATGGTTTCGCTTGTACAGAATGTCATTGCTAAGGAAGAACTTTTCTGCGAACCTTCTCAGAAACTTCTTGTCATTGACAGATGCATCTTCAGGGTATTCTTGAGCTTCCAAATACCTATTCACCTCATGATACCAAGGTTTCTCAGTTACTATCTCAGCCTCAAGATCACAACAGTATGCAGGTTCGTCCAGTTTCCAGATGATGATCCGGGGAGCCTCATTGTCCCACTTGACTTTGAACATGGAAGACATTGTAGCTAACGCGTCCGCCAACTGATTCTCCTCTCTTGGGAAATGTTCAAAAGTTATCTCTGTGAAATGGGGGATCAATGTCAACACACATCCTCTGTAAGGAATAAGATTTGGATGTTTCGTATCCCACTCGCCTTTGATCTGATTGATCACGAGAGCGGAATCTCCGAAGACACTCAGAAACTTGATCCTTAAGTCGATTGCAGCTTGAAGACCCATGATGCATGCCTCATACTCCGCCATGTTGTTGGTGCAGTTGAAACATAGCTGGGCAGTAAGTGGAGTATGAGTTCCTTGAGGGGATATGATCACAGCGCCGATACCGTTACCCAAAGCGTTGGAGGCTCCATCGAAGTGCATAGACCATCGGGATCCTTCCTCAGGTCCTTCATCCGGTCCAGGTACTTCACAATCAGTCACAATCATGATGCTCTCGTTTGGAAACTCGAAGTTCATGGACTGGTAGTCGTCTACTGCCTGGTGTGCCAAATGGTCTGCCAATACACTTCCTTTGATAGCTTTCTGAGTTGTGTACTGGATGTCGTATTCTGTCAAGATCATTTGCCATCTTGCTATTCTCCCAGACAGAGCAGGCTTTTTGAATATATACTTTATTGGATCCATCTTTGAAATCAACAAGGTAGTGTGAGTCAGCATATACTGTCTCAGCCGGCGAGCAGCCCATACCAAAGCGCAGCAAGTTTTCTCGAGCAGTGAGTATCGGGTCTCACAGTCGGTAAACTTTTTGCTAAGGTAATAAATGGCGTGCTCTTTTCGGCCAGACTCGTCATGCTGCCCCAGCACACACCCCATTGAGCTGTCAAGTACTGTCAGGTATAGTATTAGAGGTCTCCCTTCAACCGGTGGCATAAGGATGGGTGGTTCTTGGAGATACTCTTTGATTCTGTCAAAAGTGGCCTGACATTCATCATTCCAACGTACTACCTGATCTTTCTTCAGCAGCTTGAAGATTGGTTCACAGGTGGCAGTTAGATGCGAGATGAATCGGGCAATATAATTCAGACGTCCTAGAAAGCCTCTGACTTCTTTCTCTGTCTTAGGAACTGGCATCTCTTGAATGGCTTTAACCTTGGCAGGGTCCACTTGAATACCCTTGTCACTTACGACGAAGCCTAGCAATTTTCCAGATCTTACCCCGAAGGTGCACTTGTTTGGGTTCAACCTCAACTTGTATAACTTCAGACGGTCAAACAGCTTTTGCAGATGATCAAGATGTCCCTCCTCAGTTTGGGACCTTGCAATCATGTCGTCGACATACACTTCAATCTCATGATGGATCATGTCATGAAATAAAGCATCCATGGCGCGTTGGTAGGTTGCCCCAACATTTTTTAGTCCAAAAGGCATGACCTTGTAGCAGAAGGTGCCCCACTGAGTAACAAAATTAGTCTTTTCCATATCTTCAGGAGCCATCTTGATCTGATTATAACCTGAAAAACCATCCATGAAGGAGAACACCTTGTGTTGAGCAGTATTGTCAACCAGAACATCAATGTGAGGTAGAGGAAAGTCATCCTTAGGGCTGGCCCTAGTCAAATCCATGTAATCGACACACATTCTGACCTTACCATCTTTCTTCGGTACAAGCACCACATTGGCAACCCACTGAGGGTAAGAAGTCACTGCTAGAAAACCGGCGTCGAATTGCTTCATAACCTCAGCTTTGATCTTTTCGGACATCTCTGGACGCATACGGCGGACCTTTTGTTTAACCGGAGGGCATTCTTCCTTGGTAGGCAAGTGATGGACCACAATGTCGGTATCCAACCCAGGCATGTCTTCGTAAGACCAGGAGAAGATTTCCACATAATCATGTAACATCTGAATCAACCGTTGTTTCACGCTGAGCTCCAGATTGGCACCAATCTTAACTTCCTTTATGTCTGCCTCAGTACCCAGATTTATCGTTTCCACTGGCTCTTCATGTGGCTGAATGACCCTCTCTTCCTGGAGTAACAGTCTTGCAAGCTCACCAGGCACTTCGCAATCATCTTCACCTTCGTCTTCGGCTAAGTTGATCGGATTTTCGAAGTCATAACTGGCAGTAACAGAGTCGTTACCAGTGAGATCCAGAGTGGATTGAAACCTGTATGGGTGAGTGTGTGTAAATATAGCTGTTTTGCAATATATATAAAGAAAGAAAGAAATAAAGAAAGGGAGCACAAGATTTGAAATGCAAAAACGTCCAATGTCTTTATTCATGATATATGGAAATGACAGTTAATAAGCCCTCACAAATGAAGCCAACGGTGCCCCGGGTAAGACACCGGGCCATAAAGTTTCAATTTATTGTTTATTACAAATAAAGAACAAAGGAATTCATTACTGCGTAACAAAAGTAACAGGTATGTGATCTTTTGCGGTCCAATTGGTCAGTCCACCATCAGTCGTTGGGTAGATCCAGCTATCAAACTCAGATTCCTCTGTGTCGCCTTCAATGGCATTCACTCCCGGGTTGGTGATAAGCACGGGAGGTCTTCCGATCCTTGCTTTGCGCACAGCCCTCTGAGACTCTGCAGTAAAACCCAGCCCAAATTTGTCAGTCTTAGGAGTAAAATCAGGGAGCCTGCCCCAGTTAGCACATTCACCTTTCTCAGTTACAGCCTGGGCGTCCTTTAAGGAGGCCATCTTCAAAGGAGAACCCTCTTCAGTCACTGCTTCTGCTGCTGCCAATGTTTGAGGTACCTCTTCAAAATGTTGAAAGGGGGTTTCAATAAACTCCCCGTCCATCTCAATATACCGGAATGAATTCAGATGACTAACCATGTACTCTTCCTCCCCCTGCACAGTAACAATCTTCCCTCTGACAGGGTACTTGAGCTTCTGGTGTAGAGTGGAGGTCACAGCCCCAGCTTTGTGAATCCAAGGTCGACCCAGCAAATAGGAATAAGATGGACGAATATCCATCACATAGAAGGTTGAGTCAAATACTTGAGAACCCACACGAATAGGAATGTCTACCTCACCATGAACCATCCTCTTCGACCCGTCAAAGGCTCGGACAATGATGTTGCTAGGTTTCAACTCCAGGCCCTCACAATCCAATCTATCCAAGGCCTTCTTGGGCAATACATTCAGGGAAGAACTGGTGTCCACCAACACGTGCGCGAGAGTAGTGCCCCTGCATTCAATAGAGACATGCAGGGCATCATTGTGGTTATTTCCCTTAGCAGTAAGATCAGCATCCGAGAAACCCAAACCATTGTCAGGTGTCAGATTGGCTACACAGTCAGTGAATTGGTCTGCAGATGTCTCCTGTGGCACATGGGCCGTCTTTAGAAATGAAATCAGGGCCTTGGCATGGGCCTCTGAGCACAGCAGCAATGATAGCATAGAGATCTTGGAGGGGGTATGCCCCAGCTGTTCAACGACATTGAAGTCACTCTTCTTGATTATCTTAATAATTTCCTCCATCTCTTGCTGGGAGGCTTCAACATTCACAGTCTTCGGTGCCTCCATCCGGGCAGGCTCATCATCAATCCCTTTGCCCCGAGTATTAGATGACTCGGCGGCAGGGGTAGAAACTTGATCAGAAGTGGAAACAGGCGCACTTGCAGGCGTAATTATGAGAGGTCTTCGAATAACTGGTGGAGCAATGTCAGGCGAGAAGAGCCTGCCACTGCGGGTAACTTTGGCGGGACCAGTGATGTTACTGATACTGGTACTGGTGTTGAACTCCTGCTTTACTCCAAGTACATACACATCTGCCCCATAGTGCCATGGGACAGCCTTGTCAGATTCATAGGGGAGGGGCCCCGAAACGGTAATAATGATGGGTGCAACAGACATGATCTTGACTGGCTTCCTCGGGGGAGCCTTGGTAGGATTATTGAAAATTGTGACGACAGATACTTCTTCAAATGGAAAAGCGGTCTTCTTGAACAAAATTTCTTTGCTATCCATCAGGCTTTGGATGCCTGACTTCAGCAACGGACAACCAGTAGGGGAAACGGCGCACAGAAGGCAACCCTTGCTACAACCCGGAAATAAACCGGCCAGCAGCAGGTTCCTTTTAACAGTCAACAGAGGGGTAGCAACATCATCCACAGAAGCGGCATACAAGTCTTCCTCAATGGCATTTACTCCATGCTGGGGCATAGGAGCAATCACAACATTTGGCCTCTCGGGCGCTTCGAATTGTATCTCCTTCGCATCAATAAGGTCCTGCACCTTGTTTCTCAGGGCCCAACAATCATCAGTAGAATGCCCCGGGCTATCGGAGTGATAAGCACAGCGGGCATTTGGATTATACTTAGGAGAGGTAGTATTCACAACCTTCGGAGCCTCTCTGACGGTCACCAAGTTGGTCGATAGCAATTGCGGAAAGATTTGTGACAAGGTCATACTCAGCCGAGTATATTCTCTTCTGGGTCTCTCACCCCTTGGTTGGTTGGGTTGCCGAGGAGTGGCGGCAGGCTTAGCAATCACCACCGCGTTGACAGTTTGGCGGTGCTCTGGTTTGTCTTGCCTCCTAGGCCCATACACAGCACTGGCCTCCTTTTTAAAAGGTTTCCTCTCAGAACTTGAGGACGCACCTTTCTGAATTTTCCCTGATTTCATACCAGCCTCTATCCTTTCCCCAGTCAGAATGAGATCTGTGAACCCTGCAGATGAATTGCCAATAAGATGATTAAAGAACGGCCCGGATAGGGTCCCCAGGAACATGTCTACAAGTTCACGGTCGGTTAATGGTGGTTGCACCCTGCCAGCCAGGTCCCTCCACTTCTGCGCATACTCTTTAAAACCTTCTCCCGATCCTAACGACATACCCTGGAGTTGGGTACGTGTAGGAGCGAGGTCGGTATTATATTGATACTGCTTGTAAAAAGCAGTAGCCAACTCCTCCCAGTTACGAACCATGGTTCCATCCAGCTGATAGAACCATTCGAGATGAGTCCCTGAAAGACTCTCCTGGAAGAAGTGGATCCACAAGTTCTTGTCCACAGTGTATGGTTGGATCTTCCGCACATAAGATCTGAGATGTAGCTTAGGGCAGGACGCCCCGTCATACTTTGTGAAAGATGGTGCTTTGAACTTGTGTGGGATAACCACACCAGAAGATAGACCCAAATCTCCGAAATCCAAACCAGGCACTTGTTGAATTTCCATGGCATTCAGACGGTCTTCCAACTGCTTGTACCTGTCTTCAGCTGGAGGATACTGATCCTCATTAAAATCAGTCTCGTTGTCAGAGACCATCGGACTTGGAGCCCTTCCCCCCTGGGGACTGCCTTTTCCTACAGAAGAACAGCTTGATCAACCTCATTCTGCAGCGTGTTACCAAACCTCCAGCCCGTGTTGAATAGAACAGTTCTCTTCTTCTTCTTCTTGACCAACAGAGCCTTCAGTTCCTCCTGATCTTGGGCCAAACTCATAATCAGCTCTTGGAATTGGGCGTTCTGAGCCTGAAGGGCCTTGATGGACTGCTCAGTAGATGATTCAGGGTTCATGATGCTGAAATAAACAGCGAAGAACATTAAGCAACCTGAAAAGAAGAGTACCTGCTATGCACATGATGAATGGGATGCGTATGATTTATGTTTTCAAAGACAATCGGGAATCAACTTTGTAAACAAAAAGGAACACACTTCATTAGATTCAACTTTGAAATTTAAATTGTTCAACAGGTTGCCCTTAGGCGTTACATAAAAGTGAAAATACTGAAAATGGAAATAAAACTGTGAAAGAACATCCAAATTTCATCATTGATCCCAGGGTCTCCTCTTCTCAGTACGGATGTAGTCATTCAGAGCTCGCTCATTCTCCAACTACTTTGTCAGCTTCTGGATCTTCAATTCCTGCTCGTTGAACTTTTCCCAATAAGAATCCCGTTCTTCCCGTAGTTGTGCCCAAGACCTCTTTAGTGTATCAATATCAGTAGGTATCTGAGGAGGGAGAACAATTGGAGGAGCCCCATCTCTATCAGGATATTCGAGAATGATGGGTCTGACAGCTTCATACGGCATACCTAACTTCTGAGAACGGATGCGGACCCATTTGTAGTAGGCTTCCATAGGTAGAGAAGTCTTTGGTCCCAACTCTTGTGGGTCAGCTTTGTGAATTCTGTCCCAAGCCTTGATGAACCTACGACGCAGCTCGTCATTATCTACCTGAAACTCAAAACTGATGTGAGGCACCAACATCTCATGAGGCCCTGCTCTTCTGGCTCTTCCAAACTGACGGAGAGCCAGACATGGATTATAAGAGATTCCTCCTTGGGTACCAATCAAAGGAACATTATGATATTCTCCGCAACGATCAATAACAGCTACCTCATCCAAACCCCTGAGAGACCAAATGATGTCATTATCAGTGAGAGACATTAACCTATGAGCCCAACCTCTTCCTTCTTTGTTCTTCAGCACGAACTTAGGGAGGTGCGAAATAAACCACCTCACTAATAAAGGAATACAACACCACAGAGTTCCTCGTCTTCGGGCAGTACGAGCATAAAGTATTTGCAGGATGTCACCCAAGAGAGTGGGCACAGGGTTCCGAGACATGAAGATCCTTATGGCAGTGATGTTAATGAAGTTATCAGGATTAGGAAACAAGACTAGACCATAGATTAAGAGAGCCAGAATGTCTTCATACGCCCTAAAGTCCAGGTCATTCCAGAAACTGTTAGCCTTACCAATCAGAAACTTGGCCAAGAAACCCTTAACTTTCCTTCTAGTCACCCAGTTGTCCATTACTTCTTTGTGGGTCAAAGGAAGAGCTGCAGCAATCTCCTCAAGCCTAAGAGTCTTTTCCCAACCAGTGTAGGGAGTCTGATCCAAGATAGGGATGCCAAGCAAATCAGAGAACTCTTCCAGGGTAGGGACCAGCTGGAAGTCTTGAAAGGTGAAGCATTGGTACAGAGGGTCATAAAACTGTGTCAGGACACTCATCAGTTGTTGGTCCCACTTTTCCGTGACTAAACTGGGAAGAGAACCATGCCTCTGGATGAAGGAAGTAGTATTTGGAATTCTGCTAACCAACTCTTCAAGCAACTCAGGTGGGTGAACAAAATTGAACCGGATAGTATTCC
Organism: Vicia faba; assembly: GCA_948472305.1. Taxonomy (NCBI): domain Eukaryota; kingdom Viridiplantae; phylum Streptophyta; class Magnoliopsida; order Fabales; family Fabaceae; genus Vicia; species Vicia faba. The sequence continues at coordinate 210,640,232 of OX451737.1, forward strand.
TTCGCATAGGCATCATGATGTCCTACAAAACAGAGCAAAGGTGAAACCCTCTTGTCTTTGAAATGGTCAGTCCTTATGCAGGATGCATGCAATGTTTATGATGGCATGATGTTATGATAAAGCACACCGCAAATATTCATAAAGGCAAACATGATAAGGCACACAAGTCACACAAGACAAGCCCTTAGAGTTTAGGCCAGCATGGGGTCTAGGTATTACCCTCTTTCAGTTTGTTTGTTAAGACCTGTCCTATCAGAAGTAACCGGGTTCTAGAGGATCCCAATATCACTGACTACCCTCAATCGGTCATAACTCCAGCATCGCAATCTTTTCTTGCAGCCAGAACCATCACGAGAGTTTAGCCTCAATGGGCGTAGCATACTGCTACTGTTCTATTGGCCAAGTTGGGTCATTTAAGGTTCTAAGGTCGGTTGGTGCTTAATGACTCCTCAGAAGACCCATATTCTCCTCGTTGCGACACAAGGGATATCAGTACAGACCAAGGTGCCACACCAACGTAGCCACTGCTTCACCCATGTCGGTCTACGCCGGACAGGTCCCTCACAGCTTATGCTACCTAACAGGGTATCCCCAGATCCGGGTTAGGATCTATGTAACTCCGATGCAGCCCACAATATAAAGCAAACAAGCACAACAATTGAAAACACAAGTGATCTTAGTCCTAAGGTACACCTCACTTTATAAGTTTCCCCAGCAGAGTCGCCAATTCTGTGATCGGTGGATTTGGAACTGACTGTTTAACGCTGATTCGCGAAATGTCGCGGAAGCAAGAGTCGCCACCGTCTTTTATTTTCTCCAACATGGAAAGGACAAAAGCACAGCAAAATTCCTTATGAGATAATTTCTCGGTTCGGGAGGTAGATTTATAGAAAGGGAAGGTGTTAGCACCCTTTCTATCCGTGGTTATCCACGGGCTCTTAGGTACTTGCTCACTGTGTTTTCAAAAGAGTTTTGCTTTTCAAAATGTGAGTGGGTTTGAAAAGTTTCATTTAAAACTTCAATTCGACTCTTGTATCAGTCCTCAAGAGTGTTGTGAAGCGTTTGTTTTGAAATCTTTTAGAAAGTGTCAGTGTGAAAAGAGAATTTTGTTTTGTTTTTGAATAGAGCAAGTATCTATGAGTCGTCTACCTACCCTAAGGAATTAGGCGTTGTAAATGTCCTTAAGGTAGTGCCATCCTACCATTGAGATAGGTAGCACCACCGTTGGAGGTGTTCGGGTCAATTCGTTTGTTAGGGACAGTGTGGTCACCAGAGCAACAGTAGGATACCTTAGAAGCTACCCTTATGCCATTTATCCTTTTTAATTCCGAGGCAACCGTTTCGAGGCGACTGGATCATGTCATGGACATAAGGACTTACTAAAACATCCTATACTCGACGACCACGTTTCGAAGGTAAGGCAACAGTGAGGTGTACCCTAAGAGTGGTGTGTGAATTTGTGTGTTATTTTCATGTTATGTTTTATCTTGTACATGTATTATGGTGATCTACGCTTGTTTTTAATTTAGGCCATTCATTCTTTCATGCAAAGTTTAGCAGTTTTAAGAGTGCGGAAATTTAAATGCGGAAAGTAAAATCCTACGCTATTACAAGGCGCGGGTCTATACATCGCCAAATTAACAAAGACCCGTTTTTAATAAAATGCGGAAAGTAAAACCTAGTTACTATTACATGGCTTGAACAGTTACATAATATTTACAAGGAAAAAATAAAATAACGTGCGAAAAGAAATTGAAATTGAACGTTCGAGGGCGTTGGACCCTTTTGAAATTAAATTGAAATTAAAAGTTAATTAGTTATTTAATAAAAGGAAAGACATGTTTTTTAGGTTTTTTGTACTTATGAAATAAAGAAATTAAAATTTGAAGAGAAACCCTAATTCTAAGTTGTTTTTAATTATTAATGAAAAAAAATATTCAAGTTTAACCTAATTTACTAAATATTTAATGTACATGTTTATTTACAAATTATTTAATAATTAATAATAATAATAATGATGATAAAATTATTTTAAAAAAATGATGAAAAGTTAAAAACCCTAATTTCTACATATTTTAATTTGTTAAGAAAAATATTAAAGTTTTGAAACCTAAATTAATCTAATTAATTGTTTAAAGTTTATTTATAAAAAAATTAATAATGAAATTAATATTAATAACAATAAACATTTTTTTTTATTTTTCTGTATTTTATATTGTGAAAATTAATTTATGTGGATTAAATAAAACAATCAAAAACAATTAAAAGAATTAAGAAAGAAAATCAAATAAAAAATAAAAAAATGTGCAAACCATGGGGGGTATTCAGACCCAAAGGGAGGTTTTTTGTGAGAAATCTGGCCCAAGAATCAAGGCCCTGTTTGACTTTCCAGGATAGAATGCATGTTCATTGACTAGCGTGCATGGTAGACGTCCCCTTATAGCCTTCAGATTGAAACTCATGGGCGCGTGGCAGGCATGGATGTGGAGTTGTATGGTAGGACGTTGATGGCATGCTGCATAGAAACATGTTAAGGAAAAAAATATGGAATATGTGGGGGACCTGGGAATCGAACCCAGGTCCCAATACCTGCCAGGCGTATGTGCAACCACTAAGCCATTTACGCGTCTTTGTTTATATAATGGAATATAAATAATATATATGAAAAGAAGGCCATTATGCTGGATGTTAAAAAAACCGCGCCAAGTTTGAATTATCCAACCACATCAAGCCACGCTAGCTTTCTTCTTCGTTTGCCTGCAAATAGAAAACAGATAGCGGGGGTTTTAAACCCCCACTAAGTGAAACCTGTAAAAAATAGCGAATACGCCTATGGTTAACATAAATTGAGCGCGAATAGTTCAATCGTTTCATCTTGAGGTCACGATTTGAATGGCATAGGTTTTAATGTCCAATTTTACCACATGAGGGAAACCCTAATTTAAAACTTCTGAAACCCTAGAACACGTCCATGGCAGATCTTGGTTCAAGCGTTGTTAATTCAATTAAATGGTACCATTCGCTTCAGAACATCAATATTAGTAGGAATCAACATTTAAAACATGTGAATAATGCATGAGAATTGAAAAACGATAATGGACAAGTTTGAGGAAAGTGTGATGTCGTTCTACCAATTCTTTGAGTGTGGAGGCGTGTTCTTGATTGCAACACGTTCCTAGCAATGTCAGGAAGACAATGGAAGGCTTCTTGTGCTTTGAAACGAGCTCTAGGTATGAAATCAGTTTTCAACTTTTTTCCAAAAAATTGCAATTTGGTTCTCCCTTTTCTCAGCAGATTTCGTGTCCATTAGCATTAGGTCATGTTGTGTATAAGTATCTGAATGTAATTAGGTCAAAACCAAGCCCAAAGATCCATTGATTTAATGATTCAATATTTGATTTTGTTCACATCTTTTTTCAATCTTTTTCCATGCCAATTATGCCAAATTTGGATGATTTTGTCCCTTTTGATTGATGCACGAGATCTCTTACATGTGAGGAGGATATTTGCTACATAAAAAGATTTAAAAAACATGATTTAGTATTTTTCTTATATTTAAATTTAATTAAATGAATTAATGATAATAAAAATTCAAATAATTAATCAAAAATAAGAAAATAACTCCCTTTGAGCTTAATGGGTCGTGCACATTCTTTGGGTAATGATTCATGGAAGAAATTGTGGCCCATTAGCAATTTTGAGGCTTTTGAAGCAAAGTTGACTTTTCAAAATTCCCAAACATTTCCCAACTTCTACAAGGCATATCTTGCTCAATTCTGAAGCTATGAACATGTTCTTGTACATTTTGGAAAGGTCTTGAAGTCCTCTAACCAATGCCTTTGGTCGCATGTCATTTTGATTTACCCATATCAAGTTATGGTCTTTGACTTAAAGTGCCTTTTTGTTGACTTTTGAAAATGACCTATAATGTTGAAATTGATAACTTTTTGTGAGAGCATTTCTTGGACTTGAAGTGTGAAGATGAGTTGTAGGAAATGTCATTCTCTTCAAAATGAGCTTTGGATGGGATTTTTCTGATAAACCATGAAGAAGTTATGCCCTGGTCAATTTGCAGTTGACTTTTTCAACTGTCCAAAAATAGAAACTTTTGCATCTTGAGACTTTTTGAGCCATGCTTGTGAAATCATGATCAAGAATTGATCAAATGATGTTTGTGGCTTCAAAATAAGATGTTGACCAAAAATTTTGACTTTTGACTGTCAAATGACCATTTTGCCCCTGCAGTTGACTGTGAAGCATTTAAGGTTTTTGACTGTGCAATTTAATGCTGTGAGTCTTGAAAATCGGCATATGAATGTTTGACAATGTATATAGGCATGTTGGACTTGATTGGACCCTTGGAAACTTCAATTTCTTTGCCAGAAACAAAACCCTAATTTTGACTGTGTTAGGAGGCAATTGGACTGTGCAACCCTTGGGAGATTTTGAACCTTGATCTTGGCAAATCTTGGAGAATATGGGAGGGAAAATTTTGGGGTACAACACGTGCCATCATTGGTTGGAAGATGACACGTTGGTCATCTTCAACCTCCAGCCAACGTGAATTCCAGGTCTCTCAAACTGTAAAATCAGAAGCTCAGACCTATGTCATTCGCTTCGTCTCTTCAAGACGAAGACAACCACACCCTCGCGCCAAATTTATATAAATTGTAGCTCAAGCAATTTGGAAAGAAAGTTTTGAAAAGGGATTTGAAATTTCATGGTCAAAACGTGTTTCTAGTAAAAAGCAAGTGTTGCGACTAGAACCAGGGCAATGAGAGCATCACAATGATATCAAAGTTATGAATAATTGGTGAAGGAATCTACCTATTGAAGTTGAGTTGCAGAGCTCTGAAACTGGACTTCTATGGAGCAATATAGGGCATGATTCTTGAATATAATTATATGGTTAGCTTCAGGGAAGATCAATGAAGGTGAGTTGATGAAAAAATGGATTGAAAAAGGCTTGTATATGGATTTTAAAGTTGCTGAATTCTGAGTTATGGAACAAGTTTGGCAGGATGATTCTGGCTATCCAAGCTTGAGAAAATGAATGGGATAGTTCATGTATTTATAGGAGAAGAAAATGGGATCAAAAGGAAGAGTGAGTGATGCATTTTGGAGGGAATTCGTGCAAACCTGGTGCACGAGTGAAGTGCGGTCTAATTTTTACCAAAACTCATCCAATCCTTGTGTTTTGAGGTGCTAAACAATTCTGGAACTTCACTAACCATGTTTAGAGGCAAAAACGCGTGGAAAACTTGTGATTAGAAGCCAAAACAAAGATTTCAAACTTCTGACTTGGTGAAAAATTCAGTTTCAAAGTGCCAACTTCTGACCCATGGAATTCTCAGCTCAAGGGGTCTTAGGGCTTGATTCTCGATGCTTCAGAAAGACGAGGTTACAAGCTTTGCAATGGAAAAATAATGGAATCAAATAGATGCTTGAGCTGAAAGATGTGTTGAGTCAAAGTTGGAGAAAAATGTTGACTTTCCATACATAGAAATATTTCAATTTTTTCTTCAAAAGTGACCTATAATGTCTTGCATCTAAACATAGCCTTCCACTTGGAATTTTCTCTTAACCAAAAAATATGGCATGAATTAGATCTCTTGATTGAAATTTTGGGACTCGAACCAATCAAAATCTCCAAAAATTGAGAAAGTTATGGCTTGTTGAAGTTGGCAAAATTTCATAGAATGACCTATAATCTTTTGCATCTTTAAGGTAACTTCCATCCATTTTCTCACTTTGCACATAAAAGAAGGCATAAAGTTCACATCTTCAAGATCATTATGGAAAACGAATGGGCTCAAGGTGATAAAAATTGACCGAGTTATGATCATTTTAAGTCACACGTGAAAAATTGGGGATTCATCTGGAAGACTTGTAATCTTTCTTCATCATCAAGTTTCTTCCACATGAAAAATCCTTGAAACTTTTGAAGTGATTTGTTGATAACCCTTTGAAGAGAAGGATGTTTTTGGAATCACTCAAAAATACCAAAAGATGAGCAAGATATACTCCTTTGAAGTTCAAAACCCTAGCTCCTAAATTAAGAAACATGCCTTGAGGAACTTTGACAATTTTGAACAAACTTCTTGTACCAAAACAAATGCTTTGTAAATATAAGTTGTTAAGGATGATAATTAGAACTCATAGCAACCACAACCACTTAGATATCTTGAGAATTGAGAGAAATATGCACTTGTGACCAATGGAACAAAGTCTTGTCCAAACATGACTATTTCTTCAATCAACCCCTTGTACTTTTTGGATCAAATTTTATAATCTTGAAATGTGATGAACCAAAATAACATTTCCATGCCAATTCTTCCAAAACAACTTCCATGGTGAGGTTTGAACTTCTCAAGCGTTATTGACTAGGTCATGGAAATAAACTCATGAACCCATGGATCAATTTGCCAAGCCCCATTGCCTTTACCTGCATTGTTGACAAGTAAGACAAACCAACATTGCATTTTATTAACTAAAAGGAAAGTCAAAACAAAACATGAATGATTACACAAGAAAAAACAAGTCAAGGTGCTTAGTGATTCCTCAAAGAGAAAAGCTAAAGATAGGGAGGAGAACCAAAAGCCCTAATGTGATCTTGTTGTGATTGAATCAATATGGTATGGTGAAGGGGTCTTAGGGGCAAAAATTAGGGTACAACACCAACACAAATGCTTTGTAAATATAAGTTATTGAGGATGATAATGAGAACTCATAGCAACCACAACCACTTCCATATCTTGAGAATTGAGAGAAATATGCATTTGTGACCAATGGGAACAAAGCCTTGTCCAAGCATGACAACTTCTCCAATCAATCCCTTGTGCTTTTGAACCAAATTTGATAATCTTGAAATGTGGTGAACCAAAATAACCTTGTCGTGCCATTTCCTCCAAAACAAACCCAATGGCGAGGTTTGAACTTCTCAAGCTTTATTGACTAGGGCATCGAAATAAACTCATGAACTCATGGAGCAACTTGCTGAATCTTATTGCCTTTACCTACATGAGTAACAAGCAAGACAAACCAACATTGCATTTTATTAATTAAGAGAAGAAATCAAGAAAAAAATATTCATGATCACAAAAGAACACAAGTCAAGGTGCTTGGTGATTCCTCAAAGAGCAAAGCTAAATATAGGGAGGAGAACCAAGAATCCTAATGTGATATTGTTGTGATGGAATCAACATGGTATGATGAAGGGATCTTAGGGACAAAAATTGGGGTACAATAGCTGCCCTTATTTAAGTTTCTTCTATCCGGAGATACAAAGGTTAAAAATATTTGTGTCGACGCGATTGAAGATACTTAAATATAAAATAAACCATATTTTTGGCCCTAAGATGCCATGCAATGCTTATGAGCATGAATGCATATAAACAAGACCAAAGATACGCAAAAGACCATTGGGGATGTAACAAAAAATAAAGAAACAAGAGAGTAACCCAACCAGGAAAATAAATCACTGGTGGATCAAAAAGACCTGAATTAGAGAGGATGGTAAAATGGTCAAAGGATACACCAACTTCCACTGAAGGCAAAGCCACCAACGTTTACTGAAGGCGGAGAGAAAAAATCATCGACGTTCACTGCCGATGACTTACCAACTTTCACTGAAGGTGGAGAGAAAATATATCATAGCACCGCTATTCACTGACGATGAACTACCAACGTTCACTGAAGGTAGCAAAAAGATAACAATCACCAACTTTCACTAAAGGTGACCTACCAACTTTCATTGAAGGTAGAGAGAAAATATATCATAGCATCGTCGTTCACTGACGATGAACTACCAATGTTCACTGAAGTTAGCAAAAAGATAACAATCATCGATGTTCACTGTAGATGACCTACCAACTTTCACTGAAGGTAGAGAGAAAATATGTCATAGCACCGCCGTTCACTGACGATGAACTACCAACATTCACTGAAGGTAGCAAAAAGATGACAATCACCAACTTTCACTGAAGGTGACCTACCAACTTTCACTGAAGGTAGAGAGAAAATATATCATAGCACCGCCGTTCACTAGCGATGAACTACCAACATTCAATGAAGGTAGCAAAAAGATAACAATCATCGACATTCACTACTGATGACCTACCAACTTTTACTGAAGGTAGAGAGAAAATATACCATAGCAATGTCATTCACTGACGATGAACTACCAACATTCACTGAAGGTAGCAAAAAGATAACAATCACCAACTTTCATTAAAGGTGACCTACCAACTTTCACTGAAGGTAGAAAGAGAATATATCATAGCACTGTCGTTCACTGATGATGAACTATCAATGTTCACTGAAGGTAGCAAAAGGATAACAAGTTTCCCTAAAATTCTGGCATTTCTCCTAGAACGGGTCTCAACTTCTTCTTTAACCGAGGCACTTTGGCTGGAAAGGGTAATATGTAAGCTGTCTCAAATAAAGAGACTTCCACTTGCAAAGATTTCACAACAAGCTATTTCTAGGATATTGAAAGATTTGCCATCCACTGGAATAATTTGACAATGAACTGCAAACTATCCACTCATAGAGAAGATACCGAAAAAGTAACGTTGACTTTTACAGGGAAGTACAAGTTGCTCAAATAAAGAGACCGGATACTTGTTGTTATAGGAAGGATTGTAAAAATGACTTTTCTGGGGAAAGCAATATGACTTCCAGGGGAATGAAGTATGACTTCCTGGGAAGAGAAATATGGCTTCCTGGGGAAAGAAATATGACTTCCTAGGGAAATGCCATTATATTCCTGCTGAGGAGATAAAGTCTTCTCGTTCAAAATAAATGCACAAACCAAAACTCGAAGCTTTCAGAAATCCAAACTAAATAATATTGCTGGGAAACAAAGATTCAAACCAGAAATAAACTGGAGTGAAACAACCAACCAAGATACATCCTTTGAGAAATAAACTCAAGAGGGAAACCCAATCTACCCAGACAAAGAGCTGTATCGGAGATCTAAAGCAAAAAATCTTCCACAATGGATAGCCCAGTGGGGAAACTGAAAGAAAACATACTTTTTGCTTAAGGTTGGCACTCTATTGGAGAGAGGACAACACAACTCTGCAAAATAGGGTAATATGTCAACAAAAATATTAACGAATGTGAATGAGAAATGATTTGCTAAAATTAACCATGCGTGATGCATGTATGAATGTATGAGTGTTCTCATGTATATGCTGACAAAACAGACATATAACACTAGGAATAACCAGGCAAAACCAACTCGGGCACAAACAAAACTCGGCTAAATCACATCCAAGATGATCATTCCAAAAAAGTAAATGCAAACTGAGGAAACAAAACCTACTTCCTACTTTAGCTTTACTGGGGAGAAACATAATCTGGAAATAAACAAAACAAAGTGATAGAATAGTACAGATACAGGGATAGATCATCCTTCTCCAGGCTTCACCGGGGAAACAAATGTTTTCAAAAGTAACACTTCTACTGGGGATTGCAAAACCAATCTCAAGTAAAGCATATGGACACCAAATCATCAAAACATTCATTGAGGAATTCAGGCCCACTTCATTGGGGAGGTTAACACCACATCCTCAAAAGGGAAAACCACAATACGTTCTTCACTAGAGAAATCGGGGACCTGCGCTCTTCAAGAGTAATTATGGTACCAACTTCTCTGGAAAAAGAACTTCCATTAGACCGAACGAAAACTTCACTTGGAGAAATCTCCGATTGAAACTTCACATCATGAAAACTCAGAAAAGAGGAGAAATGAATCCAAACTTGACCAAGGATACCGGAGTCACGAACCCAATACGGTGAATCATCCTAAGTAAACCTTCTCGAGGGGAACAAAAACTTATTAAAACAACTAGAGTTTGTCCATTCCTGGGATCACCATTTTTGTTGTTGTTGTTTTTTTTTGCATCACTAATTCTAAAGTAAAAGCAAATTGTAAATTCTTTTTTGAAAAATCGATTTTGTTATTTAACCTTTTTGCTTTGAAAGTTATTATCAATAATAAATGGAGTCTTTGTAAGCTAAATAAAATAAGAAACACAAAGAATTGGGTAACATCTCAAACTTTATTTATAGAATGGTAGTCTGAGAATGGAGAGACTCCATAGATGATTACAAAGTTCGGAAAATGGTAATATATAATGGAAAAGATACATTGAGATACAATGACCACTATCCCCTCTAACAATTTTTTGAAATCCTGAGCAGCAGCTCCCGTTGAAGTATGATGAGGATTCGAGAAAATTGTTGCTTCAATGACCAGATCTTACATGATATAGTTACTTGCCAAGAAAGTCCCTAACTTTTGCCGAAGCTGCCCTTGTGGGTTTTCAACTTAGCGGGAAATTTATTTTGTTTATGTCTCTAACTTTTGCCTAGACCGCCCTTTTGGGTTTTCGGCCTACTGAGACGCTCTTTTTTGCCTAAGCCGTCCTTTCGAGTTTTCAACTTAGCGAGCTATTCTTTTATTTCTTTAGGAGAAGTATTTCTTGACTGCATCAGCATTCATGGGACGTGGGAACTCCTCGCCATCCATAGTTTCAAGAATTAATGCACCGCCAGAGAAGGCTTTCTTGACAACATATGGGGCCTTCAAAATTGGGAGTCCACTTGCCCCTAGAATCAGTGTTGAAAGACATGATCTTCCTGAGCACGAGGTCGCCTTATCTTAATTCACGAGGCTTGACCTTCTTATCAAAAGCTTTCTTCATTCTCTTCTGATATAACTGTCCATGACACAAAGCTTTCATCCTCTTCTCTTCGATCAGATTCAATTGGTCAAACCGGTTTTGGACCCATTCGGCCTCTGTCAACTTGGTTTCCATTATCACACGCAAAGAGGGAATCTCAACCTCGACTGGGAGTATAGCTTCCATTCCATACACCAAGGAGAACGGGGTTGCTCCTGTTGAAGTGCAGACAAATGTTCGATATCCATGCAAAGAAAAATAGAGCATTTCATGCCAATCCTTATAAGTAACGACCATTTTCTAGATAATCTTCTTGATATTCTTATTAGCAGCTTCAACATCCCCATTCATCTTTGTCCTGTACGGAGAGGAATTATGATGGACAATCTTGAATTCTTCACACAGTTCTGTCATCATTTTATTGTTCAGATTGGAGCCATTGTCGGTGATAATTCTGCTCGGCACACCATACCGACATATAAGATTATTCTTAATGAAGCACACAACCACCTGCTTAGTGACATTAGCATATGAAGCAGCCTCTACCCACTTGGTGAAGTAATCAATTGCTACCAAGATGAAACGATGTCCATTCGAAGCTTTGGGTTTTATCATACCAATCATGTCAATACCCCACATGGAGAAAGGCCACGGGGAGGAAATCACATTGAGAAGTGTCGGAGGCACATGGACCTTATCTGCATAAATCTGGCATTTATGACACTTCTTTGCAAATTTGTAACAACCATATTCCATTGTCATCCAATAGTAACCTGCCCTTAGCATCTTTTTAGCCATCGAATGTCCATTGGCATGAGTGCCAAATGAACCTTCATGAATCTCATGCATCAGCATATCTGCTTCGTGTCTATCCATGCATCTGAGCAAGACATGTCATAATTTCTCTTATACAACACATTTTCACTGAGGAAGAAACTGCCAGCCAATCTTCTCAATGTCTTTCTATCTTTATTCGATGCACTAATCGAGTATTCCTGAGTCTGGAGAAAGTGCTTGATATCATAATACCAAGGCTTCTCATATGCTACCTCCTCTGTTGTAAACACATGAGCGGGCCTATCCAGTCTCCAAACCATAATTAGAGGTATATCATTCCAAGTATTTACTTGATACATAGAAGCCAGAGTTGCCAGAGCATCCACCATTTGATTTTCATCTCTTAGAATATGATGGAATTCAACTTTATTAAAGAGGGGTAACAACCTTCTAGCATAATCTTTGTAAGGGATCAAGCTGGGGTGACGAGTATCCCATTCTCCTTTAATCTGGTTTATTACCAAGGCTGAATCACCATACACATCTAGGATTTTAATTCTAAGATCAATAGCTTCTTCGAGACCCATGATGCAAGCCTCATATTCTGCCATATTATTAGTACAATCAAATGTCAACCTTGCAGTAAAAGGAATATGCAATCCATGTGGAGTGGCAATCACATCACCAATTCCTTTACCATAAGTATTCACAGCTCCATCAAATATCATACTCCGACGAGATTCAGGGTCAGAACCTTCCTCAGGAAATGGTTCATCATAATCCTTCACTTTCAGAAACATCACATCCTCATCATGGAATTCATACTCTACAGACTGATGATCCTCCACTGGTTGGTGAGCAAGATAATCTGCCAACACACTGCTTTTAATAGCTTTTTGAGTGTGGTATTCGATATCATATTCAGATAGCAACATCTGCCAGCAGGCAATTCTCCCAGTAAGAGCAGGTTTTTCAAAAATGTACTTGATTGGATCCATTTTGGAGATCAACCAAGTGGTGTGATTCAACATATACTGCCGTAAATGCTTTTCCGCCCAGGCCAAAGCAGAACATATCTTTTCCAGCATGGAATACCGCGACTCATAATCAGTGAACTTTTTACTGAGATAATAAATGGAAAACTCTTTCTTCCCTGTTTCATCTTTTTGTCCCAGAATACAACCTATAGATTTATCTAACACTGTCAGATACATAATCAACGGTCTTCCTTCGACAGGAGGGGGCAAGATAGGAGGTTCAAGCAGATATTCTTTAATACTTTCAAATTCCCTTTGGCAGTCATCCGTCCACACACAACCTTCATCTTTTTTAACAACTTAAACATTGGTTCACATGTTGCTGTCATGTGGGAAATGAATCTGGAAATATAATTCAAACGCTCGAGGAACCCTCTGACTTGCTTTTCAGTTCTTAGCGCTGGCATCTCTTGAATTGCTTTGACTTTATCAGGGTCAACTTCAATTCCTTCTGGATAACAATGAAACCCAACAATTTTCCTGATCAAACATCGAAGGTGCATTTATTTGGATTCAAGCGGAGACGATACTTCCTCAAACGCTGAAACAACTTCAACAAATCTTCTACATGCTCTTCTTCAGTTTTGGATTTAACAATCATATCATCAACATATACCTCAATTTCCTTGTGCATCAGATCATGTAATAGAGTTGTCATAGCCCTCTGGTATGTTGCACCAGCGTTCTTCAACCTGAAGGGCATCAATCTATAATAGAATGTTCCCCAGGGTGTGATAAACATTATTTTTTCCATGTCCTCCGGAGCCATTCTTATTTGATTATAACTGAAAAATCCGTCCATGAACGAGAAAACTTTGAATTTGGATGTGCTATCCATAACATATCAATATGTGGCAATGGAAAATCATCTTTTGGACTAGCTTTATTTAGATATTTGTAATCTATGCACATGCGGACTTTTCTGTCTTTTTTCGGTACTGGGACAATATTGGTAATCCATTGATGATACACTGACGTCACAAGAAAACCAACATTAATTTGCTTTAGAACCTCCTCTTTGATCTTTACTGCCATATCTGGGTGAGTTCTTCTCAACTTTTGTTTGATTGGCGGACACTCTGGTTTCAACGGTAAACGGTGCTCCACAATATATGTATCTAGACCAGGCATATCTTGGTAAGACCAAGCAAAAATATCCAGATACTCTTTCAACAGCTCAATCAACCTGCTCTTCACATCAGGATGCAACGATGCTCCAATCTTGACTTCTTTCGGATCTTCTTCTGAACCCAAATTGATCACTTCCAATGGCTCTTTATATGGATGAATGGTATTTTCCTCGTGCTCAAGCAACCGTGAGACCTCTTCTGGAATATCATCATAATCTTCTTCTTCGGCCCCATACACAGGACATTCAAAGTTGGGAGAGGGTACAGGGTCATTATATTCAACGGGTTTTTTAATTAATATGCACATATGACTTAAAATTGCTTTTAGAAACTGACACATATAACAAGTGATCATGCAGATTGAATTCCAGTTATTATTTATTTTGAAGGGTTTTTTCTAATTACCATTTTCCAAGAAAAAGCATAAAATAAAGACATAATTTGGGAAACAAAGACAACTTTTATTATTGATTTTAAAAGTCACAGCAAACAGATAAACCCTACAACATTAATACTTCCACGTTGGGCAGAGTGAAAGCTTTTCAAAAAGATTAACAAAACAAATTACTTTGAAACATGTATGCAAGAGGGAACATCAATGGTGATCCAGTTCTGAACCCTAACTCTGTGCGTCACATAATTCGGTATTTCCTGCTCTGCTTCATCTTCCACAATGGCATTAATCCCGGAAACAGTTGGATGAAGATAACCCTCGCTATGAAAAATGTCTTGATACTTGCCTGCAGCAGACTTCGGCTTCATGCTCTTACCTTTGTCATTCTTCAAAGAGAACCCCAAGTCGGCTTTGTTCTTGTTTACAGGTGGATCCATAATATGTCGCCATACCTTGCTATGACCCTTTCGCACAACTTATTGCGCATCCTTAAGCGAAACCATGTAACTCTCATTTCCTCTTATGTTGTCAATGGATAAGGCTTGGAACTGGGTTCCAACAACAGCTTCATCCGCCTCCACAATGCTGAAAGAGGACAAATGAGATATCAATAATGCTTGTTCCCCATTTATGATTACTACTTTCCCTTCACGTACAAATTTCAGTTTCTGGTGTAAAGTTGAAGTGACAACCCCTGCCTCATGAATACACGGCCGTCCCAACAAACAGCTATAAGTGGGAACAATGTCCATGACCTGGAAAGTCATCTGAAATAAATGTGGTCCTATATGAATAAGACAGTCCACTTCACCAATAACAGATTTCCTTGATCCATCAAACATTGTCACAATGATGCCACTCGGGCTCATAGGAGTTCCTTGATATTTCAACTTCATAAGTGTGCTCCTCGGTATAACATTCAAAGTAGATCCATTATCAATCAGCACATTGGATAGTGAATCATTCTTGCAATTCATAGAGATATGGAGGGCCAGGTTGTGATTCCTTCCTTCATCTGGGAATTCATCATCGCAGAAACTCAAGTTATTACATGATGTAATGTTCCCTATTACGCTACTGAATTGGTCTATTGGTATATCACTCTCCACAAAAGCTTGGTCCAATACCCTCATCAAGGATTCTTTGTGAGCATATGAGTTCATCAATAAAGCCAAGATAGATATTTTTGAAGGAGTCTACAGTAGTTGATATAAAATTTTGTAGTCGCTCATCTTGATTATCTTCAAAATATCATCCACTTATTTCTCTAACATAGCCCCACTAGTCTCACCCGTAGCCTTCTTGGGTTCAACATTCTCAGCAATATTCTTTCCAGCATTAACATCTCCTCGAACAACTGGTGCAAACACACGACCGTTGCGGGTCACCCTGCTATTTTCAGCAATATTTCCAACATCAAGCATTGGCTGGATGGGAACTTCCACTCCATCCTCTAAGATTATAGCGTTGTATTTGTAGGGAACAGCCTTATCTGAATTATAGGGGATAGGACCCGACAAACTAATCACCAATGGGGTAACAGTTGGCTTGCTATAATATTCAACTTCAAGATGGGCGGGTGCCCTAAAAAAAGGTACAATGACGTTTACCTCTTCTTAAACACAATCAATCATTATTGAGTCATTTCTGGAAAACAAATCCTCATCTGAGGAGAAATACTCATATGCAGAGGCATACTTTTCATCCAACTCTTCTTCATCCAAGCAAACCTCAATCAAATCAACTTCATGGTAATCATCCCTTTGACATGTAACCTTGATAGTTCCATTGTCCAACAACAACTGAACACCTTTCTTCACGATTGAACATCCTCGGGTATCTCGACAACAAACTCGGCAAGATCCATATTGGTGTTCCACCTGACCAGACAAGTGGAAGAAAGTAGCATGCAATTGCACAAGGTCCTCATTCATATACTCTACATCAAAAAATTTGAATTCCCCAGGACATCCATAAACCATATTCACCTCCTCTTCATACTCTGCCCTAGGCCTGATTATGTGGATGAGGCCCTCATCCATCATCTCCTGTAAATCAACCTTTATCTTATCGCAACCCTGTATGTCTGTACTGTAAATAGCACAACCGTAATGGTCATGCGTATAGTAGCTAAATTCACAGAAGTCTGCATGAACTTTCACCAAATCTCCGCTAACCAGATTAATATCAAAAATTCAGAAGTCACCTGGATAATCGGCCACCATATTCACAGCATTTACTCCTCCATGCTTGGGTAGAGGATTGTCTTTCACATTAGGACCCACATCCTTGAAAGATAGAATACCATACTTCACCAATATTTTCACCTCATCCTTCAAAGAATAACAATTCTCAACATTACGCCCTGGTTCTCCCTGATGAAAAGCACATGTTTGGTCTGCCTTGTAATACCAAGGCGACGGTGATGGTACGGTGGGAGGTGGTCGGGTCTGAACCAACTTCTTCTGAGTCAATGCTGGTAGTAACTCTGTATAGCTCATAGGAATAAGGTCATAACTCTTACTTCTCTGATTATACCCTTGATTCCCCTGCTGGGACGGTCTCTGGTAAGCAACGGTAGTTGGAGCTGCACCCACAACTAGAGTAACTGAGGCGACTTGCTGATGACGCTGATAATTCCTTCTAGGAGTATTAACCCTCATCTCTTGTATAACAGTATTTACATCCCCTTCCTTCTTCTTGAAACCCATAAGATGGCTTCTTCATACCTCCAGATCCTTCACTTCTCGTTAAACGACCCTCTCATACAGCATCTTCTAAGAGGATACCCATTCCTACCATTTCAGTAAAGTCACTTGGCGCACTTGCTACCGTCCTCTCGTAGTAGAAAGCACCCAGCTTTTTCAAGAAAATCTTAGTCATCTCCTTCTCTTCCATGGGAGGAATCACTTGGGAGGCTACCTCACGCCATATCTGTGCATATTCTTTGAATGATTCCCTGTCTTTCTGAACCATTGCACTGAGTTGATCATGGTCAGGCGCCATGTCCATGTTGTACTTGTATTGTTTGATGAACACTTCTCCAAAATCATTGAAAGTATGGATTTTAACACTGTCCAAACTCATATACCACTTCAGCGCAGCACTGGTCAAACTATCCTGAAAAAAGTGAATCAGCAGACGCTGATCATCAGTATGGGTAGACATTCTCCTTACATACATCACCAAATGAGCACGAGGGCAAGTGTTTCCCTTGTACTTCTCAAACTCCGGGACCTTAAACTTCGCAGGTATCTTAACATTCGGGACCAAGCATAAATCATTCAGATTCTGCCTGAATAACTCTTTTCCCCTGAGGGCCTTCATCTCCTTCTGCATCTTGTCAAACTGCTCTTGAAAATCATCCATTCTGTCAAAAAGACCCAAGTCTTCACTTGGTGGAGGGAAAGGACAACACACATCATCATTAAAAAACGGAACCATATTCACCGAAGGAGGTGCAGCAGGAGCAGCATGCACCACAGGAGGTGTCGGAGTAACAATAGTCTGAACAATTGGAGTATCTTGAGGACCAAGGTTGAAACTTTCAGGTGCAAAATTCTCTGGCATTCCCCAAGGGTAACCTTGAGGCATGTGATTTTGAATAACAATTGGAGTAGCAGATACCGAAACAGTCAGAGCTTTAGTAGTTGCCCTTGTTGGTTGAGGTTGGACACTCGGTGGATGATTCTGAGCAGCCACCAGAGATTCCATCAGAGCAGTAAGATTGGCCATGTCGGCCTTCAAAGTAGAAACCTCCTCGCGCAACTCGCGATTCTCTTGTTCTAAGTTGTCCATCTTACTTCTGAAATTAGTCCGAGTGTTATAGTGATGAGTCAGCTTGCTGAATGAAGTAAAGAAGCTTGGTAAGACACCTGTATATGCATAACAAATGAAAGAAATATGTGCAATATGATGCGTGATATGCAATGCACATGATTTTATTTTATTATTTAATATTTTAATGGATTTAAATTTATGGACATATTGCAAATATCAAAGTAATAGCGCATTTGAAATACTGGAAAATTTTATTATAACAACTCCAAAATGGATTACAAGTTTCAATGATCCCAATACAAGATGAAAATAAAATCTAAAACCCTGAGAAGTAAAGCTGATGGAGATCACTCTATACAATGGCGCTTCCCTGTGAGCCTGGCAATATGAGCCTTCAACCTCTGGTTTTCTTCTGCATATCTGGTGGCAACCCCCTTCCAATCACCTGAATCAGGGAGTAAGAAAATGGCATCTGACTGAGGCTTAGAAGAAAATAAATCCCCTTGCCTCTCCATGGTCTCTACAGCCCATCTCTCAAGAATCTCAATCAAGTCATCTTTCTCCTTCAAATCTGCTCTATAAGAAATCTCTAAAGTTTGGCACTTGTTCTTCCAAGCATAATTTTCCTGTTGCATCCTAACTAAAGCAATTTGTAGCTCTTCTAGATCATCCAATAAGGGAGGAGTGGTCTTCACAAACAAATCAGACATAGGTGTTTCCCGGGAATACGGCATCTTCAACTGAATAGCTCTCGTTTGGACCCACTGAAGATATGGCTCCAAAGAAAGAACACCCTTAGGTCCCAAATCCCTCATACTCTTCTTATGAATGTGACGCCAGGCGTTCGCAATCTGCTCCCTAGCTTCCCTACGGCCTTCTCCCTCCTTCATAAAGAAACTACTCAAATGAATACTATTTGGTTTATCCCTCATCGGATAACCGAGATGTCGTCGTGCAAGAACAGGGTTATAGTTAATTCCTCCCTTTGTACCAAGAAGAGGTACATTGGGGAAACTACCACAACTGTCAATAATCTCTACATCCCGGTAAGCTCGATGATATCAATTAATATCTGAGTGAGTAAGTTCCATGATCTTAGGAGCCCAACGGGGTTCCTTCTTGACATCCCAAAAAGCATCAGACTAAGGCATATGAGAGATAAACCACTGGTACAACAGATGCGTGCAACAGATAATCGTCCCCCCCATGGTAAGAAATCTGAAGATGAATAGAGTAATAAGAATCACCCAACAAGGTAGGAACTGGGTTTCCAATCATGAAAATTCTAATAGCATTAATGTCAACAAACTTGTCCACATTAGGAAATAAGAACAGCCCGTAAGCAAGTAGAGCAAAGATGACCTCAAAAGCGATTGTACTCTTCATCCTGGAAAAGTAGCGAGCTTTCTCTAATAAGAACTGAGATGGTAATCCTATAATCCCTCCTTTGGTAGTCATATGGGCTTCCACCTCAGACTTCCCCAGATGAATCAAAGCAGCAATCTCATGTGGTTTTGGCTCACCCTCTAAACCAGTAAAAGGAACACGATCGGTAACGGGTAAATCCAACAGATAAGAATACTCCTCTAGTGTAGGCATCAAATGATAGTCAGGAAAAGTAAAGCAATGATACATCGGATCATAGAAGTGGACCAAGGTCAAGAGAATACCCTCCTTCATCTTCAGCTTCATGAGAGGAATGATGGATCCATACTTCTTCTGAAAGTCTGCAGAACACTCGATCTCGGGAATTAGACTGATCAACTCATCTATCTTGGGATCTTTGAAACTGTATTTCCCGGTCTTTCTTTTCCCAGAGTCCATGGTTAAAAAGTACCTGAGATATTCATAAATGGTCAACTTTTAAATCCCTTGAAATAAGATCTCTTCAAAAGATGCTTATGAGTGCATGGATGCATGATACAGCAATCACACACAAGATCACACATATAGGGTTCATTGGTTCAACTTCACGAGCATGAGGTCGAAGGTACTACCCATAAGGTATTGGTCTAAAAGTTATCACCTGTCAAACAAGGTTATAGAGGTTCGCAGAGTCTACATTCTTCCTTCGGGTATTACCAACTTCCCGATTAACTCGGTAATTAGTAATATTCTCAAGAAAAACTCGTCCGAGCATAGCATCGCATGACAACTATTTCCGGATTACTCCGTCATATCTTCCGCACTACACCTAAAAGGCCAAGATGAGTTTGGTATTCTACGGTCCTCAGCTTCAGTAGGCTCCCAGGTCGAAAGTAGTATGTCTTCTCGATTACTCGGTAAACGACACTACAGTCAAAGGGGTCTCCACTGAGTGGGGGATCTCATTTGTTGTACCCCAAAATTTTCCCTCCCATATTTCTCAAAACATTTCAAGAAAGATCCTCAAGTTGCTCAAGGAAGTCCAAGGGTTGACCAGACAAGCTCTCTCCTAAGGCAGTCTACCTCAAATTAGGGTTTCATGTTGCATCAATATACTTGAGTCCAAGGGATCCCAAATGCTCACCATTGTCCTAATATATTCTCAAGATCATCCATGTCAAGTTTTAAGCCCTACAGAGAAAGTTTGCTCAGTCAATTGCTCAGAGGCCTAAAAATCGACTATGTTAGGGCAAAAGTCAACTGAGGTCCCCATACAGTCAAACTTCATGATTTTTGGTCAACATCCTCATTTTGAAGTATCATTCATCATTTTATCAAGGTTTTATCATGATTCATCAAGGATTGCTCACAATTCATCAAGAACCAAAAGTTGTTAAATTAAGGTTTTGTAGGAAAAGTCAACTCAACTTTGACCAAGCATAACTCTCTCATACTGTATGAGAAATGACCCATCCAAAGCTCATTTTTAAGAGGATTAAATTCTCTATAATCCATCTTCATCCCCCAAGTTCAAAATATGCACTCACAAGAAGTTATGAATTTGGACATTATAGGTCATTTTGAAAAGTCAACAAAAACACGTTTTTTGTCAAAGCTTTATACATGAACATGGATTACCAAATTGAGATGAGACCAAAATGGTTGCTTAGAGGACATATCAAGATTTCTAAAAAGTCTAAGAAAACCTTCAAAGAGTCAAAATTGAGGAAGTTATGCATTGGTGAAGTTGACCTTTTTTGCAAAATTGTCAAAAGTCAACTATGCCTAAAATTGCAACTTTTGCTAAATGGGCCTAACTTTGTGCACTTGTTTTGAGTTGGTAGCATGGTCCACGAGCCCTAGCTCTTTCCACTTGTCATTATCTTATTTTTATTATTTATTTTGATTTTTATTTGAATTAAATCAATTTAAATTAAAACAAATCATAGAAAAATCCAAAACATTGAAAACTCAAGATTTTATACATGTTTCAGGTCCTATATCCAGCTAGCATAAGATTGAATTCGTGTAAAGCCTTGGTGTGCACAAAAAGAATGGTTTTGTCTATTTTTGGAAAGATATTAAAAGGAATCAAATCAAGATCAAAATCAATAATGGAGGAAGATTGAGATCATGTTTGCAACCCTAATCCATTCCTCAATACATAAGGAGTATTTGCAGACCTAAAACAAGAGGTTAGAGAGGCGTGAGAACAAGAACAAAACTTGAAAAAAAACACAAAAAAGTGTTGAGTCGAATTCATAGTTCCAGACATTTTCAAGACTCTTTAACCATCCCAATCGCTTCCTGGGATCACAAGCAAGTAAAACCAATCAAGAACAAGCACTTTCAGGCCCTGAAACCCACTCTAGCATGGTTGGTAGCCAGGCGAGTGTAAAAGGCTTCAGGACCTGGGTTCGAATCCCAGGTCCCCTCTTTATTCCATATTATTTTTCTTTCATTAATCAGGCGTGTATACAAGGCCAAGGACCACCATGCGCCCTCATTATCCAACCAGCCAGGTGTCAGGAGGCCAGATATGATGGCTATCAGGTGAGGATCCATCAAAGTGGTTGGTCAAAGCAAAGCATGAGATCCAAGAAGTCAACTTGGGCAATTTTCTTTTGGGCCCAGAATCTGCTGTTTACACCCTCCAAATCACCAAAGTAGGCCCAATCTCTTTATCTTTTTTCTTTTTATATTTTCTTAATTAGTTTATTTATTTATTTTACTAACAAAAATAATAATTCTTTTTATCAAAAAATCACAAAAAATGTTTTTCACCCAATTAGATTTAGGTCTATTTTTTATCAAAAAAATAATTAATTTAATTAGGTTATTTAATTTTAGGTAACTTAAATTGTTTTGTAAATAAATTAAAAATTAATTAGAACAATTAGGGTTTTAATTTAATTCTATTTTCTTTTTTCTTAAAAAATAACAAAACACAAAAATAGGCCATTAGTTATTTTCTTTAATTAATTAATTAGCTAATTAATTTTGTATTTAATTTAAAAACCTAATTCTTTTTCTTAAAAAATATTTAAAAACAACAAAAACAATTTTTCTTTCAATTAGGTTAGAAAGTGTCAAAACCCTAATTTCTTATCGTTCTTAATTTCCTCGCGCGCGCTTTATTATTTATTTTTACCCTATTGATGTAATTGTTCACAAATTGTAATAGATTAATTAGGACCTTTTACTTTCATTTATTGTTTTTTCTTAAGTGTTGGTTTTTGTCTATGTAAATACCCGAAGCCTTGTAATAGCGTTGCTTATTTTCCGCATTTTAAATTCCGCAAATATTAACTGTTAGATGTATGAATAATAGGGTTGCATGACAAGAATGTATGTGAACTTTAAAACAGTTAGCAAACCCTAAATGTGCAAAGATAGTAACTTGAAATTGAATCACTCGCACATGCGCACTCCTAGGGTATACTCTCACTTCGGTTGCCTTCGGTAAACGGTCATTGAGTATAGGATGCTTTAGTGGTTGCTCTCTTGTCTAAACAAAGATCAAAGTCCCGTTCGGAAAAGTTGCCTCGGAATGGTTACCTCGGATATTGTTGCCTCGAATAATTGATCTAAGACATTAGGGTTACTACTAAGACGTCCTAACATTGCTTTAGTGACCGTACATCCCTTTCGAATTGACCCTCAAAACTCCAACGACGATGCTACCTACTCACTAATAATGGGATAGCACTGTCTAAAGGAAACAAGAACAGAAACATTCTCTTTTTCGAGTAGGTAGATTAGTTCTTAAGTACTTGCTCAAACAAACAAACTTCTTCACACTTACACTCTTTTCAAACAAAGTTTTCAAAACCACTTCGTAACACTCTTGAAGACAGAAGCAAGGGTTAAATCGAAGTAAAAAACTTTTTTTAAAATCAAACACACACAAGCAATTGTGATAATGATGAGCAAGTACCTAAGAGCCCGTGGAAAACCACGGATAGAAAGGGTGCTAATACCTTCCCTTTCTATAATCTACCCCCCGTACTCAAAATCTCGAAAAAAGGAATTTTTCTGTGCTTTTGTCCTTTCCTGTTGGATAAAATAAAAGTCGGTGGCGACTCTTGCTTATTGCGACATTTTGCAAACACAAACACAAAACGCAAACCAACATTCCTAAAACAGTCCGGTTCTGACCACCGTATCACAGAACTGGCAACTCTGCTGGGGAAAAATAAGTGGGGTATACCTTAGGATTAGTTCATCATATTTGCTTCTATTGTTTGATTTGATTGCATTATCTTTGTGGGTTTTGTATCGGAGTTACTATAGATCCTAACCTAGATCTGGGGAACACCTTTTAGGTAAGAAGAAATAAACTGTGAGGGAACTGTACGGCATAGACCGATACGGTTGAAGCAGTAGCTACGTTGATGTGGCACATTAGTTGGTACCGATATCCCTTATGGAGAAACAAGGAGAATATGGGGCTGCTATATGGGTCGTTAAGCATAAACTGGCCTTAGAACCTATAATTGACCAACTTGGCCATAGGAAGTAGTGAGATAGTCGGCCTCGGCATAGAGCCGGGAACTGGTTGATACTCGATACTACACTCATTGAGACCATACTCTCGAGATAGTTCCGGCTGCAAGAAAAGATTACGTGAGCTGAAACCATGACCGATGAAGGATGGTCAGTGATATTGAGAACCTCTAGAACCTGGTTATTATTATTAGGACAGGTTGAACCAACTGAACTTCAAAAGGGTAGTACCTAGACTCCATGAAAGCCTGAAACTTAAGGGCTATTATGTAACTTGTTTGCCTTTACCATGTATGCTATATGTGATACTTGTTGTGTGTTTTATCATGACATCATGCATCATGACATGGCATGCATATTTCATTAGACTAACCATTTCAAAGACCGAGGGGATTTATCTTTGTTCTGTTTTGCAGATCATGACTTCCATACACAGAAATACCATTCGAGTCAACTTCGTGCAAATCCTTGCTCAGCTCAGAGAGTTAGTCTCAAAAGTTCCTGATACTTCCTCATTTGTTAGAAGACACGGTCATCTCCTTAGCCTGGTCACTTTAAAGTTGGATGAGCAGATGATGGACGTCTTTTTCCAGTTCTTTGATATGTTGCATCATTGTTTCACCTTCCTGGATTATCATCTAGTCCCTACTTTGGAGGAGTTTTAGGATTTATTAGGCATATATATCCTCAAGCAGACACCCTTCACAGGTTTGGAGAAGGTTCCTAGGCCAGAGGAAATTGCTTCAGCTTTACACTTGAAAAAGGCTGATGTAGTGTCTAATTGGGAGACACGGAGCGGGGTTAAAGGTTTCTTGGCTAAGTTTTTGATTGATCAAGCTCAACAGTTCTGGGATAACTTGGATTTTCAAGCTTTCGAAGACATCTTGGCTCTCCTCATCTACGGCTTGGTTCTTTTCCCGAATCAGGATTCCTTCATAGATGTGAATGCAGTTAAGATCTTCTTGTCTCGTAATCCAGTACCTACTCTTCTGGGTGATATTCTACATGCTCTCTATACCCGTACTGTGCGAAGAAGGGGGATCCTCATTTGTTGCACGCCGCTGCTGGCGAGGTTGTTTATTTCGCACCTCCCCAAATCTATATTGAAGAATGAGGAAGGTGTAGGTTGGGCTTACAGAATCATGTCTCTTGCTCACACGGATATTCTTTAGAGTTCAAAGGATATGGAAAAAGTTGCTATCATAGATCGATGTGGGGAATACCCTAATGTTCCATTTCTTGGGATTAGAGGGGGAATAACCTATAGTCCCTGTTTGGCTTTGAGACAGTTTGGTCGCGCTCGAAGAGACGGTCCTCATAAGCTGCTTCTTATAGATATTGTCTTTGACTATTAGGAAGACGTTAAAGAGCATCACCGAAGGTTTATACGAGCTTGGAGCATGGTGAACAGGTCTGATCCTCAAGAGCTAGGACTGAATACTTCTCTCCATATGCAACCTTATCTCCAGTGGGTTCGAGCCCATGCTCAAAATCTGGGGATGCCTTATGAAGTTGTTTTGCCGGTGATTATAGAGCATACTAATGAAGAAGGTGTTCCTTATACGGTCCTCCATCCTTACATACCTACTGATCTTGGGGCATTGAAGAGATCTTGGATCCAGCTAAAGGAAGAAAGGGATACCTATCGGGAGAAGTATCATGAGAAAGAGAGGAAGATCTTGAGACTCACGAGGCAAGTGGAGAACGAAAGGACGATCAATGACTATGTCAGCACGAACGGAAGGCGACCATGGGATTTTTGATTCTTTGTTGTTTTTCTAATTTAGATTTATTTTCAGTTATTTCTTTTGTAACGCCTTAAAGGCATTGTTAAACATTTTACAAGTTTGAATCTAATAAAGTTTTGTTTATTTCTTGGTTTGCAAATTTAAATCTCCTAAAGTCTTTGAAATCATTTCATACGCATTCCATTATCATGTACCACATTACAGGTACCATTACAGGTTTCTTATCTTCTTCGCTGTTTATTTCAGCACGAAATGTCTTCTGAAATACCTACTGATCAAGCCATCAAGGCTCTTCAAGCACATAATGCTCAGTTCCAAGAGATGTTCCTGAACTTGGCTAAGGGGCAACAGGATTTGAAGACTCTCATCCTGAAAGAGAAGAAAAAGAAGAAGAAGAGGGTGGTCCTCCTGAATATGGGTCATAGATTTGGGAATAGGTTGCGACAGGAAGCTGATTTGTCGCATTCATCTAGAGGAGGAGAGAATCAAGAGGAAAGGAAAGGTCCTAGTCCTGTGGTTTCTGATAATGACATTGATTTTGATGAAGAACAGTATCCTCCTGCTAAGGATAGGTATAAGCAACTTGAAGACCGGTTGAGTGCAATGGAGATTCAGAAGATACCTGGGTTGGACTTCGGAGATCTAGGATTGGCATATGGGGTGGTAATCCCGCACAAGTTTAAAGCTCCTGTCTTTGCTAAGTATGATGGAGTCTCTTGTCCAAAACTCCACCTCCGCTCATACGTCAGAAAAATTCAACCCTACACTGCTGATAGAAACCTGTGGGTTCATTTCTTTCAAGATAGTATGTCAGGGACTCAACTTGAATGGTTCTATCAATTGGAAGGAGCTATCATCCGCAACTGGGAGGACCTTGTTGCTGCTTTTTACAAGCAATATCAGTATAACGCCAACCTTTCTACCACGCGTACTAAGCTTCAGGGCATGTCTATGGGTGCAGGCGAAATTTTTAAGGACTATGCTCAGAAGTGGAGAGATCTGGCTGGAAGAGTCCAACCCCCACTGTCTAATAGGGAGTTGGTGGACATGTTTCTTGGGACTTTGTCTGGTCCATTTTTCAATCATTTGATCGGAAGTTCGTCCTCTGGGTTTACTGAATTGATTTTGACGGGGGAGAGGGTAGAAGCTGGTATCAGAAATGGCAAGATACAGAAAGGTGCTTCATCAAGTACAGAAAAGAAGCCTTTCAAGAAAGAAGATAGTGCATTTTACAGCTCAAGGAGCCAAAACCGACCTGAACGCCGCCAAGTGGTTAATGCGGTAGTAATATCAAGACCCACTGTTGTACCCCAAAATTTGCTCTCTCTTTCTTCAGGAAATCATCTTGGATTTTCAGAGTCCCTCTGAAACAAATCCAAGTCCTGAATTGTCATTTTTGCCCAAGCAAACCATTTATAAGAGTAAAATGATCACACAAGCTCTAAAGACAACGCTTTTATCTTGAGAAAAATTAAATTCTAAGCATTTGGAATTTTCCTCTAAAAAATGGGTGTTCAAGAAGAAAGTAGCATTTCAGAACTTCTGGACCAAACTTCAGATGGAAACGGTCAGAAGATGCAAGCTTGGCTCAACACGGTCAGAATTTGGCTTTTCAGCAGCTACATCCATTCGGTCAGAAGATGCAAGCTTGGCTCAACACGGTCAGAATTTGGCTTTTTAGCAGCTACATCCATCCAGTCAGAAGTTGCAAACATGGTTCAATACGTAAGTCTCAGACAGAACATGACTCTTTCAGCAGTTACGCAAGCTCCGCCAGAATTTGCTAAAGGAATGCAAAAGAAGCAAGGAAGTCTGAAGGCTCTTTCAGAGAGTGCTGAAATCAGAAGATGAAAAGGTCAGAAGAGTAGATATTACACTAATAACAGAATCTCTAAATCCAGGATTTCCAGAAGCAAATCCAAGGAATGTGTCAGAAGGTCAGGAGAATCCCCAGAATTTGCTAAGACAACAGGAGGCCAAGACCAGAGCATGGTTTACGCTGTTTTTGGTAAAACAGAACTGTTGGTTCAAAGTTTTGTTTCTACTACCAGAATATTGGTATTGATAAGTCTTATCACTATTTAATGCTTATTAATGCTTCCCAACCACTCCTGAACATTCATCCAAGTAATCCCTTCACGTGTGGCTTGGAAAATGCCTTTATGCAGGTTCTGGCATGGGTCTACGCGCCACCGTCCACCTAAGAGGTCACTTCTCTCCAATCCACGCCTGCTGTTCCAGCCTAGGCTGAAAGGCTATTTGTTATCACAACTTCCCAGGAATTTCTTTCAAAGAACAACTTAGCCTCTGTTGGCGCTTTAATGTTCAAGAAATCCACAAGAGCTTTGCCTATAAATAGAGAATCATTGTCCACTGAAAAGAGGCGTCCAAAGAAACAGAAAAATTGCTAGAAGAGAAACAGAAATCTTTAGCAAGAAAGTGCTGTGAAACTCTGCCAAAATCTCCAGTGTTTCATAACTTTGAAGTTCTTACCTTCAAACTTCATCAAATACCCAGTTTTCTTTGTGAACTAAAGAACACCCTTTTCAACTTCTGACCCTATATACGCATACACCTTCACCTACCCTTTTCAAATAGAACCTGTCCAGAATACCATCAGAGCCAAAAGCTAGCTCTCATCCACAAACTTTTCCAACAGTCAGGTAAGCACCTGCTGACCTTCATCACGCTGCTAAGCATCATCAGCTTTGCATGCTCAAATAAACATAATGTAAATAACATGTTGTTGTTGTTTGTGTTCTGAGGATCTTCATACCTCAGAACGTTTTTGAGTCAGCCTAGAACCTGCCTGAGACCCTGTTGGTTCTGTCCTTTGAAACACTTTGACATTTGCTGGAGCTGCTCCAAATATGTTGTCTGTTTTGTGGAAAAATAACAAAATTGCAGATGTTCTGATTAGCACAGGGAGAAGCCAAGTGCTGACTTTGACGTTAGCACATCTGAAGCCCGTTTTGCTGTCAACAATATCAGAACTTCTGAGAGTTATTGTCTTTCCAGCAGGATCAGAACTTCTAATTTCCCCACTAACAAACTTCTGTCTTGCAGCGCAGGGGGGTCAGAACTTCTGATCTTCCCAATAATAGGTTTCTGTTTTGCAGGTGCTAGAGTCAGAAGTTCTGACTCATACAGTTTAACCAAAAGGTTGATCATCTGGCAGCGGGTCTGAGTCAGAACTTCTGATGACCTCTCAGCAGCGCGCTGGCTCCCTCTCTCTTCCTCTCTATCTTGTTTTTTGCTATTTTCCTTTTTGTCTATTTTTCTCGTTGAACCCCCCATGTACAAATGTGTACCCCCACTCCCTAATTGTTGTAATAGCGTAAGATTTTATATTTCCGCTTCTTATTGCTAGTAATTAGGATGTGTATGGCAAGATAAAATCAATGAAATAGAAAATCCTAATTCAAAGATAAACTCTTGTATGCAATAAAACACACTTGCACACTAACACCCCTAGGGTTACATCCACTTGTTGCCTTTCAAAAAAATGGGCCATGTTACGCATGCAAAGTATCTTGGTAAAACAAACAAAATCAAAAGATCATAAGTCCCTCGATGACGCTTTCAAAAGTTGCCTTACAAAAACGATCTTAGTCCCTCAAAAACTAAGATACTTTACAAACATTGCTATCATGGTCTATACGATGACCCGCGCCCGTCCCATTTACATCCTAACACAAGGTTGTTCACCAAATGCAATGGTGAAACAACACTGTTAAAAGGGTTAAAAAAACATAAGAAAGATCTTTGAGTAAAATAGGGTAGACAACTCTTAGTTACTTGATCAAACTTGCAAACAAACATCCTTGCTACTTTTCAAAAACACACTCCACAATGCAATTTCAAAATAACTTTCAAAACCTTGAAAACTTTTCAAAAGACAAAAACACCTTTGTATACATTCAAACAAGAATCATTACAAAGGTTGCCACAACAAATGGCCTCTTTTCAAAACATTTTTCAAAACCACACACAAAGCACCATTTCAAACAATTGAAAATCCAAAGCAAGTGATCTAAGCAGGTAACTAAGAGCCCATGGATAACCATGGATAGAAAGGGTGCTAATACCTTCCCTTTCTATAATCTACTTCCCGAACCCAAGAAAACATCTCAAAGGTTTTTCCTGTGCTTTTTAAACCTTTCCTTAGGATAAAATAAAAAGTCGGTGGCGACTCTTGCTCAACTGAAACATTTGCGAATACAAACGCAAAACCTCGAGTCAATTCTCCCACCGTATCACAGAACTGGCGACTCTGCTTGGGAGAATTTTAAAAGTGGAGTAACCTTTGGGCTTAGATCACCCTCTTGCATGACTAATTGTTTGCTTTGATTGCTCTATATCTTGGTTCTCTTGTTTGGGCTTGAAATCCTACACCCGGATTTGGGGAAACATTCATAGATAGCAATACGTTGTGGAAATTGTGCGGGGTATACCGACACGGTTGAAGCAATAGCTATATTAGTGCGACATATTTGTGAGTACCGGTAACCCTTGAGTTCAATCAAGGAGAGTACGGGGCCGCTAAGTGATGTCACTAAGCACTAATGACCTAGAACCTTACTTGACCATCTTGGCCTTTTATTAAGGGTAGTGAGATAACCGGCTTTGGTGCAGTCCGAAGTTGGTAGATACTCGATACTACACTCATTGAGGGTTGTTTTCTTGGAATATTTTGGTCGCTAGTTAAGTGGCTAAACCAAAACAATGAACATGGAAAACAATCCAATGATATTGAGCTCCTTAGAACCCGGTTACTATTTATAGGACAGGTTTTTAAGCCAACTACACTCAAGAGGGTACTCACCTATGAAACCTCATGCAAGCCTGAAACTAGGGTTTTGTGTGAATTGCTTGTACATATGTTTGTGCATGCATCATGAACATCATAAAGCATCATATGCATTCACTAACCATTTCAAGGGTTTGGATCTTCATCTTTGTTCTTGTTTTGTAGGTCATGGAAATTCTTCGCAGGAAAACTATCCAAGTCAACCTTGTGAGAATCCATCCTCAACTCAAGGAGCTCACATCCAGAATTCCGGAAAGCTCTCCCTTCAGTGAAAGACATGGTAGACTGCTCAGCCTAGTCAACACCAGCATTCAAGAGGACATGGTAAAGGTGTTGTTCCAGTTCTTTGACCCCCTTCACCACTGTTTCACATTCCCCGACTACCAATTGGTTCCTACTTTGGAGGAATTTTCTCAACTCCTGAGAATTCCTATTCTTAATCAACTACCCTACAACGGTACGGAAAAAGAACCAAAGCCTGAAGATGTTGCTCAAGCACTACACTTGCAACCATCTGACATCAAGGGGCATTGGGAAACTAGAAGCGGTGTCAAAGGCTTCTTGGCAAAATTCTTGTTTGAGAAGGCACAAGAGTGTTGGAATTCATTGGATCTACAAGCCTTTGAAGAAATTGTGGCACTCCTCATTTATGGGTTGGTCATGTTCCCAAATCCTGACCAGCTTATAGATGTCAACACCGTCAAGGTCTTCTTATCCCGGAATCCAATACCAACATTGCTTGGGGACATTCTTCACTCATTCTACACACGAACAATAAGAAAGAGTGGTGTTCTCATGTGCTGTACTCCTCTCCTTGCAAGGTGGTTTATTTCGCACCTTCCACAATCTGTCTTGAAGAATGACCAAGGCTTAAGGTGGTCACAACGGTTGATGACCCTCACTCACTCTGATGTACATTGGTGTTCTCGGTCCAGAGAAAATGTCATCATCGTCGATCGTTGTAGAGAGTTCCCTAATGTTCCATTGCTTGGCATTAGAGGAGGCATTACCTACAACCCTTGTCTAGCTTTGAGACAATTTGGATATGCACGGAGGGATGGCCCTCACGACATGTTGATTCCTGACCTAGTTTTTGACTTCGACAACGATGCGCAAGGACTTCGCCAAAGATTCATCAGAGCTTGGAGGATGCCTAACAAGGTAGATAGCAAGACACTGGGGCACAAGAACTCCATCCCTCTTGAGCCTTATCTCAAGTGGGTACGAGCCCGAGCCCAGAGTCTAATGATGCCTTACCCTCATGTTCTCCCTGTGATTAAAGAGCCCGTTAAGGAAGGAGAGGTTCCCTACACCATCCTATATCCTGACATGCCAACATCATGGGAGGAGATGCAGAAGAGTTGGATCCAACTCAAGGAGGAATGGAATACTTTTGAAGCCAGCTTCTACGCCAGTGAGAAGAAGGTTTTGGAGCTTACCCGCCGACTCCATGAGGAAGAGACCCTCAACACCTACATCGCACCAAAGAGTATGCGCAACGTCTTTTTACCTTGAGAAGTTTTGTAATATTTGGCCCATGGGGAATTTATGTACTGACAAAATTTCTTCTTATTAATATGACGTGTGTTCTTTTTGTTTGCAACAATTTTGAATTTTCTAAATCCTTGAATGCATTGCATAAATAAGCATACCATTCATCATGCGCATAAGCAGGTCTCCACACCAGGTTTCCTTATCTTTCTGCTGTTTATTTCAGTAAGATGGATCTCGAACAGACGGTCAAGGATTTGCAGTCTCAGAACTCACAGTTTCAACATCTCCTGATGACCTTGGCAAAGGGTCAGGAGGATCTAAAAGCCCTGCTTGGGAACAAAGAGCAAGTGAAAAAGAAGAAGAAAAGAGTCGGGGTGGATACCCTGGGAAGAAGGTTTGAGGGTGAAGCCAGAAGAGTTCTTGAATTTCCCCCTACGTCTGAAGAGGGAACCAGTAAAGGAAAAGGGGCTGCGGTACCTTCCGAATCCGAAGCTGAAGAAGAAGAGGCTGAAGAAGACGAAGACTACTCAGAGCAACAATATTCGCCTGCCGATGATAAGTACAAAAACTTGGAAGACAGGTTGGCAGCTATGGAGCTGCAGAGAGTTCCCGGCTTGGATTTCGAAGATTTGGGATTAATTGTTGGAATTGTGATCCCCCCGAAGTTTAAAGTGCCAATTTTTGCAAGATATGACGGCCTGTCTTGCCCAAAAATGCACCTAAGGTCATATGTCCGAAGAATCCAACCTCATACTTCCGACAGAAATCTTTGGGTGCACTTCTTTCAAGATAGCCTGTCTGGCACTCAGCTAGACTGGTTTTACAAACTGGAAAGGTCAGAGATACATAGTTGGGAGGATCTGGCAGCTGCTTTTTATCGCCAATATCAGTATAACTCTGACTTGGCGCCAACCCGTACTCAGCTACAGCGTATGGGAATGGCCTCAGGTGAGGGATTTAAGGAATACGCCCAGAAGTGGCGCGATCTGGCCGGAAGAGTGCAGCCACCTCTTTCTGATAGAGAACTTGTTGATATGTTCCTGGGGACCCTGTCTGGTCCATTCTTTAACCATATGATCGGTAGCTCTTCCTCGGGGTTTACTGAATTAATTCTGACTGGCGAGAGGGTAGAAGCTGATATCAAGAATGGGAAGATTCAGAAAGATGCCTATGCATCTACAACTATTAAGAAATCATTTCCGGTGAAGAAGGAAACGACTGTTGTGTATTCTCAAAGAGGAGCAGGGAGAAGTGAGCGCATGCCGACTGTGGGGGCCGTGATGATCCAAAATCCATCAAATGATCAGCCTCGCGGAAATCAGTCCAGACCTAAACAGCAATGGGGAGAACGGCCGCCACGGCAGTTCACCCGCATTAATATGACACCCGTGCAAGTTCTTCTGCATCTGTTGAAGCTGAATCTCACAAATATCAAAGAAGCGCCGAAAAATGTGAATACAACCTCACCCGCTTACAATGCCAATGCCAAATGCGCCTACCATTCCGATAGCGTCGGACATGACACAAACAATTGTTGGGCGCTAAAAAATAAAATTCAAGACTTGATAGATGCAAAAGAGGTGGAGTTCAATGCTCCAGAGAAGCCAAACGTGATATCTGCTCCGATGTCGAAGCATGGTCGAAATGTCCATGCTATTGAGGAATATTTGTATGTTTCTGATGTCAATGACCTGATAACTCCGCTGTTAACCATCAAGTTAAATCTGCTAAGAGCTGGGATTTTCCCGGGATGCAAAGAAGACTGCTATTGTTGTTACTCTCTACCATTTGACTGCCCATTACTGAAGAAAGGCATCCAAGGCCTGATGGACAGTCAACAAATTCTGTTTGAAAAGGTTCCTGCTATTCCAACCCCTACTGAAGATGTTTCAATAATCACCATCCACGCCAATCTTTCCAAGGCCGTCAAAAAGCCTGTTAAGATTACATCCGCTACAAAGTATATTCCTCTGAAAGTAACTATGCCAGGGCCTGTCCCCTACAGTTCTGAAAAATCAATACCATGGAATTACGGTGGAGAAATCTACTACCATGGTATTAAACAAGTTGAAATAACCGAAGGAAGCTCTGATGAAGAAGATGCCAGCATTGGAAACATTGCCGGCACAAGCAAGATCACCCGAAGTGGGAGAATATTTTCTCCAGAGATTGCCCCTCCAAAGGCAGTCTTTGGACCCTCATCTGCTGCCAAAGTTATTCCTGCACCAATAAAACTCTCCGCTAGAACCTCGTTGATTGAAGATGTTGTTATTCCTGTTGTTGTCCCTCCTACTTCTGCTGATAAGGGGAAAGGGATCCAAGATGAGCTCGTCAGGACGAGGGCTCAAACTTTGGTCATCCCGGAAACCTCTAAGAAAGAGATGGAGGAGATCCTGAAGATCATTAAAAAGAGTGATTATGATGTGGTAGAGCAACTGGGGCAAACCCCCTCGAAAATCTCCATGTTAGCATTGCTACTTTGTTCAGAGGCGCACGCCAAAGCATTGATAAAGTTCCTGAAGACAGCCCATGTACCCCAGGAAACCTCTGCCGACCAATTCCAAGACTGTGTAGCCAGTCTTACAGCAGACAACGGTTTAGGTTTCTCTGATGCTGACCTAACCTCAAAAGGAAGAAAGCACAACGACGCATTACATGTGTCAGTAGAATGCCAAGGAACTACTCTGGCCCATGTTCTGGTCGACACTGGTTCTTCTCTGAACGTGCTGCCTAAGAAGGGCTCTCGACCGATTGGACTATGAAGGTTTGGAGTTAAGGCCAAGTAATATCATTGTAAGGGCATTGGATAGGTCAAAGAGAATGGTACATGGGGAGGTAGACATTCCCATTAAGGTTGGCACAGAGGTGTTCCCCTCAACTTTCTATGTGATGGACATCCGTCTGTCATACTCTTGCTTATTGGGGAGACCATGGATACACAATGCCGGGGCAGTCACCTCTTCCCTACACCAAATGTTGAAATACCTTATCAAAGGAAAGATCATAACCGTGCACGGGGAAGAGGAATATATGATCAGCCACCTGAACTCCTTTCGGTATGTAGAGGTAGAGGGTGAATTCATTGAGACACCATTCCAGCACTTCGAGGAAGTCTCTCCTGAGATGGCAGTAGCAAAAGTGGTAGCTGAGGTACCAAAGCAGATGGCCAGGATGGCATCTCTAAAAGACGCGAAGGTCGTAATGAAGGAAGGGAAGAGCTCGACATGGGGGCAGTTGCCTGATATTCCGCACAAAACAGACAAGTTTGGATTAGGATTCACTGCTGCGGGGCAGAAAGCTATGCGCCGCTCAAAGGTTGAAAGAACGCCCATAAAGATCTCTCCTTATGGGATCAATGCTTTGGAAGGTGAAGACAAAGAGGCCAACATTGAAGATTGGGTCTACCCAACCATCGAAGGGGGACTACGCAACTGGGAGGCAAAGGACTTTGTCCCCATTACTTTTATTAATCAGTAATTATCTGTCAAACATTTCCTGTGGTCTGTAATAATTGCTTTTGAACAATCCGTACACTACTTTTTCACCTCATGCCTTGCCCGGGGCATGTAGGTCCATTTGTAAGGGTTTTGATTATCTTCATATCCATATGCCATGTTTAATGATTCATTGGACGTTTTTAATTGATAAACTGCTATGTTCATTTTCTTTCCTTTTGCATTTTTTTGTTTAAGGATGGCTATCCCTTACACACACCCACACTCATAAATGCAGGTACCCATCCACTCTGGATTCTATGGGTGACTATTCTGCTATGTCCTTCAATAACTCTGAAGATCTGGTCAATCAGGTTGAGTATGAAGATGACGAAGGTTGTGAAGTACCAGGGGAATTAGCCATACTTTTACAGCAAGAAGAAAGGGCCATCTTACCTCACGAAGAGTTGTTGGAAACTGTCAACTTAGGAACAGAGGAAGACCGGAAGGAAGTACAAGTGGGTGCCAATTTGAAACCAAGTGTCAAGGAGCGCCTGATACAGCTGTTAAATGAATACGTTGAAATCTTCGCCTGGTCTTATGAAGACATGCCGGGTTTAGACACAGACATTGTGGTTCACCGGCTCCCTACCAGAGAGGATTGTCCACTGATCAAGCAAAAAGTCCGTCGAATGAGGCCTGACATGTCTGAGAAGATTAAAGCAGAAGTGATGAAGCAATTCAAAGCTGGTTTTCTGGCTGTTACATCCTATCCACAATGGGTTGCTAACATCGTGCCAGTTCCTAAAAAAGATGGCAAGGTCAGGATGTGTGTAGACTACCTGGATTTGAATAGGGCCATCCCCAAAGATGATTTTCCGCTACCGCACATTGACATTTTGATCGACAACACAGCTCAGCATAAAGTGTTTTCCTTCATGGATGGATTCTCGGGCTACAACCAAATTAAAATGGCCCCCGAGGACATGGAGAAAACAACCTTTATTACACAATGGGGTACTTTCTGTTACAAGGTGATGTCGTTCGGACTGAAGAACGCAGGGGAAACTTATCAACGCGCCATGGTAGCTTTATTTCATGATATGATACATCATGAGATCGAAGTTTACATAGACGATATGATAGCTCGGTCACAAACAGAGGAGGAACATCTTGAACATCTAGAAAAGCTGTTTGCCAGGTTGAAAGAATACAAACTCAGGCTGAATCCAAGTAAGTGTACTTTTGGAGTTAGGTCTGGTAAACTTCTAGGGTTTATTGTCAGCAACAAAGGCATTGAAGTCGATCCAGCAAAAGTGAAAGCAATACAAGAGATGCCTGCTCCCCATACTGAAAAGGAGGTTAGAGGGTTCTTGGGGCACTTCAACTATATTGCCAGATTCATCTCTCATCTGACTTCTACCTGTGAGCCAATTTTCAAATTATTAAAGAAAGATCAGGTAGTCGAATGGAACGACGATTGCCAAGCTGCTTTTGATAAGATCAAGGAGTATTTGCTAGAACCTCCTATTTTGATGCCACCCGTCGAAGGAAGACCATTGATCATGTATCTGACCGTCTTGGATAACTCAATGGGGTGTGTTTTGGGCCAGCATGACGAGTCTGGTCGAAAAGAGCATGCTATTTATTACCTTAGCAAAAAGTTTACCGACTGTAAGACTCGCTACTCACTGCTCGAGAAAACTTGTTGCGCTTTGGTATGGGCTGCTCACCGACTAAGGCAGTATATGCTGACTCATACCACCTTGTTGATTTACAAAATGGATCTTATCAAGTATATCTTCGAGAAGCCTGCTTTATCTGGAAGAGTAGCTAGATGGCAAATGATCCTAACTGAGTATGACATCCAGTACACCACTCAAAAATCTATAAAAGGGAGTGTACTAGCTGATCATCTAGCTCATCAAGCTATCGAAGATTATCAATCCATGAGATTTGACTTCCCAGATGAGGACATCATGAATTTGGACAACATTGAAGGTAACGGACCGTATGACGGACCTGAAAAGGGATCCCGATGGACCCTGTACTTTGATGGTGCTTCAAATGCACTTGGAAACGGTATCGGTGCGGTACTCATTTCCCCGGAAGGTTGTCACACGCCTTTCACGGCTCGACTTTGCTTCAGCTGTACAAACAACATGGCTGAATATGAAGCTTGCATCTTTGATCTCAAGGCTGCTATAGACTTGGGGATCAAATCTTTGATCGTATTTGGGGACTCGGCTTTGGTTATCAGTCAAATCAAAGGAGAGTGGGATACCAAACATCCTAATCTTATCCCATACAAAGAACATGTCCTAACATTGTTGCCTCATTTCGAGCAAATTACCTTCGAGCATTTCCCGCGAGAAGAGAATCAGCTAGCAGATGCTCTGGCTACAATGTCTTCCATGTTTAAACTCAACTGGGATAACGAGGCTCCCCAAATCACCATCGAGTGAATGGATGAACCTGCGCATTATCACGAGATTAATACCGAAGAAGTAGTGGAACAACCCTGGTTTCATGAAATCAAAAAGTATCTCCAGACTAGAGAATATCCCGAAGGAGTTTCCGTAAATGACAAGAAGTTCCTAAGGAAATTTGCTGCCAAGATCTTCCTGAGCAATGGCATCCTCTATAAACGAAACCATGATTGTGTTTTACTCTGATGTGTAGACAAAGCTGAAGCAGAGTTAATCATGACCGAGATGCACAGCGGTACATTTGGCACCCACTTGAGCGGGCATACAATGGCTAAGAAGATCCTAAGGGCAGGCTATTACTGGTCTACCATGGAAGCAGATTGCCATCAGCATTCCCGTACCTGCCACAAATGTCAAGTCTACACTGACAAGATTCATATTCCTCCGGTTCCTCTCAACGTTTTGACAGCTCCTTGGCCATTTGCAATGTGGGGCATTGACATGATTGGAGAGATCAAGCCCACGGCATCCAACGGACATCGCTTCATCCTGGTTGCCATTGACTACTTCACCAAATGGGTCGAAGCAGCTTCCTTCGCCTCTGTTACTAAAAATGTGGTTGCCCGCTTCATCAAGAAAAACCTCATATGCCAGTATGGCGTTCCGGACAGGATCATCACAGACAACGGTACAAATCTGAATAATACTATGATCACCGCATTATGCGAACAGTTCAAGATTTATCATCACAATTCATCTCCCTATCGGCCGAAGATGA
The DNA here is from genome assembly GCA_948472305.1 of Vicia faba. Classification (NCBI taxonomy): domain Eukaryota; kingdom Viridiplantae; phylum Streptophyta; class Magnoliopsida; order Fabales; family Fabaceae; genus Vicia; species Vicia faba. The sequence goes on from OX451737.1 coordinate 210,678,605, forward strand.
ACGGTGTTGTTGAAGCTGCGAACAAAAACATTAAGAAGATCATTCAGAAAATGACAGTCACTTACAAGGACTGGCATGAGATGTTACCATTCGCTCTGCATGGATACCGTACGACGGCTCGTACTTCAACCGGGGCAACCCCATTTTCTTTGGTATATGGCATGGAAGCTGTCTTGCCCATGGAAGTTCAGATTCCTTCTCTAAGGATTATGAAGGACGCAGGTTTGAATGAAGATGATTGGATTCAGACCCGACTTGATCAACTCAATTTGATCGACGAGAAGCGACTCGCTGCTGTCTGCCATGGTCAAACGTATCAAAAACGGATGATCAAGGCTTTTAACAAAAAAGTCAGACGTCAAGTATATCAAGTCGGAGATCTCGTAATCAAGCGGATTATCCTGCCGCAAAGTGATCCCAGGGGCAAATGGACTCCTACATACGAAGGACCATTTGTGATTAAGAGCATATTTTCTGGTGGTGCAATGATTCTGACCACCATGGACGGCGACGATTTGCCGCACCCTGCGAATGCAGACATAGTCAAAAGATACTACGCATAAAATAACCCGACAAGTCGAAAACCCGAAAGGGCGGATTGGGCAAAAATGGGCATCCCGGTAGACCGAAAACCCGAAAGGGCGGTTCTGGCAAAAATTAGGGATAAAACAAAAAAAATTTGTACACCCGGCAAGTTGAAAACCAGAAAGGGCGGCTTGGGCAAAAAGGGGTTTCCCGGTGGATCGAAAACCCAAAAGGGCGATTCAGGCAAAAGTTAGGGAATTAAAGCGTATGAATATGTCTCGTCGGATCACTTTAAGGACAATCTCTTCATCAACCAGCTCCAAGCTTCTGATCAATCCAGTCATCGGCAGACGAAGCATTGAATGGACAAATATTTAGAGTTGTGAAGGCTATAACAGAATGGAATCCCATGGAATTGTTTCACATAGCCATCTTTCTTTTGTATAAATTTTTCAATATTTACGACGACATCCTCTTACTAGGATGATTGTCTCCTTTGTACAAATATACTCATAGAAAGTTAATACAAATACTTTTCCAAATACAGAAATTTGCGTTGTCTTCCTTTTCTCTTTTCGTTTGCACTTATGTTTTATTTGAGAAACGTCCAATGTTTTGTTAAATAGGCATATGCATTTGAACATAATCATTTCCTTATGAATCAAGAAAGATGATTACTGATAGGTTGAAGGTACAGATAGATATCTTGATGCCCTTTCAGAGGAAATCCCAAGCAGATTTGAAATCCAAATTCCTCAGTCAGAACTTAATTCCCTAAACAGAGTTAGACGTCAGGATCCTCATCAGAGAAAGCTTTCCCAACACTGATTTCCCCAGCCAGAGAGCCTTCCAGAACTCAATTCCCCTCAGAATTAAAATTCGGAATCCCCAATGGAGCCTTAAAAATCTGAAAATCCAATCCCCAGCGGAACTAAAATTTCCAACCATCAACCCCCAGCGGTACCAGACTAACAGTCTTGCTCCCCACAGAGTTACGTTCCACCAAACTGAAGATTCTCAGTCATACCTCTCCAGCATGAGTCTGTCAGGTTCTGAACTCCCCAAGTAGAGATCATCAGAAATTCTCTTACCCTGCAAGTCACCAAGGAATTCCAATTCCCCGCAGTGGTCCTAAGATCCCTCAACAAGTGAAGATCTTGCATTTCCCCAAGCAGAGTGAAGGCTCATTCTCAGTTCCTCACAGGATAATCAGATGTTCTCCAGTGAAGATCTCCTCAAAACAAGAATCCTCAGAAGATTGGTATACAACCCAAGCTCCTAATTCTCCAGCAGTAGTCAACAAGGATGTCTCATCCTCAGCAATCAAAATTCTTGTCTTCCCCTGCAGCAGTCAAGGATTCACTTTCCCTGGCGGCAGTCAAGATTCTTTATCTCCAGGATTCATCTATCCTCAGCAAGACAGCTCTTCAGCTTACATGCGCATTCATTTACATTCATATCATAAACATTGATATAACATATATTGCATCATACACATCATGCAACATAACTTTGTGTTTTAGCTAACATTTCATCCTTTTCAAGATAAGATTAAAGGGCTATCATTAACAATTATTCAGATACAGTATGGATACACCCCAGACACGGTGGTCATTCTATTACTCATTCAGAATTTTAAGTCAGATACTGTACAGATACACCCCAAAAACGGCGGTCATTCTATTACTTATTCAGAATTTTAAGTCAGATACAGTACAGATATACCCCAAACACGGCGGTCATTCTACTACTCATTCAGACTACAGCAATCAGATACAGACTAGATACGCTCCAGACACGGCAGCCATTCTATCTCTCATTCAGATTCACTTATCCACCTCAAGGTTCAATGCATCCCAAACACGGATACCATTCTGACCCTTACCACAGCAGCTTGATTCTCCCCAGTGCGTTCGCCACGGAAGTCATTCTGCTAACTCATACAGATCTCAACTCCGAGTTACAGTTTCAGATACACTCCAGACCCGGAAGTCATTCTGCTAACTCATACAAAATCTCAAACTTCAGATACAGTCCAGATACGCTCCAGACACGGTTGCCATTCTGTCACCCATTCAGAATTTGTCCCCAGCACACAGTTGCTCCATACAGATATTTCTCTGTTACCTGGATACAATACAGATACACTCCAGACACGGCAGTCATTCTGATATTCATTCTACCTTCAAGCATAGTTACAGCTCAGATACGCCTCAGACACGGAGGCCCTTCTTTTGCTCATACAAACTCAGTCTCCGGATACAGTTCAAATGCATTCCAGGCACGGATACCATTTTGATCCTCCTTCTTCTGACCAGTCACAATGCAGTTCAACGAACATTCCAGATGGCATCTTTAAGCCCATCTCCAAATGGCATCTCTAAGCCCATTCCTGCATCCATTAGTTTTGACGAGTGCAAATTTAAGGGCACTCTAGTGTCCAATCTCCTTTTACCTTCGAAACACGAAAGGCAAGCCTACCAATCTAACTCTTCAGTTGCAAGAAGATTGAACAGGGGCAACTGTTGTACCCCAAAATTTGCTCTCTCTTTCTTCAGGAAATCATCTTGGATTTTCAGAGTCCCTCTAAAACAAATCCAAGTCCTGAATTGTCATTTTTGCCCAAGCAAACCATTTATAAGAGCAAAATGATCACACAAGCTCTAAAGACAACGCTTTTATCTTGAGAAAAATTAAATTCTAAGCATTTGGAGTTTTCCTCTAAAAAATGGGTGTTCAAGAAGAAAGTAGCATTTCAGAACTTCTGGACCAAACTTCAGATGGAAACGGTCAGAAGATGCAAGCTTGGCTCAACACGGTCAGAATTTGGCTTTTCAGCAGCTACATCCATTCGGTCAGAAGATGCAAGCTTGGCTCAACACTGTCAGAATTTGGCTTTTCAGCAGCTACATCCATTCAGTCAGAAGTTGCAAACGTGGTTCAATACGTAAGTCTCAGACAGAACATGACTCTTTCAGCAGTTACGCAAGCTCAGCCAGAATTTGCTAAAGGAATGCAAAAGAAGCAAGGAAGTCTGAAGGCTCTTTCAGAGCGTGCTGAAATCAGAAGATGAAAAGGTCAGAAGAGTAGATATTACACTAATAACAGAATCTCTAAATCCAGGATTTACAGAAGCAAATCCAAGGAATGTGTCAGAAGGTCAGGAGAATCCCCAGAATTTTCTAAGACAACAGGAAGCCAAGACCAGAGCATGGTTTACGCTGTTCTTGGTAAAACAGAACTGCTGGTTCAAAGTTTTGTTTCTACTACCAGAATATTGGTATTGATAAGTCTTATCACTATTTAATGCTTATTAATACTTCCCAACCACTCCTGAACATTCATCCAAGTAATCCCTTCACGTGTGGCTTGGAAAATTCCTTTATGCAGGTTCTGGCATGGGTCTACGTGCCACCGTCCACCTAAGAGGTCGCTTCTCTCCAATCCACGCCTGCTGTTCCAGCCTAGGCTGAAAGGCTATTTGTTATCACAACTTCCCAGGAATTTCTTTCAAAGAACAACTTAGCCTCTGTTGGCACTTTAATGTTCAAGAAATCCACAAGAGCTTTGCCTATAAATAGAGAATCATTGTCCACTAAAAAGAGGCGTCCAAAGAAACAGAAAAATTGCTAGAAGAGAAACAGAAATCTTTAGCAAGAAAGTGTTGTGAAACTCTGCCAAAATCTCCAGTGTTTCATAACTTTGAAGTTCTTACCTTCAAACTTCATCAAATACCCAGTTTTCTTTGTGAACTAAAGAACACCCTTTTCAACTTCTGACCCTATATACGCATACACCTTCACCTACCCTTTTCAAATAGAACCTGTCCAGAATACCATCAGAGCCAAAAGCTAGCTCTCATCCACAAACTTTTCCAACAGCCAGGTAAGCACCTACTGACCTTCATCACGCTGTTAAGCATCATCAGCTTTGCATGCTCAAATAAACATAATGTAAATATCATGTTGTTGTTGTTTGTGTTCTGAGGATCTTCATACCTCAGAACTTTTTTGAGTCAGCCTAGAACCTGCCTGAGACCCTGTTGGTTCTGTCCTCTGAAACACTTTGACATTTGCTGGAGCTGCTCCAAATATGTTGTCTGTTTTATGGAAAAATAACAAAATTGCAGATGTTCTGATTAGCACAGGGAGAAGCCAAGTGCTGACTTTGACGTTAGCACATCTGAAGCCCATTTTGCTGTCAACAATATCAGAACTTCTGAGAGTTATTGTCTTTCCAGCAGGATCAGAACTTCTGATTTCCCCACTAACAAACTTCTGTCTTGCAGCGCAGGGGGGTCAGAACTTCTGATCTTCCCAATAACAAGTTTCTGTTTTGCAGGTGCTAGAGTCAAAAGTTCTGACTCATACAGTTTAACCAAAAGGTTGATCATCTGGCAGCGGGTCTGAGTCAGAACTTCTGATGCCCTCTCAGCAGCACGCTGGCTCCCTCTCTCTTTCTCTCTATCTTGTTTTTTGCTATTTTCCTTTTTGTCTATTTTTCTCGTTGAACCCCCCATGTACAAATGTGTACCCCCACTCCCTAATTGTTGTAATAGTGTAGGATTTTATATTTCCGCTTCTTATTGCTAGTAATTAGGATGTGTATGGCAAGATAAAATCAATGAAATAGAAAATCCTAATTCAAAGATAAACTCTTGTATGCAATAAAACACACTTGCACACTAACACCCCTAGGGTTACATCCACTTGTTGCCTTTCAAAAAAATGGGCCATGTTACGCATGCAAAGTATCTTGGTAAAACAAACAAAATCAAAAGATCATAAGTCCCTCGATGATGCTTTCGAAAGTTGCCTTACAAAAACGATCTTAGTCCCTCAAAAACTAAGATACTTTGCAAACATTGCTATCATGGTCTATACGATGACCCGCGCCCGTCCCGTTTACATCCTAACACGAGGTTGTTCACCAAATGCAATGGTGAAACAACACTGTTAAAAGGGTTAAAAAAACATAAGAAAGATCTTTGAGTAAAATAGGGTAGACAACTCTTAGTTACTTGATCAAACTTGCAAACAAACAACCTTGCTACTTTTCAAAAACACACTCCACAACGCAATTTCAAAACAACTTTCAAAACCTTGAAAACTTTTCAAAAGACAAAAACACCTTTGTATACATTCAAACAAGAATCATTACGAAGGTTGCCACAACAAATGGCCTCTTTTCAAAACATTTTTCAAAACCACACACAAAGCACCATTTGAAACAATTGAAAATGCAAAGCAAGTGATCTAAGCAGGTAACTAAGAGCCCATGGATAACCATGGATAGAAAGGGTGCTAATACCTTCCATTTCTATAATCTACTCCCCGAACCCAAGAAAACATCTCAAAGGTTTTTCCTGTGCTTTTTAAACCTTTCCTTAGGATAAAATAAAAAGTCGGTGGCGACTCTTGCTCAGCCGAAACATTTGCGAATATAAACGCAAAACCTCAAGTCAGTTCTCCCACCATATCACACCCACTAATGCCCCACATCGCAATAATCAGCAAAGAGTAGAGAGACCGCAAAGACAATATACTCGGCTCAGTATGACCCTATCTCAGATTCTACCGTAATTATTGAAGACTAATCTAATAACTCTGAGGGAGGCTCCGAAGAATCCCAGCACCACATCGCCACTGTATAATCCGAACGCCCGCTGCGCCTATCACTCTGATAGCCCGGGGCATGATACAAACAACTGTTGGGCCTTGAGGAATAAGGTGCAAGATTTGATTAAAGCTAAAGAAATCAAGTTTGACGCTCCGGAAAAGCCTAATGTTATGACTGCTCCTATGCTCAAGCATGGAGTAAATGATGTGGACGATGATTCATTTGTGACCTTTGTGGAAGACATTTCTACTCCATCGATGACAGTAAAGAAGAACCTATTATTGGCCGGTTTATTTCCGGGCTGTGGCGAAGGTTGCCACCTATGTTCAATCCTGCCTGCTGGTTGCCATTTAATGAAGTCAGGTGTTCAACGCCTGATGGATAACAAAGAGATCTTGTTCGAGAAAACTTTGATTCCGTTTATTCCTGTTGAAGGTGTGTCCATCATAACCATTTCCGCCAATCCTTCCAAGGCTTCCTCGAGAAATCCTGTTAGGATTACATCCGTTCCAAGAGTTGCTCCATTGATCATTACTATTCCTGGTCTTATCCCTTACACTTCGGATAAGGCTGTCCCATGGCACTATGGGGCCGATGTGTATTATCACGGGATCAAACAAGACTTGAAAGTTGAAGAGGTTGATAGTGAGGTCAGCAATATTGTAGGGTCTAGCAAAGTCACCCGAAGCAGAACACTCTTCTCTCCTGAGATTTCCCCACCGACTGTTCGAAATCCTGTTGTCGTTTCGTCTTCCAGTACATCAGCTACTACCCCAGTTCATATTCCAATTATCACCCATGTCGCTGAGCCGTCTGACACTCGGGGCAAAGAAGTCATAGGTGAGCCTGCCCGAATAGAGGCACCGAAGAAGATTGTTGTAAAAACCTCTAGACAGGAGATAGAGGAAATCCTGAAGATTATCAAGAAAAGCGACTATAACGTGGTCGAACAGCTGGGGCAGACCCCTTCCAAGATCTCCATGATATCCTTATTGTTGTGCTCGGAAGCCCATGCAAAGGCTTTAATTGCTATCCTTAAAACTGCGCATGTGCCGCAGGAAACATCTGCTGATCAATTCAAAGACTGTGTGGCTAGTTTGACCACTGACAACGGGTTGGGTTTCTCCGACGCAAATTTGACTGCCAAAGGAAAGAATCACAATGACGCTCTGCATGTTTCGATCGAGTGCAGGGGCACTACTCTGGCCCATGTACTGGTGGATATTGGGTTCTCATTAAATGTTTTACCCAAGAAAGCATTAGACCGGTTGGACTGTGAAGGGTTGGTTCTGAAGCCAAGTAATATTGTGGTTAGGGCCTTTGACGGGTCCAAAAGGATGGTGCACTGGGAGGTGGATGTCCCTGTTAAAGTTGGCTCTCAGATTTTTGCATCTACGTTCTATGTGATGGACATCCGACCATCCTATTCTTATTTGCTGGGTCGCCCGTGGATTCATAAGGCTGGGGCAGTAACTTCTACGCTCCATCAGATGTTGAAATATCCAGTGAAGGGGAAGATTGTTACGGTACGAGGAGAGGAGGAGTACATGCTGAGCCACCTTAACTCTTTTCGGTATGTGGAGATGGATGGGGAGTTCATTGAGACCCCGTGTCAGAACTTTGAAGAGGTCCCCCAGACTCTAGCATCGATTGAAGTTGTTGCTAAAGAACCTCCAATGAAGATGTCTTCCCTTAAGGATTCTAAGGCTGTGATTGAAAAAGGTGGGTGTGCAAATTGGAGTCAACTCCCTGACTTTGCGCACAAGACTGACAAGTTTGGTTTGGGTTTTACTGCAGAAGCTCAAAGGGTTGTTCGGCGTGCGCGGATTGGAAGACCTCCCCTGCGTATCAGTAATCTGGAAGTGAATGCAATTGAAGATGATGAAGAAGAGTCAGAGTTTGATAGTTGGATTTACCCGACTACCGACGGTGGATTGAACAATTAGACGGCAAAGGACTTCGTGCCTGTTTCTTTTATTACACAATAATAGACTTTTGTTTTGAGATTTGTAACAGACGATTTAAAACTTTACGGCCCAGTGCCTTGCCCGCGACACCGTGGCTTTGCTTGTGAGGGCTTAATATTTTTCATTTTCATATATCATCAATAAAGCATTGGACGTTTTCTTGCATTACAAATTTTGTGCTCCTTGTTTTTGTATCTTGCACTTTATTAAAACAGCTATTTATCTTACACACACTCACATATCACAATGCAGATCCACATCCACTCTGGATCCCACTGATAATGACTCTGCTACTGCCATTTATGACTTTGAAAGTCCGATCAACCAAGTCGAGGACGAAGATGAGGATTATTGTGAAGTTCCTGGGGAACTTGCTAGACTGTTACTACAGGAAGAGAGGGCCATACAACCCCATGAAGAGCCAGTGGAATCAGTGAATCTGGGTACAGAAGAAGACAAGAAAGAGGTCAAAATCGGTGCAAATCTAGAGTCTAGCGTCAAGCAATGGTTGATTCAGATGCTACGTGATTATGTTGAGATTTTCGCTTGGTCTTACGAAGATATGCCTGGGTTGGATACTGACATTGTGGTTCACCGCTTGCCAACAAAAGAGGATTGTCCTCCAGTGAAGCAGAAAGTTCGCCGTATGCGCCCAGAGATGTCTGAGAAAATCAAAGCTGAGGTCATGAAACAGTTTGATGCCGGTTTTCTCGCAGTTACTTCTTACCCGCAGTGGGTTGCCAACGTGGTTTCGGTGCCAAAGAAAGATGGTAAGGTACGAATGTGTGTGGACTATAGGGATCTGAATAGGGCGAGCCCCAAGGATGATTTCCCACTCCCTCACATCGATGTTCTGGCTGACAACACCGCGCAGCATAAGGTCTTCTCCTTTATGGATGGTTTTTTTGGTTACAATCAGATTAAGATGGCTTCCGAGGACATGGAGAAGACAACTTTTGTTACGCAGTGGGGTACCTTTTGCTACAAGGTCATGCCGTTCGGATTGAAGAATGTTGGGGCAACGTATCAGCGCGCCATGGTTGCTTTGTTCCACGACATGATCCACCATGAGATTGAGGTGTACGTTGATAACATGATTGCAAGGTCCCAAATTGAAGAAGAACATCTCGACCATCTCCAGAAACTATTTGACAGGTTGAAGATGTATAAGCTGAGATTAAACCCGAACAAGTGCACCTTTGAGGTAAGGTCTGGTAAGCTGTTGGGTTTCGTTGTTAGTGATAAAGGTATTCAGGTGGATCCTGCAAAGGTGAAAGCTATACAGGAAATGCCATCTCCCCGAACAGAAAAGGAAGTCAGAGGCTTTTTGGGACGTCTGAACTACATTGCCCGATTCATTTCACACCTGACTGCTACTTATGAGACAATCTTCAAGCTGCTCAAGAAAGATCAAGTGGTAAAATGGAATGATGAATGTCAGGCCGCTTTCGAAAGGATTAAGGAATATCTCCAAGAGCCCCCTATTCTGATGCCTCCAATTGAAGGGAGACCTTTGATCTTATACTTGACAGTACTCGACAATTCGATGGGGTGCGTGCTGGGGAAGCATGACGAGTCTGGCTGAAAAGAGCATGCTATTTACTACCTTAGCAAAATGTTTACCGATTGTGAGACCTGATACTCACTGCTTGAGAAAACTTTCTACGCATTATCATGGGCTGCTCGCCGGCTGAGACAGTATATGCTGACTCACACTACTCTATTGATATCAAAGATGGACCTAATCAAGTATATATTCGAAAAGCCTGCCTTGTCCGGAAGAATAGCAAGATGGCAGATGATCTTAACCGAGTATGACATCCAATACACAACCCAAAAGGTAATAAAGGGGAGTGTGTTGGCGGATCATTTGGCACATCAGGCAGTGAACGATTACCAGTCTATGAATTTCGAGTTTCCGAATGAGAGCATCATGTTGGTGACTGACTATGAAATACCTGGATCGGATGAAGGACCTGAGGAAGGATCCCGATGGTCTATGTATTTCGATGGAGCTTCAAACGCATTGGGTAATGGCATTGGCACCGTGATTATATCTCCTAAAGGTTGTCATACTCCGTTCACCACCCGATTATGTTTTAATTGCACCAACAACATGGCGGAGTATGAAGCGTGCATCATGGGCCTTCGAGCAGCTATTGACCTAAGGATTAAGTTCTTAAGTGTTTCCGGAGATTCCGCTCTCGTGATAAGTCAAATCAAAGGTGAGTGGGATACGAAACACCCAAATCTTATTCCTTACAAAGAGTATGTATTGACTTTGCTTCCGCACTTCGAGGAGATAACCTTTGAACATTTCCCGAGAGAGGAGAATCAGTTAGCGAATGCGCTAGCTACCATGTCTTTTATGTTCAAGTCAGGTGGGACAATGAGGCTCCCCAGATTACCATTGAGAGGTTGGACGAACCTGCGCATTGCTGTGACATTGAGACTGAAGAGGTAATAGATAAATCGTGGTTCCACGAAGTAAAGAGGTATCTTGAGGCTCAGGAGTACCCCGAGGGTGCATCTGTTAATGATAAGAAGTTTCTGAGGAGGTTCGCGGCGAAGTTCTTCATTAGTAATGGTATTCTTTACAAGCGTAACCATGATTCGACTTTACTGTGATGTGTGGATAAGAACGAGGCAGAAAGAATCATGGCGGAGCTACATGAAGGTACTTTCGGGACTCATTCCAGTGGACATACCATGGCAAAGAAAATCCTACGGGCAGGATATTATTGGTCTACCATGGAAGCCGATTATTATCAGTATTCTCAGACCTGTCACAAGTGCCAAGTCTACGCTGATAAGGTGCACACACCTTCGGTTCCTATGAACGTCTTGACAGCTCCTTGGCCTTTTGCAATGTGGGGCATCGATATGATTGGCGAGATCAGACCTACTGCGTCCAACGGGCATCGTTTCATTCTGGTAGCAATCGATTACTTTACAAAGTGGGTTGAGGTAGCTTCCTTTGCTACAGTGACCAAGAACGTCGTGGCACGGTTTATTCGGCACAATTTGATCTGTCGATATGGTGTACTAGAGAGGATCATTATAGACAATGGTACAAACCTCAACAATACGATGATCACCGAGCTCTGCAAGCAGTTCAAGATACAACATCACAACTCTTCTCCTTATCGGCCGAAGATGAATGGGGTTGTTGAAGCGGCTAATAAGAATATCAAGAAGATTGTGCAGAAGATGACGATGACATACAAAGGTTGGCACGAGATGTTACTATTTGCTCTTCATGGGTACCGAACCTCAGCACGGACTTCAACAGGGGCAACACCCTACTCTTTGGTGTATGGTATGGAAGCAGTCTTACTTATTAAGGTTCAGATACCCTCTCTTCGGATTATGAAGGATGTAGGTTTAAGCAAGGACGACTGGATCCAGACCCGGCTTAATCAGCTGAACTTAATCAACAAAAAGAGACTTATTGCTATTTATCACGGTCATACGTATCAAAAGCGGATGATCAAGGCATTTAACAAGAAAGTTAGACGACAAGAGTATCGAGTTGGGTATCTGGTGATCAAATGCATCATATTACCGCAAGGTGATCCCAGGGGCAAGTGGACCCCTACGTACGAAGGGCCATTTGTGGTTAAGAACATTTTTTCAGGAGGGGCCATGATTCTAACCACCATGAATAGTGACGACCTTCCTCACCCTGTCAATGCAGACATAGTGAAAAAATACTACGCATAATCAAAGACCCGCTAGGTTGACTGGTCTAGGCAAAAATAAGGGCTTCCCAGCGAACCAAAAGGGTTCGGGCAAAAATAAGGGATGAAAATGAAAATATGTACACCCGGCAAGTAGAAAACCTGAAAAGGCGGCTTGGGCAAAAAAGGGTATCCCGGTGGACTGAAAACCCGAAAGGGCGGTCCAGGCAAAAATTAGGGATCAAAGCGTAACACTATGTCTCATTGGATCACCTTGTAACCAGACTTCGGTATCGACTATCAGGCTTGGACGGCACTAATCAATCTGATCTACCTTCAACCAAGTAGCAAAGTGATGAGATGCTCGAGGATATAAAGGCAATAGCAGAGTTGGAACCCAGTGGGATTGTTCACATAGTTGTTTTTCTTTGTTTTCACAAATTGTATAATTTCTATCATTTGGCGGCGTTCTCTTACTAGGACGTCAGCCTCTTGTACAAAAACGCCTATTTACAGGCCAACTTCAAAAATCAATACAATTCATTTTCACAAGGAAATTTCAAATTGTTTTTCTTTTTCTGTTTTGTTTTGCAAGAACGTCCAATGTTCATTTTTTATATATGCGTTTGACAATAATTGCTGCTCATAAATATTTACATGCGAAACAAAAGACGATTACTCGTAATATCAGGAACAGGAGTAAACGAGAAATGTCCAAACCTTACAGTTGCTCTGTCCACCAGGTATAGGGATAGACCTAGCTTGAGAATACGACTAAAGGTCCATTCACTCCCCGCAAAGTAAGAAAAGACAGTGATGTTAGCGGTCCCGAACAGGACACCACTCTCCCCAACTGAGGCTCGCAACCGCGAATGATTCGGTAAGATTCTCCCCAAGAAGAGTTTACCTATCACCGGAAATATAAGATTATCCCCGGCGGAGTTCATCTCTTTCACAAACAGAAACTCAATCCCCAACAGGGTTCATTATCGCCAACAACGGTGATTCATCCCCAGCCTAGGTTATTTCTCCAAATCAACAGATCCTCTTGCAGGACATCTTCTCCCCACAGAATCATTTTCCCGTCATTTTATTCTCCAGCCGGATTATTATCACAACTATCTTTGGTCGTTATCCCCAGCGAGCGAAATCCTTTTTCTCCAACAGCAATCCGGGATTCATTTTCCCCAACTAGAGATTATCATAAAAACATTGCATATCTATACATCATGACATATGCATACGCATCATACAACACAATCTCATTTATTTTGAGAACATCATTGCTTGATACATATCATGCATTGCATACGACTAACCTTTACCTTTTAGGAAAGATACAACCAAATTCTCACAAAGTTCAAGCTATGAAGCCCGGATCCGACCGGATAGTATCTTGATTTCTACAGCATATTGTGAAGCCCGGAGAACGACCGAATAGCAGTATCAAACACCGCAAAGCCTGGATTCGACCAGATAGTGGTTTATCTTTAAGCTATGAAGCCCGGAGAATAATCGAATGATAGTTTAATCCCCAGCGAGCCGTGAAGCCCGGATTACGATCGGATAACAGCTCAGCAAGTTACTGTGAAGCCTGAATTACGACCAGATAGCAGTACGTGTTACCATGAAGCCTGGACTTGACCAGATAGTGGTATGTCATAAACATAAGTCGTGAAGCCCAGATTACAACCGGATAGCAGCTCAGCAAGTATTGTGAAGCCTGGATTACGACCAGATAGCAGCCAAAGACAGCACGAAGCCTGGATTATGACCAGATAGTGGTATATCTTTAATACAAGTTATGAAGCCCGGATTCGACCGGATAGTATCTTGATTCCTCCAAACACCGCGAAGCCTGGATTACGACCAGATAGTGGTATGAGATATCGTGAAGCCTGGATTACAACCAGATAGCGGTAAAAGACACTGAAGCCTGGATTACAACCAGATAACAGTAACGGACCCTGCGAAGCTTGGATTTCGACCAAATAGCAGTTCACTCGGATAATTACTATGAAGCCCGGATTCGACCGGATATTAGTAGGCCCAACAGTCAAATGGAAGCCCGGGTGCGACCGGATAACCACTTGATTTCTTCTGAAGCCTGGATTACGACCAGATAAGAAGTAAAGTATTGTGAAGTCTGGATTATGACCAGATAGCAGTATGGAACACCATGAAGCCTGGATTCGACTAGATAATGGTATAAAACATCGTGAAGCCTGGATTATGACCAGATAACGATAAAAGGACTGAAGCCTGGATTACGACCAGATAATAGTACAAGACACTGCGAAGCTTGGATTTCGACCGAATAGCAGTTTACCTGGACAATTACTAAGAAGCCTGGAGTCGACTGGATATTAGTGTGCCCTAAATACAAGTTGAAGCCCGGACGCGGCCGGATAACAACTCATTTCCTTCTGAAGCCTGGATTACGACCAGATAAGAATCAAGAAATTGTGAAGCCTGGATCACGACCGGATAGCAATTTTAATCTCATCTCCCCAGTAAGTCACTGTAAAGCCTGGATTACGACCAGATAGCAGTCGGTCTTATCACCATGAATCCTGGATTACGACCAGATAGTACTTCATTTTCACCTATTCGACCAAGAGACGATCTCCCAGTAGAATAACGGACGACTGAAGCTCCTAAAACTCTATTTCTCTCAAGACAGAGACCAGCACTCCCTGGCGTAGTCTTCCTCAATAACAGGTATACTGACTCTCACTAAGGAATCTCTTAGGCGATCGAAACTCCTTTGGATAGCATCTTTAAGCCCATCTTCCAACATCACTTTCCAAATGGCATCTGTAAGCCCATTCCTGACATCACAAGACAATTACCACTTCATGCGAGTGCAAATTTATGGGCACTCTAGTGTTCAATCATCTTTCACCTTCGGATCATGAAAGGCAGAAAAGCCAATCTACATCCTCGGGTTTAAGAAGATTGAACAGGGGCAGATTTTGTACCCCAAAATTTGCCCTCCCATATTTCTCAAAACATTTCAAGAAAGATCCTCAAGTTGCTCAAGGAAGTCCAAGGGTTAACCAGACAAGCTCTCTCCTAAGGCAGTCTACCTCAAATTAGGGTTTCATGTTGCATCAAGATACTTAAGTCCAAGGGATCCCAAATTCTCACCATTGTCCTAATATTTTCTCAAGATCATCCATGTCAAGTTTCAAGCCCTACAGAGAAAGTTTGCTCAGTCAATTGTTCAGAGGCCTGAAAATCGACTATGCTAGGGCAAAAGTCAACTGTGGTCCCCATACAGTCAAACTTCAAGATTTTTGGTCAACATACTCATTTTGAAGTATCATTCATCATTTGATCAAGGGTTGATCATGATTCATCAAGGATTGCTCATAATTCATCAAGAACCAAAAGTTGCTAAATTAGGGTTTTGTAGGAAAAGTCAACTCAACTTTGACCAAGCATAACTTTCTCATACTGTATGATAAATTACCCATCCAAATCTCATTTTTAAGAGGATTCAATTCTATACAATCCATATTCATCCCCCAAGTTCAAAATATGCACTCACAAGAAGTTATGAATTTGGACATTATAGGTCATTTTGAAAAGTCAACAAAAACACATTTTTTGTCAAAGCTTCATACATGAACATGGAATACCAAATTGAGATGAGACCAAAAGGGTTGCTTAGGGGACATGTCAAGATTTCTAAAAAGTCTAAGAAAACCTTTAAAGAGTCAAAATTGAGGAAGTTATGCATTGGTGAAGTTGACCTTTTTTGCAAAATTGTCAAAAGTCAACTATGCCTAAAATTGCAATTTTTGCTAAATAGGCCTAACTTTGTGCACTTGTTTTGAGTTGGTAGCATGGTCCACGAGCCCTAGCTCTTTCCACTTGTCATTATCTTATTTTTATTATTTATTTTGATTTTAATTTGAATTAAATCAATTTAAATCAAAACAAATCATAGAAAAATCCAAAACATTGAAAACTCAAGATTTTGTACATGTTTCAGGTCCTATATCCAGCTAGCATAAGATTGAATTCGTGCAAAGCCTTGGTGTGCACAAAAAGATTGGTTTTGGCTTTTTTTGGAAAGATATTCAAAGGAATCAAATCAAGATCAAAATCAATAATGAAGGAAGATTGAGATCATGTTTGCAACCCTAATCCATTCCTCAATACATAAGGCGTATTTGCATACCTAAAACAAAAGGTTAGAGAGGCGTGAGAACAAGAACAAAACTTGAAAAAAACACAAAAAAGTGCTGAGTCGAATTCATAGTTCCAGACATTTTCAAGACTCTTTAACCATCCCAATCGCTTCCTGGGATCACAAGCAAGCAAAACCAATCAAGAATAAGCACTTTCAGGCCCTGAAACCCACTCTAGCGCAGTTAGTAGCCAGGCGAGTGTAAAAGGCTCCATGACCTAGGTTCGAATCCTAGGTCCCCTCTTTCTTCCATATTATTTTTCTTTCATTAATCAGGCGTGTATACAAGGCCAAGGACCACCATGCGCCCTCATTATCCAACCAGCCAGGTGTCAGTAGGCCAGATCTGATGGCTATCAGGTGAGGATCCATCAAAGGTGTTGGTAAAAGCAAAGCATGAGATCCAAGAAGTCAACGTGGGCAATTTTCTTTTGGGCCCAGAATCTGTTGTTTACACCCTCCAAATCACCAAACAGACCCAATCTCTTTATCTTTTTTCTTTTTATATTTTCTTAATTAGTTTATTTATTTATTTTCCTAATTTTTTTCACCCAATTAGATTTAGGTCTATTTTTTATCAAAAAAATAATTAATTTAATTAGGTTATTTAATTTTAGGTAACTTAAATTTTTTTGTAAATAAATTAAAAATTAATTAGAACAATTAGAGTTTTAATTTAATTCTATTTACTTTTTTCTTAAAAAATAATAAAACACAAAAATAGGCCATTAGTTATTTTCTTTAATTAATTAATTAGCTAATTAATTTTGTATTTAATTTAAAAACCAAATTCTTTTTCTTAAAAAATATTTAAAAACAACAAAAACAATTTTTCTTTCAATTAGGTTAGAAAGGGTCAAAACCCTAATTTCTTATCGTTCTTAATTTCCTCGTGCACGCTTTATCATTTATTTTTACCCTATTGATATAATTGCTCACAAGTTGTAATATATTAATTAGGACCTTTTACTTTCATTTATTGTTTTTTCTTAAGGGTTTGTTTTTGGCTATGTAAATACCCGAAGCCTTTTAATAGCGTAGCTTATTTTCCGCATTTTAAATTCCGCAAATATTAACTATTAGATGTATGAATAATAGGGTTGCATGACAAGAATGTATGTGAACTTTAAAACAGTTAGCAAACCCTAAATGTGCAAAGATAATAACTTGAAATTGAATCACTTGCACATGCGCACTCCTAGGGTATACTCTCACTTCGGTTGCCTTCGGTAAATGGTCATTGATTATAGGATGCTTTAGTGGTCTCCCTCTTGTCTAAACAAAGATCAAAGTCTCGTTCAGAAAAGTTGCCTCGGAATGGTTGCCTCGGATACTGTTGCCTCGAATAATTGATCTAAGACATTAGGGTTACTACTAAGACATCCTAACATTGCTTTAGTGACCGTACGTCCCTTTCGAATTGACCCTCAAAACTCCAACGACGATGCTACCTACTCACTAATAGTGGGATAACACTGTCTAAAGGAAACAAGAACAGAAACATTCTCTTTTTCGAGTAGGTAGATTAGTTCTTAAGTACTTGCTCAAACAAACAAACTTTTTCACACTTACACTCTTTTCGAACAAAGTTTTCAAAACCACTTCGTAACACTCTTGAAGACAGAAGCAAGGGTTAAATCGAAGTAAAAAACTGTTTTTCAAATCAAACACACACAAGCAATTTTGAAAATGATGAGCAAGTACCTAAGAGCCCATGGAAAACCACTGATAGAAATAGTGTTAATGCCTTCCCTTTCTACAATCTACCCCCCGTACTCAAAATCTCGAAAAAAGGAATTTTTCTGTGCTTTTGTCCTTTCCTGTTGGATAAAATAAAAGTCGGTGGCAACTCTTGCTTACCGCGACATTTTGCGAACACAAACGCAAAACATAAACCAGCATTTCAAAGCAGTCTGGTTCTGGCCACCGTATCACATCATGCCTCCTTTTTTGGGATTACTCCCTCAAAGTTAACATGACTATACTGCCCTTCCTATCTTAAAGTTTACCCTCAGTCCGGGTATAGGACTTATAGTAATCACCAAGCACCCTAAAAACCAGGAAAATCCAGGCAAACATATATACAACATATAACACATAAACAAAAATAGCATATACACAGATATAAACAAAGATAGGCTCAACCCACTTAGGGATGGACCAGCAAGAGATCAATCTTTCCCCGGTGAAGTCGCCATTTTTCTGTAGCAGCAGAAATGTTTAAGACTAAGCCATGGGATTGACTAGACTTGTACAAATCAAAATAAAGTTACCACTGCGCTTTATTGTTTCCAAATGAATGGAAAAAGAGCGAATAACCCAAAAAGAGGGGGAAAGATTCAAGGTAAGGGGGTTAGTTATGCAAAGGGAAGGTATTAGCATCCTAAACATCTACGGTACTCCACATGAACCTCTTTGTAAAATCTGTATATTTTGGCTATGAAATATTGTGTAAATAAAAAAATGGATGGTGGAGGTGAGAAAAGAAATGTATTTTTATGGTTTTTTTTGCACCCGCCGCGGTTGTTAACCTTTAGTGCCTACGTACCACCTTTTCGTTCAATAAGGGATCAGGGTACACGTAGTTCCTCTTTAAAATTTTTAAAATGTAAGTGGGTTGGTTAATTTTATAAGATAAGACATCATTGTCATTGTCCGTGTGGAAAACATACTTACTACCCACAATCATGAGAAAGTAGAATTTGCATCATATCAAAGTGGAGGATATGGCTTGGATTTTAAAATCAACAATGCCTCACTCAACACCCAAGTGGAAAATATCTCACTTCACTACATATTGTAGAAGTATAGTTGTCTGGATCACTACAAGGATTGACAAGAGTCCAATCTTTTGAGAAAAGTTGTTAAAGTAAAAAGCCAAAGTGGCAAAATGGCTTGAAATGAGGTTGATTGACTTTTAGTCTTCTCACAAAAAATTCCAAAGTATTATTAAGTTGATTGAAGTTTATTTATGAAAATGTTTTGAAAATGCATGGACATAAGTCCAAGTTTATTATGAAAGTGGTTCAAGTCTAAAAAAACAAGAAGAGTTTTCAAAAGGAGGGAGAAGATTTTTGAAATTAAAGAAGATGGGAGGAGAAAAGAGACTATCCTAAAGCATAAGGTAAAAGTTAGGGATAGGAACCATCTAACTAACAAGAAGCCAATACTTTACATTATAAGCCAAGATAGAATTCCCATTATTTGAATTGTGACCAAGAAAGCAAAGATACTAGACCTCTTGAGAGAACCAAACTTCAAGTGTATTAAGTATTCACAAAAATTAGGCAGAGTAACGGCTGTATACGGGTGAATTCCAGATTAAAAACAAAGAGTGTAATCACAATAACCTGCACACAAAACAAACAAACAACCCAATGTCTTGAGGTAAATCTCAAGAGCTCCAGACAAAATAATCAGATAAGGTCACAAGGTCTCCAATAATAGGCCAAGATTTCTAATCCTAAGTCCAAGAAGTCCAATGCTCCATAATGCCAAGGATAGTAACCAAATAGTCCAAGTATCATTAAGGATTTTATGGTTCATATTGATTATTAAGTATCTTAAGAAAAGAAAAGAAAAGCTCAAGTGAGCAAAATAAAAATGACAAGAAAGTAAATGCTCAAATGAGCAAAGATGAAAATGGCATGAAAGGTAAATGCTAAAATTAAATAGTGCATAAAAATAAAAGGGGCATATAATAAAAATACGGGATAAAGTCAATTATTAGTGATTAGTGGTTAGTTGGATGATCTTCTTGAAACTTGTATTTGGAACTAATTAGAGGATTGGTAGAACCAAAGCCTACACACAACAAGTTGCATTTGCTTTTTTTCAAGTATATCATCCATTTGGAATCCTTATAAGTACCATTTAATGATCAACGATGTTTAAGTGATCCGCGTTGACCAAAAGTGTTGTAGATGCATTAGAGGATTGGTAGAACCAAAGCCTCCACACAATGAATCTCAAGGTTATTGGATCAAAGAGATCAAGTTAACATACTTGGGCTTGCAAAGTTAAGTTTGGGCCACGAATGATCATTTATTCGAATCGGGATAAAATTTAGCGTTATGTTAAGCAATCGTAAGTGGACTTATAGAGAAGTCGCACCTATTTTGAGGCCGGTCAATAGTAATCTATGCACTATTTATTTTGAGAAATGATATAGAGATCATGCTCTAATAACACTTAGTGCAATAAGTAAGGGATGAGATGAAGAGGGGTGGGATAGAATGTACAAACCACTTTTGAATTAACTTTAATCAAACTATTATTAAAATCATTCATCCATTTTTGTGGAGTTAGACTCAACACCATGGATCCAGTGATGTTAATAAATTTCATGATCAAAAATTTAACACAAGATCAGCCAGAAAATAGTCACAAAATAATATTGCATTTTAACATATACAAAAAAAAATGTTTTAAAAAATGTTTTAAAATAGAAATAAAAGAGAAAAATATCAACTATATTCAAATTAATCAAGAAATAAAAAGTAATACCATAAAAAAATCAGAAAATGACTCAAATGATTTTATAAATTTTTTGGTAATTTTTTAAAATCAGAAACTATTTTTTAAAATTAAAAGAAATGAGTAAAATAAACCAAAATTGATAAAAAATAACAAAGTCAGAAACAAAAATAAAATAAGGTCACTAATATTTGTCACAATATCATTGGATCATTCCATAATTTTTTCAGAATTTAAAAATGCATAAAAGTATTTTTAAACATTTAAAAAAATTCAAATAAATTGAAAATTTATAAAAAATACCAAAACACAAAATTAAATTGTGAAAAAATAAAAATCTGAAAGAGAATAATCAAAAATATTTTTCATAATTTTTTCAGATTTTTTGGACTTAAAATGAATTTTCTATGATTTTTTGAAGTTTAAAACAATTAAATATAAAAATCGGAAAAGAAAATAAAAACCAAAAAAATATGGGCCATCTGATCATGTCAAAACGCGTTAGTAAACAGATCAAGTGGACCTGGCGCACTGTGCATGTTATGGACTTTAGTGAATAATGCACAGGATCATTAATTAAATCAGATTTTTGAAAAACACAGATGACGTGCCTTCATTGGTTGCAAGATGACACGTTGGTCATCTTCAACCTTCAGCCAGTCCCAAAACCAGGTTGCTCAATCTGTAAAATTAGAGCACGAGACCTAAGTCATTCACTTCGTCTCTTCAAGATGAAGACAACCACACCTTCGCGACAAATTTATATAAATTGTAGCTCAAGCAATTTGGAAGGAAAGTTTTGAAAAGGGATTTGAAATTGCATGGTCAAAACGTGTTTCTAGTAAAAAGCAAGTATTACGACTAGAACCAGGGCAATAAGAGCATCACAATGATATCAAAGTTTTGAAGAATTGATGGAAGAATCTACCTATTGAAGTTGAGTTGCAGAGCTCTGAAATTGGACTTCTATGGAACAATGTAGGGCACGATTCTTGAATGTAATTATATGGTTAGCTTCAGGGAAGATCAAGGAAGGTGAATTGATGGAAAAAATGGATTGAAAAAGGCTTGAGAATAGATTTCGAATTTGCTGAATTTTGAGTTATAGAACAAGTTTGGAAGGGTGATTCTGGCTATCCAAGCTTGAGGAAATGAATGGGGGATGACCCTCTATTTATAGGGAATCAAATGGAATATCCAAGCGTGTGAAATGATGAAGTTTGGATGGAAATCGTGTGAAGTTGCAAACAAGAAAAGTGTGACTTCTAATTTGATCAAAACTCATCCAAAACGCGCGTTTTGTTGTGCTAATCCATTCTGGAAGTTCACTAAACATGTTTAGAGGCAAAAACGCATGGAAATCTTGTGATTAGAAGCCAAAACAAAGATTTCAAAATCTGACTTGTGATTAAACTTCAGTTCCAAGTTACCAACTTCAAAATCATGGCATTCTCAGCTCAAGGGGTCTTAGGGCATGATTCTTGATGCTTTAGAAAGATGAGGTTACAAGCTTTGAAATGGAAAAATAATGGAATCAAATGGATGCTTGAGCTGAAAGTTGTGTTGAGTCAAAGTTGGAGAAAATGGTTGACTTTCCATACTTAGAAATATTTCAAATTTTTCTTCAAAAGTGACCTATAATGTCTTGCATCCAAACATGGCCTTCCACTTGGATTTTGCTCTTGACCAAAAAGGATGTCATGGAATAGACCTCTTGAATGACATTTTGGGACTTGAACCATTCAAAATCTCCAAAAATTGAGAGAGTTATGAATTGTTGAAGTTGGCAAAAAATCATGAAATGACCTTTTGTATCCTTAAGGTAACTTCCATCCATTTCTCACTTTGCATATAAAAGAAGGCATAAGTTTCACATCCTCAAGATCATTGTGGAAAAGGAATGGGCTCAAGGTGAAAAAAATTGACCAAGTTATGATCATTTGAAGTCACACATGGAAAATTGGGGATTCATCTGGAGGACTTATAATCTTTCTTCTTCATCAAGTTTATTCCACATGAAAAATCCTTTGAACTTTTGAAGTGATTTGTTGATAACCCTTTAAAGAGAAGGGTGTATTTAGAATCACTCCAAAATACCAAAAGATGAGCAAGATATACTTCCTTGAAGTTCAAAACCCTAGCTTCTAGATCAAGAAAAATGCCTTGAAGAACTTTGTCAATTTTGAACAAACTTCGTGTACCAACATAAATGCTTTGTAAATATAAGTTGTTTAGGATGATAATGATAACTCATAGCAACCACAACCACTTCCATATCTTGAGAATTGAGAGAAATATGCATTTGTGACTAATGGAAACAAAGCCTTGTCCAAGCATGACAACTTCTCCAATCAATCCCCTGTGCTTTTGAACCAAATTTGATAATCTTGAAATATGGTGAACCAAAATAACCTTTCCATGCCATTTCCTCCAAAACAAACCCAATGGTGAGGTTTTAACTTCTCAAGCTTTATTGACTAGGGCATGGAAATAAACTCATGAACCCATGGAGCAACTTGCTGAAATTTATTGCCTTTACCTACATGAGTAACAAGCAAGACAAACCAACATTGCATTTTATTAATTAAGAGAAGAAATCGAGACAAAAATATTCACGATCATAAAAGAACACAAGTCAAGGTGCTTGGTGATTCCTCAAAGAGAAAGACTAAATATAGGGAGGGGAACTAAGAATCCTAATGTGATCTTGTTGTGATGGAATCAACATGGTATGATGAAGGGATCTTAAGGACAAAAGTTGGGGTACAATAGATATTCCTGCATTTGTACCCAGATCAAAGTCCTCCTCTTCATCTTCAGTATTGGTTACAAAAGCTATGATTTTGTTCTTCTTTTCAGATATTTCATTGATGCTTAATTTAAATGTCTGAAGTGATCCAACAAGTTCATCCATTTTCATCTTGTCAATGTCTTGTGCTTCTTCTATGGCACTCACTTTTATATCAAATGTCTTGGGAAGAGACCTAAGCATCTTTCTCACCAATTTGTCTTATGGAATTTTTTCTCCTAAAGCACTGGCAGCATTAGCAATCTCAAGGATGTTCATATGGAAGTCCTTAATGCTTTTATCATCTTTCATTCTTAGATTTTCAAATCTGGTGGTGAGAAACTAAAGTCTTGACATCTTCACTTTAGATGTGCCTCCATGGGTAGATTGAAGAATACCCCAGGCATCCTTAGCTACTTCACATGTGTTCACTAATCTAAAAATGTTCTTGTCAATTCCATTGAATATATAATTCAAGGCTTTAGAATTTCCAAGAGCAATTTCATCCTCTTCTTTAGACCAATCTTCTTCTGGATTTAAATCAGAAGTAGGTTCTCCATTTTTCCCAATTTGACAGGGTGTTTCCATCCTTTTAAGACAGCTTTCCAAGCCCTGCTGTCCAGAGACTTTAGAAAGGCCACCATATGTGGTTTCCAATAGTCATAATTGCTTCCATCCAAAATGGATGGTCTTCTCACAAATCCTCATTCCTTGTCCATAGTACCATAAAGTATCTTCCCTAGATCTCACCCAAATATAGAGCAGGATGCCTACTCTGATACCAACTGAAATTCTGGTATCAGATATGTGATGTCGAAGGAGATGTCATGACACAAATATCTGAGGACAATGTAAAGTGCAATAATAATTAAAGCAGTAAAAACACAGAGGATTGTTAACCCAATTCAATGTACAATAACACCTACTCTGGGGGCTACCAAGCCAAGGACAAGTCCACTATATAGTATTAACTCATAGACCCTCAGTAAACAACCAGTTTATGATCTAATCACTTAATCACTACCTGTTCTATAATTATACCTAAGACGCACCTAGGTATGAGGTCTTCCTCAAATCCCTTCAATCACTAACAGTGAAGAACATCAAAAATATTATGTTTTAAAGACTTCAACCATTCAATACTTAAAAGCTTATAAATGATCCACAATTAACAACTCAAATTACAAATCAAGTATTAAAACAATACTTAGAGTGTATTACAATTAAAAAAACTTAGACTTCTAAAACAGAAAGAATATATTCTTCTTCAAAAGTTACAGTTAAACGAATAAGGATACAAGTCCTTATAAAGGCACATC
The DNA here is from genome assembly GCA_948472305.1 of Vicia faba. Lineage (NCBI taxonomy): Eukaryota > Viridiplantae > Streptophyta > Magnoliopsida > Fabales > Fabaceae > Vicia > Vicia faba. The sequence goes on from OX451737.1 coordinate 210,703,177, forward strand.
AGTGGGCTTGGGCTGGAAAAAAACAAATATTCCAATCCCTTGAATATTTCCATGAAAACGACCAAGATTTAATCCATAAGGATAATGCAAATAGAAAAATATTCCTCCATATATTTCGCAAACTATGAACCACAAATCCTGAATAATAGCGTGCATAAAAACAGGAAACAGAAAACTTAAACTAGATATGAAGTTCGTTCAGCTCAGGAGGCAGATGTCAAGACATCTACTTTGACATCATTTAAAATAGTTTGCTTCAAATGTCAAGACATTTAGCAAAACATTATCAAGTCATTATTTTACCAAAATTGTTGCCAACAAACACTTACAGGGTGTATGGTGCGGTGTTGGGTTTGTGATCCCATTTTCCCTAGTCAAGTTTTAGTTCATTTTGATTTCGAGTTTGCATGCTATGAAGTCTCTGACCCAGATTCCCCAGTAAGATCTTCTCTCACATGACGGAAGTCTCTTCCCTTTTGAGTGCTGAGTTGAAATCATTTGCAAAACATCGCCCTTTGTAGTGCTAACTTTTTTGTTGTTATTTGTTTCCCAGGCAACCAGACAAGGGAAATGTCTTTTCTAAGAAGTGTTGAAGCAGTTGTCAACTTTTTTGGTTTTCTCCCGCCAAGTGCTGCGTTTGATTTAAAATCCCCATAGGCTTGATTTATTTCTATAAGGTTTGACTTCTTAAATCCCCAAGAAAGGCTGAGGTAACCTGTCTCTCTGAAAATCGCTATCCCCATAAGGTTTCATAATTTCTTCCCAGAGAAGTTGGTGCAATACTTACTCTCAATATTGAAGAATGTATCTTGGTTTTGAAGATGTTAAAAACACAAGAAGCTGGGGTTGAATTGAAATCTTGAAATTAAAAGTTCAATGACACAGTATTTTTATCCTGGTCCATTTGATCTCAAACTACTCCAGTCCACCCGTCAAGGTGATTTCGCCTCTCTCCAACGAGGTCTTAATCCACTAATCTCAAAAAGATTACAATTACTACTTTAGCAACTATTAAAGTCTTCTTGAGTACAACCACAATCCAGTTAATCTCAAGGAACACTACTTCAAAACTATTATACAAGATGTGTGTTGTTGTTTTTCTTACAAAAACTGTTTATCAGAACTGTGATAATTTACACAAGATTATAGTTTGGAAATGTAAAGAATATTGCTTGCAGCTTTGAATATGTGTGAGTGGTTATGTGGCAAGATCGTCCTTGATTTTGAATGTTGACTTTGTTTATATAGGCAGTGGAATAACGTTGATCATAAAGCATGTTTAATGTCATTAACACACTTTCCATTTGGAGAAGATCCTGTCTGAAGGAAGCCGTTGGAATTGATGCTGTCTTGAATGATCAGTAACGCTTCAGAATCTTATCTCCTTATTTGCTGATGACGCTTCAGAATATTGATGACTTGGATTAACAAGATCTTATTCAGAATCAGAGTTTACTTTGCTTAAGCGCAGGTTCTGGTCATCAATATTCAGCGCATGTTCTGATTGCTTCAGCATGTAGCTCTTATGGCTTATCTTCTGATGCTGCTTTGGTCAGAACTTCTGCACGCATGAAACATAATTTTTAGGGTGCATATTTTTTATTTGTGTTTTTCATTAGTTCTTTGTATTTGTTATATCAAAACTTTAACTAAGGTTTGTAGAATCAAACTATGTTCTAACAATGTCCCCCTTTTTGATGATGACAACAACTAGATTTTTCAATTAAAAATAAAGAACAAAAGGTTTAAGAGAAACTCCCCCTGAGATGATTACTTCCCTTAAGTTCCTTGAGCATCAGAGTTTAGCTACACCTTTCATCAGAATTTGTACCTGTTCAAACTTTTCAGAAGATAGAGGTTAAGTAATTCAGAATGTTTGAAACTTCTGTCTTGGTAAACCATTATTGAAAATATCTTACTTTCTCCCCCTTTTTGTCAGTTATCAAAAAGGCAATATAATCAGAGCCAAAATAGTTGAATTATATTTAAAAACATGATGCAATGATAAGTTCCAGAACAGAAGAGGTTTAAAAATATAAGCGTTACAGATAAACATATGTAAAACAAAAGTCTAAGAAGGAGGAGGAAGACGTGTGAACAAAGCTTCCAGCAAGCTCTTGATCTGAGTATTAGACTCTTCTTTCTTGCCCAAAATGCTTTTAATCTCTTTGTTTGTGTCCTCCTGCTTATCCAACCTTGCATGGATTAGAGCATTTTCTTTCTTCAACTCTTCCAGAGTTTGCATGACTGAGGAAGATGCTGGAGTTTCTTCAGGATTTGGAAGTTGCTCAGAGCATTTTGCAGCTTGTTCAGAGTGAACCATTTCTTCTGTTGTGATCAAGTCTTCTGGAGCAGCAGTCAGGGAGAGACTTTTTAATTCTGGTTGAACTTATTCTGAGGGATGATGCTCTGTCCAGGGAGCATTATCCAGAGAGAGGGTATCTTTCTTGAGCAGTTGGCTCAGAACTTGGTCTTGAAAATCTTTCATCTTAGCACTAAAGTTCTGCTGAACCTGTTTATAACTCTGTTCCTTCAGCTTCAGCGTTTCAGAACTAAGCCAGTTTCTGAATTTTGTCCATAAATAATTAGAAGCAGCAGGATTAGTCATCTCTTGACTAGCATGCTTCAAAGAATTTATCCATTCCTGTATCCCTATTTCAAAAATCAACAAACTTGTACCAACATCTGATGTGGTTTCAGTTGGTTTAGGTTTGGGAATGGCAGTTTTGTGAGAGATAGAAGCAAGTATTTCCAGTGCAATTGGATCAATGACAAGTCTTACGTTGTCAGCTTGACTGTTAGTGGGTGAAGGAGTGGGAGAGTCAGGTATGATGATTGGACTGGTAGGGGAGTTTGGTGGTGTGGATTCCAGAGATGAAGTAATTTCTAGAATATCGTGGATGGTGAGAGGCATGTGAATAGCAAGTGGTTCTGTGATTCCAGGTATTGGGATTGTATCAGAATTTGAATGAGATTCTTTAGATTGGTTTGTTGAAACATGGTGAGGTTCTGGTTCATGGATATCAGAAGATTGAGCTTCTGGTTGTTGTATTTCAAGTTGAGGTGATTGTGGATGAGAAATTTCTTGTTGTGGAGAGTGAGGTTGCGGAATTTCTGGTGTGGTATCAGAGTTTGGATTTTCAGGGGAGTTAAGAGTTTGTATTTTATGGTACGGGAGCTGAAAAGTCTTGGTCAAATGAATCAATTTCAGACAGAACTTTGGCAAGTTCTGGTTGGTTTTGTTCAGGATTTGGATTATGAGAAAAGGAGTGAGTTTCATTCAGACCTAGAGTTTCTGATGGATCAAACCCTATGTCAAAGTCTTCAAATGTTTGTGGAGTTGGATGTTCTGGTTGAGTAGGCATGGCTTCAGATGTTGACACATTTATTGATTCTATAACAGGAATAGAGGAAGGATTACCTTTCTTTTTGGCAGCTTTTGGAGTCCTCTGAGATGGTCCTTCTGCTGCAGCTTTCCTCTTCTTGGTCTTCTTCAAAACAACTTCTGGAGAAGCCTTATGCAAGTCCTGGATATTGATTTCTGGTGCAGTACCATCTTCCTTGTAAGCGTCCAGATATCTGACTATTATTTCTGGCTTGGAGTCAATCTCAGAAAATAGAGGAAAATCATCCAGAGGTATCCTTCTTGAAGTGATGGTTGCATGAGAAGTAATAGTAGGTTCCTTCTTGATATTCTCAATGATTTTCATCTTCTTCAAATTTTTAGCGTTCAGGGGCTTCCCAATGGTTGCTTCCAATGTGCTGATTTCCTGGGCTTCAGTCAAATGTTCTATCAGCCTATTCTTTGTCAGAATATCTGATATGAGTCTTCCTAAGGGTATCTAGTCCCTCTTGGTTCGTTCATCTTCTCTTGTTTCCTTCACACTAGTTCTAAGATGATTAAACAGCAAGTGTGGAAGGTTTACCTTAGTCCTTTTGGCAATGAAATAGACCAGAAACTGCTGATCAATGTTGATATAATCAGGAGAGCTAGTTGGCTTCCTATGGTTGATACACCCCATAATAATTCTTGCCCAAATTCTATGGTGATCCTTCAGATCTCTGATTTTGCTGGAGGGTAGTCCATTTGTAAATATTTCCTTTGTAATAGAACTCACATCAGAGCATCTCTCAGCCATGTCAATGCATCTGACACCTCCACTATTATAACCAATAAGCTTTGAAATTAGGTCTTCTGTAATAACAATTTTCTTCCCCATGACATAAGAAGTAACTTGATGATTTGAAGAAGAAGCATATATCCAGAATTCTTTGACAAGAATGGGAAAAGTTGGACCAACCAGACGGTCAACGTACATGTTCCATCCTTGAGCAGTAACATCTTCATACAGATTGAAGCCATTTTCTTGAAGACTCCCAAAATCAACAATCAGTTCAGAGAGAACTTCCAGATTATTAATAGGATTGAGGAGTGTTATGTAGGGTACTTCATATTGTTCCATTGAAGCAGATTCCTGAGCACTGACATTTGTGACACTTGAAGAAGCCATTGTTCACACGGGATTTTGAGGAAGATGAAAGGGGTTTTTGAAAACGAGAGCTTGAAACGATAGAAAATATTAAGAGAGTAAAAGTGAAAGAATGTAAAGAGTGAAATTTGAGTTTAAATAGTTTTTCTTGAAAGCGTAAACAGTAAGAAAGAGAAATAATTAGTCATGATTATAAGCATTAATGACATCTGAAATTAGGGGATTCAGAAAGATACTAGAACGGTTATCCATGACATGTGTCTCAATGCACCCAATCAGCGCTTTTGACCTTTCAGAAAAGTGAACGCATGTTCAGCCTCAGAAAGTAGCTGATGAATGGATGACAATTGTTTGATTATGTGAACAGCACACTTCTATCCTTGAAATGAAACATTCAGATCTTCATGGATATATTCTGATGCAATCTGTACTTCTAAACTCTGAAGACAGGTTGATCAGTAGTTCATAGAAAATAATAAAGTTATGATGGTTAAGATATGTAAATAAAACAATTTATTCTGGATTTTTGGAATTTTTAAACCCAACGGATTGGTGCACATATACATCTTCATCTATATAGCCATTTAAGAATGCACTTTTGACATACATCTGATACAGAGTGATCCCTTTATTTACAGCAAATGATATTAAAAGTTTGATAGATTATAATCTGGAGACTGGAGCAAAGGTTTATGTATAGTCTATCCCCTCTTGCTAACTATAACCTTGTACTACCAGTCGTGCTTTGTTTCTGATGACTTCTCCTTGTTCGTTCAGTTTGTTTCTGAACACCCACTTTGTTCCAATGACGTTGAATCCTTTTGGTTTGGGAACCAGATCCCATACGTCATTTCTAGTGAATTGATTCAGTTCCTCTTGCATTGCCAGAATCCAGTCATTGTCCAGAAGTGCTTCATCAATAGTTGTTGGTTCAATCAGAGAGACCAGTCCCATGAGGGATTCTTCAGAGTTTCTGAATGTTGATCTGGTTCTGATTGGATCATCTTTCTTTCCCAGTATTGTATCTTCTGGATGATCAATGCTGCTTATGGATAGCCTTTTCTGAAGTTGATCAACAGAATATGCTGGATTGCTTGCAGTAACTCTTTTTGATGTTGAGGGAGCATCTCTGTTGAGACCTTCTGATGAGTTGTCTTCAGTACCTATGAGTTCAACTTCCATATCTGCAAGGAATTCATTTTGTTTTGACTTTTGAGAGTCAAGCTTATCATCAAACCTAACACTGATTGACTCTTCAACAATCTATGTTTCTGTATTGTATACTATGTACCCTCTTGAGCGTTCAGAGTATCCTAATATAATACACTTTTGTGCTTTAGAGTCAAACTTGTTCAGATAATTTTTTGTATTCAGAATAAAGCAGGTGCATCCAAATGGATGAAAATAAGAAATGTTGGGCTTTCTGTTCTTCCACAATTCATATGGAGTCTTTTCCAGAATAGGTCTTATGGAGATTCTATTTTAAATGTAACACACTGTGTTAATTGCCTCTGCCCAGAAGATCTTAGCAGTGTTAGTCTCATTGATCATGGTTCTGGCCATTTCTTGCAATGTTCTGTTCTTTCGTTCTACAACTCCATTTTGTTGGGGAGTTCTAGGACAAGAGAAGTCATGCAAAATTCCTTTTTCATTAAAAAATAATTCAAAATTTTTATTTTCAAATTCTCCACCATGATCACTTCTGACTTTGACAATTCTAAGATCCTTTTCATTCTGAACTTGGTTGCAGAAGCTAACAAACACAGAGTGTGACTCGTCTTTGTGTCTTAAGAACTTTACCCATGTCCATCTGCTATAGTCATCTACGATCACTAACCCATACTTCTTTCCACTGACTGAAATAGTTTTTACTGGTCCAAATAAGTCAATGTGCAGAAGTTATAATGGCTTAGAGGTGGAAACAACATTTTTGGATTTGAAAGCAGGTTTTGCAAATTTGCCTTTCTGACATGCTTCACACAGAGCATCTGAGCTGAACTTCAATTTTGGAAGTCCTCTGACCAGATTGAGTTTGTTAATCTGAGATATTATTCTCATACTAACATGCCTCAATCTTCTGTGTCAGACCCATTGCTCGTTGTTAACAGAAAGTGTGCATTTTACATTCTGACTCTTTAGTTCAGAAAGTTTAATTTTATAAATGTTGTTTTTCCTCTTTCCATTAAATAGGATAGTCCCATCTTTCTGACTAACAGCTTTGCATGAATTTTGATTGAAGATTATATCATAACCATTATCACTTAATTGACTTATGGATAACTGGTTATGCATTAATCCATCAACTAATAATACATTATTTATAGAGGGAAGATTTACATTACCTACTGTTCCAGAGCCAATGATTTTTCCTCTCTGATTACCTCCAAAGCCCACGTAGCCTCCAGGCTTAAGTTCCAGGCTTTGGAACATATGCCTTCTTCCTGTCATGTGTCGTGAGCAGCCAGAGTCCAGGTACCATGATTGGTGTCTTAGCCTTGCTGCTAAAGATATATGCTACATGTATAATTTTATCCTTAGGTACCCACATTTTCTTGGGTCCTGATTTGTTAGTTTTACCAAAATTTTGATTGAATTTTGATTTGACAGAATAATCACTACTTGTGTATTTTATGTCATGTGTGTGCCCATATATAAAATGTAAATTGAGTGGTATGCGTTTTATAACTAAGTCCATGGAATTTTTTGGTGTAGATACCTTACCTTGATCTCCTATCCCTTTTCTGCCATTTCTGCTAACTCCATAGATCATTGAAGCCATCTTGCTTCTATCTATGTTTTTAACTAGAAACTTCTGAAAGCTGTGATCATACTCTTTGATGATCTCATCAGCATTACTGGGAGTTTCAGAGATTGTTTCCTTCTGAGAGTTTTGCAAATCATTTTCTAATTTTGAATTTTTTTTCTTTTAACTCAGAATTCTCTAATCTGAGACTCTCAGTCTTTTCAGAGTCAGAGGCAAGATTCCTTTTTAGGTTCCTGAATTTGACTCTGATTTGCTGATACTTTCCAAAATTTCATTTAGGCTTTCTGCAAGTTCAACCTTGGTTAAATTTATGGTAAAATCAGGAAATACCTCTTCAGTGTTTGATTCTGAGTCTGAACCAGAAGCTTCGCTGTCTTCTGATACGTTTTCCATGAGAGCTATGTTTGCTCTTTCATCATCTGATTCTGAGTCAGCTTCAGAGGTGTCAGAATCATCCCATGTAGCCATGAGGCTTTTCTTCTTTTCCTTGAAGAACTTCTTTTTGGACTTCTCCTTCTGAAGCCTTGGACAGTCACTTTTGTAGTGCCCTTGCTCGTTACACTCATAGCAGATGATGTCCTTGTTATCTGGCTTTCTGTATCCTGAAGAACCTTCAGATCTTCTGTGTCCAGACGAAGACTCAGACTTTATGTATCTGGAGGAGGATTCATTCTGATTCTTTGATCTTCTAGGAGTTCTGAATTTCCTTTGTCTCTACTTCCACAGTTGTTTCACCCTTCTGGAGAGGAGAGACATTTCATCTTCTTATGATGAGGATCCATCAGAAGTTTCTTCCACAGCCTTCAAAACCTTAGAGTCCGATTTTTTGTTAGATTTTAAAGCTAGTGGCTTACCTTGCTTTTGAGGCTCATCTTCTTCTAGCTCTATCTCGTGACTTCTGAGGGAGCTGACAAGTTCCTCCAGAGATATTTTGTTGAGATCTTTGGCTAGCTTAAGTGCTGTGACCATTGGCCTCCATTGCTTGGGCAAGCTTCTGATGATCTTCTTAACGTGATCAGCAGTAGAATACCCTTTGTCAAGAACCTTCAGTCCAGCAACAAGGATTTGGAATCTTGAAAACATAGTTTCTATTTATTCACTATCTTCCATCTTGAATGCCTCATACTTCTGAATGAGCGTAAGGGCCTTGGTTTCTTTGACTTGAATGTTGCCTTCATGCGTCATTCTCAGAGAGTCAAACATGTTCTTGGCAGTCTCTCTGTTTGATATTTTCTCATATTCTGAGTATGAGATGGCGCTGAGGAGTATTGTTTTGGCCTTGTGGTGGTTTTTAAATTCACGCTTTTGCTGATCAGACATCATTTTTCTATCTATCCTCTGACCACGTCCATCCACTGGGTGCGTGTATCCATCAGTTACCATGTCCCATAGATCAACATCATGGGCCAGAAAGAAACTCTCAATTCTGTCTTTCCAGTAGTCAAAGTTTTCTCCATCAAAGACTGGAGGTTTTCCACTGAATCTTTCCTTGTCTTCATGGTTGTCATTGCTGATGTTTTGGCTTGTTCCCAGCATAGTGTTTTTCTGAAGCTTGGATCTTGTACTGACACGGTTAAGTGTTTAAGCTCAGAACCAGGCGCTCTAATACCAATTTAAGATGTGAAAAACACAAGAAGGGGAGGTTGAATTGAAAACTTGAAATTAAAAGTTCAATGACACGGTATTTTTATCCTGGTTCGTTTGATCTCAAACTACTCCAGTCCACCCGTCAAGGTGATTTCGCCTCTCTCCAACGAGGTCTTAATCCACTAATCTCAAAAGGATTACAATTACTACTTTAACAACTGTTAAAGTCTTCTTGAGTACAACCACAATCCGGTTAATCTCAAGGAACACTGCTTCAAAACTATTATACAAGATGTATGTTGTTGTTTTTCTTACAAAAACTGTTTATCTCAACAGTGATAATTTACACAAGATTATAGCTTGGAAATGTAAAGAATATTGCTTGCAGCTTTGAATATGTGTGAGTGGTTATGTGACAAAATTGTCCTTGATTTTGAATGCTGACTTTGTTTATATAGGCAGTGGAATAATGTCATTAACACACTTTCCATTTGGAGAAGATCCTGTCTGAAGGAAGCCGTTGGAATTGATGTTGTCTTAAATGATCAGTAACACTTCAGAATCTTATCTCCTTATTTGTTGATGACGCTTCAGAATATTGATGACTTGGATTAACAAGATCTTGTTCAGAATCAGAGTTTACTTTGCTTAAGCGCAGGTTCTGGTCATCAATCTTCAACACATGTTCTGATTGCTTCAGCGTGTAGCTCTTATGGCTTATCTTCTGATGTTGCTTTGGTCAGAACTTTTGCATGCATGAAACATAATTTTTAGGGTGCATATTTGTTCTTTGTGTTTGTCATTAGTTCTTTGTATTTGTTATCATCAAAACTTTAACTAAGGGTTGTAGAATCAAACTATGTTCTAACAGGTATCCCCTCAATGATATGGTGTTGCCCTCCTCGATGAAGTCAGTACGAAATCTTCAGTTGACATCTTGGTGATGTGGATTTCATCTACCCTATTGAAATCAGTATTAGAATCCCCAGTAGAAATACAGACCTAGAAACATTTGTTTTCCCATTGAAGTCTGTGTGATATTCCCTGGTGAAGCCTGGAGGAGGATGTTATATCCATGTATCTATACTGATTTATTGTTATGATTTGATTATTTTTGGATTATGTTCCTTCCCAGGGGAGTTAAGCCGTGATATAGGAATTTTTTTCCTCGGTTGGTGCTTACTTTCTTGAGAAATTTTCATCTTGGATGTGATTTAGCCGAGTATTGACTTTACCCAAGTTAGTTTGGTTTAGTTATCCCTACTGTTATATGTCTATTTTGTCAGCATATACATGATAACATTCATACATACATCATGCATAGTTGAATTTAGAAATTCATTTCTCATTTGCATTCATTATTATTTTATTGGCATATTACCCTATTTGCAGAGTTATGTTATCTTCTCTCGAATAGAATGTCAACCTTAAGAAGAAAGTGTATATTCTTTCAATTTCTCTACTGAGTTATCCCTCGTGAAATATTTTTGCTTTAGCCTTCCTATAAAGCTCTTTGTCTGGATAGAAAGTGGTTCCCTCTTGAGTTTATTTCTCATGAGGTGTTATTTTGGTTGACTAATTTATTCTGGTTTATTTCTGGATTGAATCTATGGTCCCCAACAATTTTATTATTTTGATTTCTGTAAGCTTTGTGCCCTGGTTGGAGAATGTGAATTTATTTTTCCACGTGAAGATTTCAGCCCCTCAGCAGGAATATATTGGCATTTCCCCAGGAAGTCCTATTACTTCCCTGGGAAATCATTTTTACAATTCCTTCTCATTACAGCAAGTGGAAGGTCTCTTTATTTGAGCAACATGTACTCCCCCAATAAGTCTGTCAGTTCCCAGAGAAGAGTCATATTTGTTACTCCAATGAATGGTAGCCTTGTCATTATGGAAGGTAGTTTGTTGTTGAGATTTATTACTCCAATGAATTGCAGCCTTGTTATTATGGAAGGTAGTTCGTTGCTGAGATCTGTTACTCCAATGAATGGTAGCCTTGTCATTATGGAAGGTAGTTCGTTATTGAAATATTTTTCCGATGAATGGTAGCCTTGTCATTATGGAAAGTAGTTTGTTGTTGAGATTTGTTACTCCAATAAATGGTAGCCTTTTCATTGTAGAAGGTAGTTCGTTGTTGAAATCTTTTTCCGATGGATGGTAGTCTCGACATTATGGGAGATAGTTCGTCATTGAGATTCACATTACTCTGAAGAAGTTCATTTGTTCCCGGTTGTAAGTACTGATGCTAATCATTTATTACCTACCCTAATATTGGTATTTACCGGTATTATCTTACCACTTTTTCCCCGGTAGGTCGACGTTACTTTTTTGCTATCTCCTCAGTGAGTGGATAGTTTGCAGTCATCTGTCGATCACTGTTATCATTTACTTTCTCTCCTTAATCTTTAAGTTGATGACACTTTATCTCCTCTTTAGGCTTTACCCCAATAGAGTCGGGTCTCTTGTTCACTAGTGATTTATTTTCCTGGTCGGGTTTTTCTTTTGATCCAGTTTTTATTTGCTACCTCCCCAGTGGTGTCTTGTGTCTCTTTTAATTTATTTATTTGCATTCATAATCATAAGCATTGCATGGCATCTTAAGACAAAAAAATAGGGCTTGTTTTATATTTAAGTATCTTCAATCACGTCGATATGAAGATTTTAACCTTCGCATATCCGGATAGAAGACACTTAAATAAGGGAAGCTGTTGTACCCCAATTTTCCCTCATAATATTCATCTATCATATCATATCAACTCAATCACAACAAGATCACACTAGGGTTGGTTCTTCTCCTTATCTCTAACTTTGCTCATGGGGAATCACCAAGCACCTTGACTTGTATTTTGTGATCATCTATGTTTTGTATTGATTAACTTTTAACTAATAAATACAATGAATTTTTGCCCTAATTATTGATATTATAGGTGAAAGCACAACACATTCCATCAAGTTGATCTACAGGTTCATGAGTTTATTTCCATGTCTTCTTCAATAAAGATTCACTGAGATTCAAGCTTCATCATTGAAGGTGCTTTGAAGTAATATATGACAAGGTCTGTTATGATTCATCATACCTCAAGTTGTCAAATATAGTTCAAAGATGTAAGGGTTGATTGAAGAAGTTTGACCTAATTCGATAAGTCCTTGATTTCTTAATCACAAGTGCATATCTCCATCAATTCTTAATATTTGGAAGTGGTTATGGTTTCTATGGTTTCTCATTATCATCCTCAACAACTTCTATTTACATGACAAAAGTATTTGTGCAAGAAGGTTTGTCAAAATTGAAAAGAGTTTCCAAGGTATTTTGTTGCTTTGAGAGCTAGGGTTTTGAACTTCAAAGGGCTATATCTTGCTCATCTTTTGTTATTTTTGAGTGATTCCAAAAACATTCTTATCTCAAAGGGTTACCAACAAATTACTTGAAAAGTTTCAATAATATTTTGTGTGGAAGATACCTAATGATGAAGAAAGATTACAAGTCCTCTAGATAGGCCATCAAATTCCCTTATGTGACTTAAAAAATCATAACTTGGTCAATTTTTATCTCCTTGAGCCTGTTCTTTTTCCACAATAATCCTAAGGATGTGAACTTCAACTCTTCTTTTATGTGCAAAGCTTGAAAATGGATGGAAGATGTCCTAAGGATACAAAAGATTATAGGTCATCTCATAAATTTTCACAAACTTCACCAAGTTATAACTTTCTCATTTTTTTATATATTTTAAATGGTTCAAGTCTCAAAATGTTATTCAACAGATCTACTTCATGCTATCTTTTTTGGTCAAGAGTAAATTTCAAATGGAAGGCCATGTTTGGATGCAAGACATTATAGGTCACTTTTAAGGGGAAAACTTAGAAAAATTCTAAGTACAAAAGTCAACCTCTTTTTCTCAACTTTGACTCATCACAACTCTTAGCTCAAATATCCATTAATTATCATTATTTTCACATTGTAAAGCTTGTGATCTCATCTGTTGTACCCCAAAATTTGCCCTCTCATTTATTAAGACTTTTCTTACAAGATCTATTTGACTCAAGAATGGATTACGGTTTGGTCAGCTCTAGACAACTCACTTTGCACTGATAACCCAAAATTAGGGTTTGAGTTTTCACAAGGATTTTTGGACTATCATTGCTTCATATGACTTTAAAACATCATTATGGACCCCTAAGATCACTCATGACAAGTTTCAAGCCTTGAACCACATTTTTGATCAATCAATTGGACAATTGACCTAAAAATCAGTTGTATTAAGGAAGAAGTCAACCATGGCCAATTTACAGCCAAACTTCATAATTTTTGATCCACTGCAACTTTTTAAACTCACATATATCATTTGGTCAGGATTGGATCATAATTCCTCAAGAAATTTGATCAAATCACAAAAAGGGCAAAATGGTCAAAATTAGGGTTTTGACTGAGGAAGGGCAATTTCTGATTTTTAACTTAGCAAATGACCAATTGAGTTCAAGCATGATTTCAAGGATTCAATTTCACCATCTTGACTTAATCACATGGCTCAAAGCATCTCAAATTCATTGGATTGACAATTGAAATTTACAATCAATTGATCAAAAGTCAACTGTACACTGAAAAGTCAAACTTTGACTTTTTGGTCAAAATCAAGTACCAAGGGTTATAATTCATCAAAAAAATTCAAAATGTGAAACTTGTTCATCAAGAAATCCAAATTTGAAAATTAGGGTTTGAATTTGAAAATTTTCATAACTTAGAAATTTTCTAAGTATGAAAATTTTCTTATTTCTTCTCAACTTTACACCACTTTTACACCATTATGCCTAATGATTCAAGGAAACTTCCCAACATTAAAGTTATAGATCTCCATGAAATATAAAACTTTTATTCACAGACTTTTCCCTAAAGATGCTTGGATCTCAAGATATAAATTTGTGAATAAATTTGTAAACATATTTATTTCAATTCATTTTTTATTTTCATACTTATAAATACTTATTCTTGTATATACTTAATTTTTATATTTCTTTATATAATATTATTTATTATTTTTATACAAAAATACATAAAATAATACATATAGAAACATTATTTTCTTTTAAACAAAAAATTAGGGTTTAACCCCTTTCAAAAATTAAATCTTTTTCCTTATATTTTTAGGTTTAGATTAAATATTCTCTTACATAAAACAAGACACAAAAACCTTTTTTTTATATATGTACATTGCATTACATTTTAAATATTGTTTTGTACTTATTCTTAATTCGCACAAATTCGATTTGGTTGTAATAATATATTTGGCTTTATATTTGTGCAAATCCCCCATTCAAACTTGTATTCCCCCATCCCATAAAATTGTTGTAATAGGTTAGTATATTTACATTATGCAATTTATCGCTTTCATATGCCATGATTAGTAATTAGGGTTTGTATGACAAGAACAAAACAAAACAAATAGAACACCCTAAATACAAGACAAAATCAAAAGCATGAAAATGATGCACTTGCACACAAGCACCCTTAGGGTTTCCCCACTTGGTTGCCTAAAACAAAAATGGCCATGTTACGCATGCAAAGTATCTTGGAAAAACAAAACAAATATAAGATCATAGCCCCTCGATGACGCTATTCAAAAGTTGCCTTACAAAATGATCTTGGTCCCTAAAAAATGCTAAGATACTTTGCAAACATTGCTAATCATGGCTATACGATGACCCACGCCCATCCCGTTTACATCCAAAGATAGGGTTGCTTAACAAATCAATGGTAAGACAACAATTTCAAAGGAATAGAAATACATAGGAAAGACATTTGAGTAGTTAGATAGCTTCTAGTTACTTGCTCCCTTTCAAACAACAAATCCTTGTTATTTTCAAAACAAACACGCACATTTCAAAACATCTTACAAACATTGAAACATTTTCAAAAGACAAACATCTTTGTATACATTCTTACGAATGAGAATCATTACAAAGATTGCCTAAACGAATGGCCTCTTTTACAAAATACTTTCAAAACCACACCAAACACAATTTGAAACAAACAAAAGCAAGTGATCTAAAGCAAGTAACTAAGAGCCCATGGAAAACCATGGATGAAAAGGGTGCTAATACCTTCCCTTTTCATAATCTACCCCCCGAACTCAAGAAACAATCTCAAAGGTCTTTCCTGTGCTTTTTCACCTTTCCTTTTGGATAAAATAAAATTCGGTGGCGACTCTTGCTAACCGCAACATTTGCGATAAAATGCAAAGCCTCAAGTCAGTTCTCCCACCGCATCTCAGAACTGGCGACTCTGGTGGGGATTTTTATAAAAGTGGGGTTACCTTAGGGTTTAGATCACATTTATTTGCTTACATTGTTTGACTTGTTTGCTTTATATTATGGTTCTTTGTTTGGGTTTGAATCCTCCACCCGGATTTGGGAAACATTATAGGTATATAGCAATACGTTGTGGAAACTATGCGGGGTATACCGACATGGTCTAAACAATAGCTATGTTAGTGTGACATATTTGTGGGTACCGGTAGCCTTTTAGTTAATCAAAGAGAATATGGGGCCGCTGAGTGATGTCATGAAGCACTAATGAACTTCTAGAACCCTTTACTTGACAAACTTGGTGTTGTACCCCAAAATTTGCCCTCTCATTTCATCAACATTTCTCATCACAAGACTCTTGATATTCAATATCAAGCTAGGATTTACTCTACTCAAGACACCTCCTAGCACTGTTGACCCAAATTAGGGTTTTGAGTTTGCACAAGGATATTTTGACCTACAATACCCAAATTGACTTTCATACTTCATGTTGGGTTCACAAGGTTGCCCATACCAAGTTTCAAGCCTTAATTCAAATCTTTGCCCAGTCAATTGGACAATTGACCTAGAAATCAGTTGTATTGGGGAAAAAGTCAATTGTGGCCAGTTGACAGTCAAACCTCATGAAATTTGACCCACATCAACATTATGAACACATATGAACCATTTGATCAAGTTTGGAGCACAATTCCACAAGAAATTTGATCAAATCACCAAAAGGGCAAAATGGTCATTTTTAGGGTTTTGACTGCACAAAGGCAATTTTTGACTGTCTGACCTAACCAATGGAAAAACAAGCTCACATATGGACTCAAAAACTCAATGACCTTGTCTTGATCCATCCAACAAGTTCAAAAGATCTCAAGTGCATAGGATTGACAGATGAATTTTTCAGTCAACTGATCAAAATTTGACTGTGCACTGAAAAGTCAAACTTTGACTTTTTGGTCAAAATCAAGTGCCAAGAGTTATTTTTCATCAAAACATGTAAAATTATGAAACTTGTTCATCAAGAAACCCAAAAATGCAAATTAGGGTTTAAAATGGAAAATTTTCATAACTTTGAAATTTTCTAAGTTATGAAATTTTCTTATTTTTTCCTAACTTTGTCCCATTTTTTAACCAAGATGCAAATGGATTCAAACAAAACTTGAAACATGAAAGTTGTAGTCCATCACAAAGTATAAAACTTTGATTCACAAAGTTTTCTCAAAGGAAGCTTGTATCTTAAGTTATGATTTTTGGAACAAGGGTACCTAAAACTTTTAACTTAGAGAAAATTTGCCCTAATCTAGGCAGGATTTTGACCCATCTTCTTGGCCATTTTTCACATAGTTCCACTTGGAGTTTCAAGGTGAATTACAAATATGGATTGTAGTACATGTTCCAAGCTTTCCAAATTGTCCAAGAACTCCTCAAACACCCTTGTGGTTAGAGAGAATCGAATTTTTGAATTTGGCAAAAACTCACTTTTGTCCATGACCAATACATGTTCATACAAACTTGCAGTTTCAAATCAGCATGTTTGGTGCTAGCTTGCAGGCCTCAAAACCAACTTACACTTCATAATTTAATGCCTAACCATTGTGTTAAGGTATTATCTTATTCATATGGACATTACATGCAAAATTAAGCCCTAAATGGTAAAATGCATATTGCCATTTTTGCAAAAGCTACTTTATGTCAAAACACCAAGCATTGAGCCTTGGACAAAATCTAAAACTGCAAACCAAATCCACAAATCAGAGGGGCCTATAGCAATGTATGCAAGCATGTTTGACAGCATATAGAGGCCTGTAACTTCACTTTCAAAAGAGGGCTTCAAGTAGAGAAAACTTGCAAAACACAAGAAACTTGAGATATCTGTTAACACAAGCTAAAACAAACTTTGTGAACCAGTTCCATACATCAAAACAAACCTAAATCACGACCCTTCCATCCCTCATACCTCCTAATACTCAGAATCCCTATTTTGCTGCAAAACAGGGCAAGTTCTGCAAACTTCAAGCCATAACCAATTCCTATCATGCGTTTTGTCCAAAAGAGCTTCAAACACCTTCCAATCAATCCACCTGAGCTATCCAGATCATCCATTGCAAGCTGTAACACCTCTAACACACTTTGCCATTTTCATTTCAAAGCTCTGCAGGTTGAGTTCTACAGCACGATTCAAGGTGTTTCAAAGCAAGCCAAGCATTGGAGAAGCTTCCTTGGACCTCAGGCAAGCTCAACAGAAGCTCAAACACCATTGAAGGTTGCTACATTGTCCAGCTCGAAGTCAACTGAAACAGGTATTTCATGGACTTCTATCTCTCTATTTAGGAATGGTTAGGCTTAGTTTTGTGAATGAAATATGTTGTACTCATAGCCCTGAAGCCATACATATGCTTAGTTTTCATTTACATTAATCGTGCTGAGAGAATTTCACCCATGAACTTGCTGAAAAAACTAGGTTAGAAATTAGGGCCAGAGAAATTCTCTCTGGTCTTTGAGAGTTAATCCATGTTTTTTATATGGTTGAATTCGTTATTTGATG